>JAOQMP010000004.1:27284169-27294225 GCA_027563575.1 Erythroxylum pedicellare
AAACACAATATTAGGTAAGATAATATAAAGATAGATAAAATAAATATATTAAAAAGAAAAGAATTTACCATCAATATCTTCATTACTTAACCAACTTTGAGCACACATAAGGGCTTCCATAGTGCGATAATAAAGTCGACCACAATGAGGAGGAATGACCTGACCACTAGTACTAAATGCAGACTCTGAAGCAATAGTGGATAACGGAATAGCTAACAAGTCCCATGCAATGACTTACAAGATTGAATAATTATGTGTAGACGTCTTTTACCATAACAATATATCGAATGACTCACCTTTAGTTTCAAGAACACAATATGTGAAAAAATATTTATCTAAATCCATCGAATTGTAAGAAATCCTATCTCTTTTCTCTTTCAAAGAATTTGAAAGAGAATCTGTTAATAATGAGTAAGAAAAAAAAGTCGAACTTGAAACTAAAGTTGAAGTTGAACTGCCTGTAACATTATTAGGATCTCGATCATAAGTTTGTTGCATTCTGACTTCATAATTATTAAACAATTGATACCATAATTATTTCATGGTATGTAGATGCTCTTGAGCTTCACTAGTGTACAATGCATTATAAATATATTAAACCCCGTCCATCTTATATCTCAGATCCAACACATATAATACTGCAACAATATCTTCAACCTTAGACCAATAAGGATTCAACTTCTCTGCTATCCGCTCTGCCATAGTCCGAATCACTATACTGGATTCAAACATCCACAATGATAAAACATGCTTTAGGTTAGATATAGTGCCAAAGATACAGTGCGAAGTTGGATATTTTGTTCCTGAGAATAATTCAGTCCAATTATTGAATAATTTCAACTTCACACAAAGTTCTCTAGCCAAGTCCCATTGATCCTCTGATGGTACGTAGGTATACTTAAAATTCCTTTCGGCTAGTCTAATAAACAGCTGAGCATATGGGATTGCCGACTCCAACATCTTAAAGGTTGAGTTCCATCTAGTAGGACAATCCAAAACCAACTTCTTTGAATTTAGAATGCATAAAATTTGTGCACCATCTTCAAAAGTTTCAACTCTTTTAGGAGTTGCACTCCAATATAAAACACTATTTTGAATACACTCTACTGCTTCCTTTATTGTCAACCCAACCTTCAAGTTAAGAATATGCGCAAAACAACACATATGAAATAACTTTACCTCTATCCAATAAGGTCCCATCCCGTATCTTACCCTTAAACTTCTCAATCATAGCATCATTTGTGCTACAAATATCGATTGTGATGGAGGATACTTTGTTGTCGATATTCAAATTCATCAAACAGTCTTTCAACACGTTTGCCAAT
Source organism: Erythroxylum pedicellare (assembly GCA_027563575.1). Taxonomy (NCBI): domain Eukaryota; kingdom Viridiplantae; phylum Streptophyta; class Magnoliopsida; order Malpighiales; family Erythroxylaceae; genus Erythroxylum; species Erythroxylum pedicellare. The sequence continues at coordinate 27,285,495 of JAOQMP010000004.1, forward strand.
TTTTCCCTTATATCCGGTGTCAGCACATAAAGGAACCTATCATGAAAAAGCATATCAACATGAATCATAAATTCATAAAATAATGAAAAAGTAAATGATAACAACATTAAAGAATATAAATTAACTCAAAAGTCTATTGCATAACTTCCAATCATTATCAATATAATGGGTCATCACCGCTATGTAACCCTTCTTTTGGTTATTGGCTGTCCACATGTCTGTTGTTATAGCAATTCATCCTTGAACACTAGTCAATGCTCTTAATATTTCTCTTTTCTTGTCCTTATAAATTTTGAAAATATCATTCCTCAATGTATTCTGGCGTGGAACCCTGAAAGTCGGTCGAAGTGAATTAAGAAATATTTTGAATCTTTTGCTTTCAACTATAGAAAATGGTTGTTTATCTCCAATAACCATATTAGCCATCAAAATTCTTGATCTATGGTTGTCAAAAGTTGTTGCGGTCATGTCATTCTTTCCTTTTATAAGGTTAGGGGTAAAAAATGTTTGACCTCCTAAAACCATTTTCCTTTCAGAACATGATTCTGTATGTATCTTTAAATGAGACATTCCACCTTTCGAACCACTTGAATACAACTTTTGACAGTAAATGCACTCTGCTTTTTCAATCATGTCAGTCGATATAGTCTTCTTAAAGTGATTCCAAACTTCACTTTTATGTTGAGTAACTTAAGTTCTAATTGAGCTTCTATCCCCACATGGTGTCAGAATAGAAGTTTCCACTTTTACCTCCGGTACTGGATTAGAACTGTCAACTGAAAGAATATGCTCATCTATCTGACAAAAAACATATAAATACTTGGGGTTAGAAATAAGAATGTATTAGGAAATGACGCATTCTTAATCAAAATACTTTACTACATTCTAGTTAAAATATTCCATATAAAACAAAATGTTCAAGAAAATAAAAAATGTCCAACCTTTGAATTTGCTAGAATGTCCAAGTAAGTTAAGTTGATCATTTAGAGGATTAATACAAAGATGATAAAGGCATTAACTTCATACTCACATGCATATTATAAGACATTGCATCAGTTATGGTTTACTATAGAAGAAAAGTGATAAAGGTAGGTTGATTAGATATATACAGTGAATTCGTATGAAGTTTGGATGCCATAAAGAATACTTAAGATTATATTTCAATCTAGGATTAAAGAAAGTTCCTTGGAGTTCAAAAAAGCAGCCTACAATGACACTTTCACTAATGAAAGCAGAATATGTGACTGCCACTTTTGATTCTTGCCAAATGACATGGGTGAGAAAAGTAGTCACAGAGCTAGGAATGGAGTAGAAAGAAATAATACTAATGTATATTCTTCAGCCTTTAAACTTTCAAAGGATCATTTGTTTGTTTTATGGAATGACCAAAGATATCCATATTAAGACATAACTTTTTACAAGATTTGGCAGAGGATGTTGGTATAAAATTGGTCCATTACAACATAACATATATATATTCACTAATTCCTAGAAGACAACTTCATTTAACAAGATAGGAATGATGATTGGAGTTTGTAACATAACAGATGTATTGCAATTAAGGGAATTTAGAAGCTTTAAAATGATCTTAAGAGAGGGTAAATAGAGTAGCAGTAGTTAGATGCAATTGGTGTGTTTTGTATCCAGCACAAAATTAAGAATGATAACTAGAGATTAATAAAATAGTTTAAGATATTTTATTTTAAATAAAGATTGTTATTCAGTTTCTTAACCTTTAGTTACAGGTTGTATCTACAAATATGATATATGCTTCTTAAGATTAACTTCATACTCACATGCACATTATTGCTACTGTTAGCTATCCAATAACTGATGCAATATCTTATAATGTTGTCAATAATATGATGAGTAGAGCAACTGTCAATTTATCATGTGACCTAGAGCCTTACTTGATAAATCTCCATATTTACAAAAGCATTAATCTCTTTTTTCTTTTGTTTCAATCTTAATTCTCCTATATTCATTCTTCTAGATGTACAAAACATCCAAAGATAGAGTACCTTTCGTATCACTTCTAATCATGATAAACAACTTGTCTTCAACTTATGATTATTACAGTAATATTAATACAGGAGTAGTAATATTAATACTAGTCAAATTTTGCTTTTCCAACTAGAATTCTTAAATATTTATACACCATTCTCTTTCACACTGCAATATACAGTTTACAAGCTCCAAAGACTTTGAATAGGTATTTGAAATGTGAAACGTAGAAAGGTAGAACAACTTACTATAGTAAAAAGATTGCATATAAATAAGGTTGAAGGACATAAGGAGCATTAGCCAAGCCAAAAGAAGTATGAGCTGATAATACTAACCCAAGGTTTATAAAAACAGAAGATCAAAATACTAACGTAGCAAGAAAGATGGTTTGAAGAGTGAAATCAAACACATTACAAAAACATTATCCCATATTTCTAATATTAACATACAAAGTTCTCAAATTAGCCACATCACATCTCAAGACAACCAAAAAAACCAAATTGATGAAGAGAGAATGAGATATTACCTTCGACGTTGCCACAATGGATGATATACGAAGAAGAAGAATGAAGGAAGAAAGTGAAATGAAGAATAAGAACAGAGAAGTGAAAAGTGTTGTGTGAGAGTGAAACTGTGAAAACAACTGGGTCACTAGGTGAGACTGTGAGTGAGAGGTCGGGGACGAAGGGAGATTGAGGCAGGCAGGAGGCTGAGGGGCGAGCGTGTGAGGCAAAGTCTTATGTCACGCTCGCCCAAATGATGTCATTTTGTCTTATGTTTTATTAATTGTCTTATATTTTAAACGACATCGTTTTACTCTTAAAACAAAACAACATCGTTTTGTCGGTGGAAGAAATATTTTAAATATGAATAAAACGGCATCGTTTTGTTTATTACAAAACGGCGTTGTTTTGTTTGCAGCCCTAAGCAAGCCACGGGCCACGAATTGAGCTGCTCGGCTCAATTCATGACTCGGCGCGACCACCTTGGCTAGTGGCTTGACCCATCTGCCGGTTTGACGAAGCCAAACTTGTTGACCACCGACAGGGCCGGGTAAATTTTGACACCCTTAACATTGATTTGCCTAAAAATATTAGAAACTATATATTGAATACTTGAATTTAGAATATTTATTTAAATCATATAAAAATATTATACAGACAACTAGATGATTTTGATGTACTTGAACTTTACTCCGCATCGTATGATTAAAACTAAATTTGTACTAAGCCCTATCCGGTATTACATGAAAACTTACGGTTATAGTTTATAAGATAGTAATTTACAAATGAATTGCCGATAATTACATCATAAAAGCATGCCTAAGTTCTGTTATATTTTTTATTCGTTAGAGTTTCAACATTATGTTTTTAGACCTAATCATCCCAAATTCAATTTATTAAATACGTCAACAGTTAATGGGCAAAAGGATGTGATAAAAAAACTCTTTTTGATTAATAATATATATACCCCAAATGTTTTTAAGAATTTAAGTTATAAAACATGTAATAGAAAAATTGTAAGTATAATTAGTAAATAAAAATTATTGAAGCTAATTAAACAATTTGTTTAAGTATAAACTCAGTTTAAACATTGTTCCTTAACAGTATCATCCATAGAAAAGAATCAGACCAATCAATTTCAAAGTAATACCTTACCTTTTCACAATTGGTTGTGTTCTAATTTTCAACATCTCAAGGATTTGTACCCAAAAAGATCACGATAATATGCATCTGTACACACAAGATCATCTCCAGCATGACGTGAATATGCATGTGTTTGAAGCCAGAGTCCAGCTACAAAGGTCGCTAGAGTGCATAACGTTTAGAAAAAGTTGTTCCCAAGTACTCTTTCAGAAAAATGGATACTGTATTGAATCCACTGCTGACACACTGGCACGAATTTAGGTATGTCCATTCAATTACCACAATAACAAAACCACACCCAGAAATCAAAATTCGGAACTTGATCAAAGGCAAGGGTGCACAGAAACCGAATAAAGTCTAAAGAAGCTCTTGATAACAGCTAAAGATTTAAAAAGAGAATCGAAGAGTAAACAACAATGCATCTGATTTTGAAGAAGCTCTTGATAACAGCTAAAGATTTAAAAAGAGAATCGAAGAGTAAACAACAATGCATCTGATTGTGGAATAATCAACGGAGCCTTCTAGCCTCCCTCTCAGACTCGAGAAGAGTGAGTATATCCCCTTCTCTTACCGGTCCCTTCACATTCCTCATGATGAACCGATTCTGGTCATCAATAAACTTAACTCTAACCTGTGTCACTTGCCCCCTAGATCCAGTTCGACCCATGATCTTCACAACCAAAGCATGCTTAATCTGGGAATCCATCCTGCAAGAGTATAAAGAATTGAAACACCAACCATGATTCTTACAATAATCCCACAATTGTCCGTGTGATCAAAGAACTAATTACAATAGGAGCATCTAACAGAAACTAAAAGACGCTAGTTTCAATGAGATTTCTTCATAGGAACAAAAAGAAATCGTACAGCAAATATTTTTGTTTACAAAGAAGCCCTAATCAGCAAGTCATGACGTACCAACTTTCCCATAAACCAAAAAGAGCACCTACCTTAATAACAACTAAGGTGCTTTCTAATTTTATTTCCTGAAGTTTCTCAGCAAACAAACAGAAAACAAGAAAAGGCAGATTAAAAAAACAAAAAGAGGATCAATCCCTTCAAGCTTTTACTTCATCAAAAGCTAGACAACAACCATCAAGCATTCAGAGACACAGAAGTACAAAAGCATGGTTACCAACTAACAGATCGCATTCCGCAAAAAAAAAATACAACCAAACCAAAACTAATTAATAATAGGCATGAACTGTTACGTAGACAAAAACACAGAAACCACAACCAGAGAACAAGGGAATAAAGTTACGCAATGCATAAAGATTAGATAAGCGGCACCTGAGCAAAGAAGAGACGGAGAGGAAGCCCACAGGGAGCAGCCGCACAGAATCAAGTAAAAGTGAGACAACAAGCATCGAGGCCTTAGGGTTTTAAAGAATGCGTTGTTTCTAGTTAGGTTAATTTACTATTTTGCCCACGGTTTTAGGCTTATCTAATGAATTTGTGCTTTGAAGTGACAAATTTACGATTTTACCCTTTTATTTTGTCTTTAATTTTGTTTTTCACAAATTCCTCTTTCTTTATAATTGTTTCGCAATGCTTTTTCTCTGCTTCTTTCTTTAACGGAAAAGAAAAACCGACTCATAACAGAACCTCATCCACTGTTTCGTTTACCAAAGTTGTATGCATGATCCAACATAAAAATAGTTCCAAATTTAAAATGGAATTAAAGGGATCCTTTAGTGTGCCCAAATCCCAATTCCTCTGCAATTGAAGTGGAGTGAAAAAAACAATCATTTCAATAGTTTTACAACTATGATCACAATTAGATATCATAATCTTATTTTAAGAGGAATTATAAACCGTTATAAAAAATAGATAAAAAGGAAGAAAAAAAGAGAGCACTTCATAAAAGAGAGAAGGCAAATGATATAAAGAGAGAAAAATTACTAACATTACATTTGTATCATTTTTAGGTGTTTGAATGTTGCAATGGCTATTATAACAAATAACAAATGACAAAAATAAAATAAGGTTCATTCGATCATTTTTTTTAGCAATAAGATATCTAACTTCTTGCTTTTTTAAATGGTTTGTTTAGAACTTACAATAGTAATTGAATCAAAGTTAAAAATCACATTTTTCTTCTGACGTAAACCTCAAGGATGAGCCTTGAAACCTAACAATTAGATAATGGAAGCAAAGACTCCAAGAAAGCTAAAGTAGATTTTAGGATAGAATTAAAAAAATCTTGGCTCGATGTCTATAAAAGACAAGAAGCAAAGGTGTATGATACATTTTGAACACCATAAGATAATAATATTGATAAATTAATGAGTTCCCAAAAAAATAAAAGCGAAATTAACCTCACTCAATAAATTCTGAATTTTTATTGTCTTGAATAATACAATGCTTGCCTTTATATAGGCATTAGTTTTCAGCTAATTAAGGTAAAAAAATCATCCTAATTGAATAATTTGACCATAATCATCATTTAATTGAGCTAATTAGGGTAAGAGCTAATTAAGGTAATAAATCAATCCTAATTTGTTTAGATAACTTGTAAATATAATTATTTGATGTCTAAAACCACTTATAATTGGTTGGGACAACTTGCACACGTTTTTTTTGGTGTTTCTCATAAATCTTAGTTAGTTTGAACAAGTCTTGAAATACTTGGAACATACTGAAATAACTTAGACACTCATTAGGCTTCTTAACTAAGCTTGGATCAGATTCATTAGGTCATGAATACTTTCCGAGCTAATTAGAGCTTGTTTAGCCCATATCCCTTTAGTTAGCCCATTTATAACTTCCTTTATCTTCTTAACTCTAGCTCTTATAATTGGACATCCTTGAATGCTTAATGGATCCTTTAGAGCTTTGCTTAGGCCAACTTGGTTCTCATCATTCCCCTAGTCTTTAGGAGGATTTGTCCTCGAATCATCACCTGCATGAAAGAGAGGTAAATCAACAACATTAAAAGTAGCACTTTCATTACCATATTTGCCTAGAAGATCCAATTTGTAGGCATTGTCATTAATCTTTGCAAGTACTTGAAATGGACCATCTCCTCTAAAATGCAACTTTGATTTTCTTCATTGCGGAAATCTTTTCTTGCAAAAATAAACCCAAATCCAATCACCAGTTTTGAATATTACTTTCTTTCTTCCCTTGTTATATTGAGTTTCATATTGCTTGGTCCTTTTCTTAATGTTCAGTCTTACTTTCTCATGCAATGCTTTGATCAAATCAGCCTTCCTCTTTCCATCTAAACTAACGTTTTCCTCAATTGGAATTGGTATCAAATTTAATGGCATTAATGGATTAAACCTATACACAACTTCAAAAGGAGAGTAGTTTATTGCCCAATTGACACTCTATTGTAAGCAAATTCATCATAGGGCAAACACTCCTCCCAATTCTTCAAATTCTTTTGTATGATGGCACACAATAAGGTAGATAAGATCCTATTAACAACTTCAGTTTAACCATCGATTGGGGATGACAAGTTATTGAAAATAATAACTTAGTTCCTATCTTTGCCTATAAAGGCTTAAAAGCTTCATATCTCTGTTACTAACAATATTCCTTGGAATGCCGTGCAAACGTACAATCTCTTTGAAGAACAAATCAACCATATAAGTTGTATCATCAACTTTATGCCATGGAATGAAATAAGCCATCTTTAAGAACCTGTCAACAACAACAAAAACATAATCCTTTCCCCCTTTTAACCTAGGTACACCTAAAACAAAATCCATATAAATATCAACCCAAGGTTCACCAGGTCTAGGTAAAGGAGAATACAATCCATAAGTCATAACTTGAGACTTAGCTTGTTTACAAGCAATATAGTTTTCATGAAGTCTCTCTACATCCCTTTTCATGTGTGGCCAAAAGAAGTGAGCACTCAAAACATCTAAGGTCTTTCTAATCCCAAAATGCCCTATTAAACCTGCACCTTGTGCCTCCCTCACTAATAATTCCTTTAAAAAAGATTAAGGAATGCATAACTTACTTTCTCTAAATAAGAAACCATCATGTTTATAGAACTTACTAAATGCTCCATAATCACATGCCCCAAGTATGGTAGAAAAGTCATGGTCATTAGCATAATTCTTTAACTTACTTAAAACCAAGTAATTTTGCATCAAGTTTAGAGAGTAAGGCATACCTCCTTAACAAGGCATCAACCAAAATGTTCTCCTTATTTTGGTTGCATTTAATGACATACAAAAATATTCCATTGAACTCCATCCACTTAGCATGTCTTTTATTTAACTTACCTTTCCCTTAAGATATTTCAATGATTCATGATCTGTATGTATCTTAAATTCCTTAAGCCAAAGGTAGTGTTGCCAAGTTTGCAATGCCCTTACTAAAGGTATAGCTCTTTGTCATAGGGCGGGTAATTCAAAACTGCCCTATTGAGTTTTTCACTAAAGTAGGCAATTGGATACTTATGTTGCATTAAAACAACACCAATAACTATTTTAAGGCATCATACTCAATATCCTACTCACAAGTATGTGAGGTAGTTATAGTTGATTACATAGGGTTGTCTCTCAGGAAGGTGAAATTGGTTCACTTAAATTAATCTTGAACAAAAAAAAACATATGTAATCCTAAACATTCTATGCCGATTATTGAATGAAGGTTTTAAAGAAAGTCACAAAGTTAAATTAAAAAGTAAACTAATTTAACTAGAAGAAAAAACGAATAGATTAATCGAATTGGGAAATTGTTGGACCCCGTTTTCGGAGCCTAACTCCCAAGTCATAAAACGTGAGTGTATTCCAATAAAACCTCCTTAACCATCATCGATTCATCTTCATGCTTTGATATATAAATCTTGGGTCCCTGGGTCACAGTGGGTGGGCTTGCCGCAACAAACTTCATGTTTCACTGCGACGAAGTTCCCATATTTGACCCAAGTATCTCTCGGGATAAGTACGCCGTCACAAGAAGCTTGACTTCACTGCAGCGAAAATGCACAATTAACCATAATAATAACTTTTGGGAAGGGTTCACTTAAGAGCCTTCCCTAGATTTCTCCATCTATCCTAACCTTACTTTCACTCTAAGTTGTCCCGAATTCACTCCCTCTAAGGTAACATCATTTCATG
>JAOQMP010000004.1:27294325-27312507 GCA_027563575.1 Erythroxylum pedicellare
AGTTGAACTTGAGGCAGAGGAGATGGATTGAGTTATTGAAGGATTATGACTGCACTATTGAGTACCACCCGGGGAAAGCTAATGTGGTGGCGGATGCTTTGAGTAGAAAGTCTAATGCCAGTGCAACTTAGATTCAATTATCGAGGTTACCCAATTTGATTCACTTGAGAGCTTTAAATGTGGAGTTGAAGCTAGAGCAAGATGAGGCACTGATTACTACTTTGAAGATGAGACCTATGCTGCATGACAGAATCAGAAAAGTTCAGAGGAAAGATCCCAGTATGGTGAAACTTATAGAGAAGGTAAAGATGAATCCGGATTCTAAGTTTAAGTTGAGAGATAAGACTTTGTGGTTGAAACAGAGGCTGTGTGTGCCTAATGTAGATGACCTCAGGAAGGAAATACTTAAGGAAGCTCATACGGCCACCTATGTTATGCATCCTAGTACTACTAAGATGTATAACACACTGAAGCAGCATTTTTAGTGGCTTGCAATGAAGAAGCAAGTGGCAGAGTATGTATGTAGGTGGATGACATGCCAACAAGTTAAAGCTGAGCACCAAGCTCCAGTAGGGAAGCTACATTCATTGCCCATTCCAGAGTGGAAATGGGAACGGATTACTATGGACTTTATTATGGGATTGCCTAAGACTCTAAAGCGGAATGATGCAATATAAGTCATAATGGATCGGTTGACTAAGTCGGCCCACTTCTTGCTAATGAAACAGAGTAAGTCACTAAATCATTTAGCCCAAACATAGCAAGAGATTGAGGGATCGAGCATAATGGCATCGCTCCAAATCTACATATTTTGTGTTTTAAGTTAGTTTTTGTAAAACGCAAGCCTTTAGCCGCATTTGAAGCATTAGTTGTTCATTTAAAGTTTGTATTTTTTAGATTGTGATGTAATGTGGCTTGAAATGCCCATTAAATCTTTGTAAAACTCTTCTTTTGATGTCAATGAAGTGTATTTGTGTTTTGCCTATGATTTTCAAATGATATAGAATATGAACTTTTTGGATATTGGAAAATTTTAGGTTAAGGGGTGGTGAGAAATGTATGTTTGTATGTGTTTTTTCATTGTTTGATGTTGAGGTCTGGGTCAAGTTTTCGAGGTTTTGTTGCGGCAAACCTTTCCAAAAAGCGACTCTCGCTTATACGAGGAGTGTTGCCACAGCGAAGGATGAACTTTCACTACGGTATATTTTTCCCAAGAGGGTTGGAATAAATCAGGAAATTCACCGCGACAAAGTCTCGAACTTTACCGCAGTATATTTCACCCAAAAGGTGTGTTGCACGACCCTGGGATGCGGTGAAATTTTCCCAAAGGGTCCTTGCATGTGCTCCCATTATTTCACTGCGATGAACCCGCCCACCTGGAACCCAACATACTAGGCCTTTGCTCTATCTCTTAAGGTAAAAGGGAAAAGCCTAATTCTTATCGCATCCTCCGACATCTGATGGTATCAAAAGGTATCATAAATTTTAAGAAATTTTACTATATAAGTATTGGGATCTTCACTCGTTAGTCCATAGAATTGAAGATTCTATTGAAGCATGTTTAGGAGGTTGGTTTAATTTCAAAAGAGGTTGCTTATATAGGTGGCCTAACTACTCTTTGGTTAGCTGTATTAAACCTTGGTCTCATGATATCCATAAGGGTTCTTTGTTGATGTCCTTGGTTCACTCCATGATCTAAATCTTGCTAAAATTCCTCGACCATTGTTGCTTTTGCGATTTCTTCTTCTCTTTCGCATCGAGCTTTCCTAATTGATCGTTCTAATATAGTGATATCTAGCTCTAAGGTTTCGACTACATGACTCAAGCCTCTCATAACTCTTGTGTTCATACAAGAGCACAGATTCAAAAATAGAAAGAAAGAATGGAAACTAAAAATTATCTAAAACGCATTAAACTAATCACCTCCCAAGCAACAGTGCCAAAAATTTTATTATGGTTTGGTTATGTGTAAGTTTTAATTATTAACCCTCGATAATTTGCAAACACACAGTTCATTAGCATAGTACTAAAGGTATCGATCCCACGAGGAGAGAACTAATGTAATCCTAAAATCTAAGCGTAGAAACAAATAACAGAAATTCAAGATGCAACAAAACTAATACGAGAAATTAATTCAATCAATAAAATTGAGAATCATACATGAACACTGTAATATCCTGTTATCCCATATTAAGGGTTAGAACCCTAGAAGAGTGTAAATGAGAGATTATTGAGAAGTTGTAAAGTGCATTTCATGCTCATACATAATATAGCATACACACACATGTGATTATTACTTATTGCACACATTAAAATGATTGTACATGCATTTATTGACATTTTCTAGGTATAATTGATTTATAAATGTGATTTTATTGAGAATTGTGGATTATATATCTTGAAAATGGATTTGGTGATAATAATTATAGATTTGGAATTTTTGGTGAAATTTAGGAAATTTCTAAAATTATGAGTATTTTTGGACTAGGAAAATGCCAAATGGCAAGACAATTGATTTAAGGTAGTAGAAATAAGAGTCAAATGGCAGTGAAAAATTTGATAAATGACTTTGGGATTTATTGACAAGTGTCATCAAAAGTTGGGAGACAATTGGATTAAAAACTAGAGACAATTTGACTAGTTAAATAAGAGAACCAAGTGAGACTATAGGAAGTGGATATGTAGCAAGTGACACATTCACCGCCACGAAACTCTCTCCTAAAGTTAAAGACTGTCTTTATTTTTATTTATCTTTCACTATAGTCATTTGTTCTCATCTTTTACAAATTTCTCTTTCATTTCGTTCCTCATCTTCTTCACCTACGAAAGCTAGCAACGCAAGCTTTGTTCTCACCCTTCTTGCTACTTTCATTTTGTTATCTTCTTCACTGTCACTAAAAGACCTAACCCTACAACCTTTGACTATTGATGATCATGTATTATGGAAAGCTAGGGTTCACATGATTTTAAAGAGTTTAGAGTTTTTCCAAGTAAGTAACATGTTAATTCTTATGAACATGAAACAAATATGGTGATTAAATGATAATGAGACTAGTGGTCATTATTCATGTGCATCATGAGTGATGAACAGTGTAAATAAATTTCTTATTTATGCATATGAGATGATTAACCTTTCATAATTTATTGTTGAGATGATTTTTGAGATAGAAAAATCATTATGATGACGTAAAAAGAGTGCAGAAATTTCATGAAAGGATGATAAACTTGTGCTCTATTTTCACTGCTATTAATGTGGATCTCTTTGGGTGTTTTACAGATGAACTAAAATGAGTCTAGATTTTAGGATAAAGGTGTAATGTGATGTCTTGAAATGGGAATAATTGAAATGATAAGTTAGATATGAAATGAAGGTGTTAGTGAAGATGAACAAGTGCAGACAATATGGTGAATGTGCATATACGATATGTTCTGTTTTTGATGTTTATGATCAATCATAGATTTCAATTTGAGTGTGAATAATTCAAGCTAAAATGGAAGTAGGAATGAAGAGGAATATGATAGATTAAAGAAAAGAGATGAAGAAGTGATGAAAAATATGTTGTTTCGTAAAATTTAGGGAAGATCGTCTGTTATGATCGTGCTTTGTGCACGATTATGACAGAGAGGAAACCTCAAAGGAGCTGTATGATCGTGTGGAAGCATTATTGTGACAGAGAGGAGAAAGCAGGTATTGCATGAACATGCATAAGCACAATCATGACATAAGGGATATGTCAAGTAGTACACGATTGAGCTTGACAGGGAGGATTCAGTAGCCAGTGCACGATCATGCATAAGCATGATTGTGACAGTGAGAATGTAATGTTGTTTGACAGTTTTGAATACCCTTCACTCTTTTGACCATAACTTCTTATTTGAACCTCTAACTGACTTGAAATTTGAACCAAGAACTCCTCACACATTTTCTTTCCTCTCCACCAAATTTCATAGCCATCTGAATTCATTAAAAAAGGATTGATAATGGTTGATTGATGAGTTTATGATGAAAATGAAGTGTGCTGGAATTTCTTTAATGGAGTGTTTTCACTAAATAGACATCTGTATTTTGGCCATATCTTGATCTTTAGACATCTAAATACGATGATTTTAAGTTTATATTATACTAGAGACATATAGCTACAAAGTTTATGAAGGAATCAAATTTTAATTCGATCGTGTAGAGTTTCAAAATTTGGCTTGAAGTTAAGTACTGAGTGCAGTTGCATTTTGGGTACAGTATGAAGTATTTTGTGTATAACTTGTAGAATACTGAACTACATTGTGTGAACTTGGTGTCCTTAGAAACATAATACATTTAGGAACATTTTTTTAGAATAATTTACTGCCTAAATACTTCATTTTGTTTGTTATAATGGCCATGCACAATTTACCCAAAAATCTATTTTAAGGAAAGCTGGAATGATCGAATGAGTGATGAACTTAGAATAAATTTGTTTTATTAAGGTATAATCCTAAGTTCAGATTAGAAATATATGATTTTTGATGTATTAATGATCATATCTTGTAAATAAAGGAAACATAACTGGGATTGTCATTGAGCATGCATTGTACATAATCCATATATATATGTGCATAAATGAGTACTTATATAATTGTGCAAAGTTATGATATATGTAAGTGTATGTTGCATGTTATAGAAGAACATTTAGAGTGTAAAAATCCAGATGTTGCCGAGACTTCAAAGCAATAGCTATCTGCAGTAGACTATGAGTAACCTAGACGGTCTCAGTCGATTAATTGTTTGTTTTAAATTCAGTATTGAATTGTTATGTGAATACAATTGTGTTGATTTCGGCCATTGAATGTTCTAGATGTTTAATGTATGAATGATATATTGGAAGTGTTTCTTGTATGTGAATTTGATGAAATAAGTGATTATCAACATTTTTTTTGAATGCCAAACCAAGGACTGATGATAAATGTGAATGTGATTATGATTGTGATTGTGTAAGTGAAATCAAATGATTGATTGAATATACGTGAATGTGGTGCATTTCATTACATGAATGCATGGCAATATAAAGGCAGTTGTGACTAGAGTAGCTACTAAAAAAGAGCTTAAAGCTTAGAATGTGATAAGATCCTCTAGCTCAGTGTTAATGTACCCTGTATCAACTAAGAAATATAAGCCATTATCTAAAACAAGCTCGGTATCCACAAGAGATATGGGCTAGTAAAAAGGCACTCGTTCATAAATAAATAATAATGAAAATGAGTCTCAAAAGGATTGCATATACATTTAATATGTATGTTTAAATGATTGAAATGTTTTGTTGAATTGTGTTAAACGTGAAATGTGAAATATGTGATCAAAGTGACATGTGGTGCCATATAACTATTGGTGAAAAGATGTGACTTATATGATGACATAAATTGTTGTGAACTTAAAACATGTACTGCATGAGTTATATGATATAATTGAACGATCGAAGATGGTTAAATCACTAATTTCACAAAACTCATCAAGATTACAACGTTGACATTTCAGGTTCGAGAGAAGATACTAGTGACAGAGAAACTCTAGAATCAACATAGTTTTTTTCTTTTGGATAGAAGAAATGTCTCAAAGGTAGATCAGCAGAGATTGAAGGATCTAGATAAAAGTTTTGTATAATTACTCATGTATGTAGAGTGTTAGGTATACAGAGATGTAAACTTTAATTAGTTTGTAATAATGTATATATGTGGATGTTATTGTAAAGCTACAATGTACATATTCAGTTTTATGAAATAAAATGAGGAATTTTGGGTTTTAAAATATTATGATATTTACAAATCCATAGTCTGACTATAAGATATCATCAAAATAAACCAGAATAAATTTGGTTATGAGTGCACACAACACATTCATTAACCTCATAAAACTTCTTGTTGCATTAGTAAAACCAAATGGCATTACCAACCATTCATATAAACTATACTTAGTTTTAAAGGCAGTTTTCCATTCATCACCTTCTCGCATCCTAATTTGATAATAGTCACTTTTCAAATCAATCTTACTAATAACTCATGATCTATATAATTCATCCAACATATCATCAGACCTAGGGATATGATGTCTGTACTTTGTTGTTTTGTTGTTGATAGCTTTACAGTTAATACATATCCTCTAAGATCCATCCTTTTTCCATAAACTCCTAAAATTTCCTTTCAAACTTCTTTGTCTCCTTGGAATTACTTTTATAAGCTGGTCAGTTTGGAATTGAAGCTTTAGGAACAAGATCAATTTGATGTTCTATTCACTTAATAAGTGGCAATCCACTAGGAACATCTTCATGAAACGCATCCTTAAATTCCTACAATAAAAAATATTGACACTAGGTAAAGAAATTTTAAGTTTGTTAGTATTAAATAGGACTCCTTGTATAATAATAAGATCATTGGCTTCTTTGAAATCACATCCCTCTTGACATCACTCTCTTTTGCATAAAAGATTGTATGCTTCCTATTTTCTCTCTCACCACACTTTTGATCTTCTCCTTTTTCCTTTCCACTCAAAGTTACTTCTTTTTCTCTCCTCTTTAGTTGAACCACTCCTTCACTCTTTTTTTTTTTTTACTAATCTCAACTTCACTCTCTCTTGTTGTGTTACTCTCCCTTTTAACTCTTATTTGATCTTCATACACTTGTCTAGAGGTTAATGGTACAAGAGTGATTGGTTTCCTATTCATTACAAAATAATATTTGTTCTTGAATCCATTATGCATCACATGCCTATCACATTGCCATGGTCTTACTAAAAGAATGTTTTTGATATGCATAGGCAATACATCACATAAAACCCCATCTTTATACCTTACAATTGAGAATGAATCTAACACTCACTTGTTTACCTTAAGTTCCCCATAATCATTTAACCATTGAAGTTTATATAGCCTTGGGTGCTTTGTAGTAGGTAAATTCAACTTCTCCACAACGATTACACTAGCCGTATTTATGCAACTACCACTATCAATGATCATTCTACATACCTTGTCTTTAATGTGGAATCTTGTATGGAAGATATTGTCATACTGCTAACCATATCTTCCTCCAATTGTGTACTCAATACATGCCTAATAACCAATACTTCTCCCTCAACAGGGTACTTCATATCACTAGCATCCTCCAGAGGTGACATAGATTCATCTTCTGATTCACTTGCATTCTCAACATCTCCATTCTCTCTCAAAATCATCACTCATTTATTTGGACATTGAGAGGAAATATGACATGTTCCTAAACATCGAAAACACTAAATATCCCTATTTCTTTTTTTAGGAAGAATCATTACCTTTATTAGATCCCCTGTTCATGGCCTTGTATGAATAAACTTTATGCTTGGAAACAACCCATCTCCATATAGTCTCTCAACCTACTTGTACGAATAAACTTTATGCTTGGAAACAACCTATCTCTATATTGTCTCTCAACCTATCTCCATTATTTAAGCAATAGTTTAAAAAAAATAGAAAACCACCATTTTTAGCTTTTTCCTTGACAAAAGAGTTCGTTTCCTAATAATGAAAACTTAGGTGATGGCTAATTAGAAGCACTTTGGTTTGCTTGATATCATCTTGAATAATTATAACATATTTCTTTTCAAAATCAATTCTCCTTAATTAATGTCAATAGTGATCAAAGCGGGACCCTGACATGTCAATAATAAATCATTTCTGGTTCAACCTTGGAGACTTAGAGTGAAGTTTGAAGAAACTAAGCTACCTTCCAAGGTCAATTGGGAGGCCTTTATGTCTTGATCAAGCTGCAGCTAAAACCAAAAGGATTTCAGAATCTGTGTGGCTGTTGAGGCACTTATAGACATGCCTAAGGAAGTCCCTATAATGAAATTCAATACCTTTTTGGAGCTTATTAAGGATATAGTTAAAATAAAATATGCTTAAAAGACCCCCATTTGAAACCTAATGAGATCTAGAAATCAAGAAGTAAAGCTTTTGAAACAGGCAGCTACTAGGAACTCATATAAGATAAGTCTTACTAGATCAGAAGGCAGAAACATTTGCCCTTGAATGGCAATTTAACCCCTCTAGTTGCTAATCTAATCCTAGAAATCATTGAGCCTCCTCTTATAAAGTAGAAACAAAAATTACATAACCCTGCAATAACTTTATTGAAGATCGTAATAATATAATCAACATCACAAAGTTTGACCTCACTTCTTGCAATTCTCAAAACTGCAATAATAGCTCTACGAATCAAGCTCAACTTCTAGTTACTCCTAAAGAAACTTCAAGTAAGGATGCCTTATCCAATAAAAAGGAAAATTTCCACATTGGTAATGAAAAGGAATATAAAGAGAATTTTCATATAAGGAAGTCTAATAGAAAGAAGAATTGATCTTCTTCTGCTTCAAATCCATGATTATCTCAACCTGCAATATAAGGGGCTTAGCTACCCCTATTAAGCAACAAACAACAAAAATTTTGTTACTAAGGAAAAACTTATCTTGTTAGGTATTCTAGAAACCAAATTGAAGAAGAATCACTATAAAATCCTTCCAATATTTCCATTATGCTAGAAAGCCATTTCTATCCATACTTGTCACCCTAATAGGAGAATTTTGTTATTGTACAACTTTGATTAAATAGAACTGATCAATATGATTATGAGTGATTTATTGATTCACTTAAGGTAAAAATCATTGATCTAAACTTACAGCTGGAAATTTCCATCACATATGCTCTTAATTATAGCTTTTAATGAGCAACACTATGGAATAAACTTTTTGACATTTCATAAGGCATCAACACTCTTTGGATTTTCTTGGAGACTTCAACTCCATAATTCATTTGGATGAGGTTAACGTCTATCAATTTGGTAAGCCACTTGGTGATGATCTAAAAAGTTTCTTGAATAACATTCAAATCACTGATTTACCTATTGGGGCATTTTCTATACTTGTAGTAACAAACACATGGGCAACACTTTTTTGAGAAAAAAATTAGATAGAGACTTCTCTAATCTTTCTTGGCTACTTCAATTTCCTAGCTCAGGTGCTTTGTTTCCTAATACCAACATTTCTACTCACTCTCTAGTTATAGTCCATTTTGATTCTCTATAGTATTAGATTAGGCATCCATTTCACTTTAATAACTTCCTAGTGAATATCCCAAGCTTTAAACAAATAGTTAAGAGAGGACATAGTTGCACTTGTAGACGCACCAAGCAATTTCAATGCTCTAAATTTCTATGATACAGTTGTAATAAACTCAAAAAACTTTTCACAAAGCCAATGTTAGGAATCTTTGTCATCTCTTAAATACTACTTAAGTAAACCTTGAGGAAGTTTAATTTTCTTGATACCTTAACCCCTACAACTCCTTTTTTTCAAGAACTAGAAAAACTAGTTTTGAGTAATTTCATTCAGGATTTCAACTTTAATTATTCACTTTGGAAGCAAAGATCTAGAAACAGAGGGATACAAGATGGTGACAAGGGCATTTCTTTCTTCTATAGATACGTCTTAACCAGGAATTCCTTTAATAGAATGGTAACTTTGGAAGTTAATGGATCAACCCTTCAAACTCAATATGAATTCT
Source organism: Erythroxylum pedicellare (assembly GCA_027563575.1). NCBI lineage: Eukaryota > Viridiplantae > Streptophyta > Magnoliopsida > Malpighiales > Erythroxylaceae > Erythroxylum > Erythroxylum pedicellare. The sequence continues at coordinate 27,303,886 of JAOQMP010000004.1, forward strand.
TATATGATGCTAAAAACAATTTCTCTCATTTGTTGGGCACTTCTTCCACTATCTCTTCTTTTATTAGATTGATAGAGTAGATTGTTTAGAAGAAGTTAAATGTTAGTTCCAAGTAGACTCTTTCTCTAACCATATCAGTGTCTAAAATTGAAAATGCCATTAAATCTCTAGCTCAGTGTCAAGCTCCTAACCTTAATGGTTTCAACATCCTATTCTTTTTAGAAAATTTGGATATACTCAATAATATTGTTATATACATAGTTCAGGAATTTTTCCTCAACTGGAAACTTCTAAAAGAACTCAACAACACATTCATCAACTTAATTCCCAAAGGAAAAGAGCATAAGAATTTATCAGATGTCAAGCCTATTTCATGTTGTTTTTCTATTTATAAGATCATATACAAGGTGATTACTGAGAGGCTAAAATGTATCCTTCCTGACTTGATTGATCCTACATAATGTACTTACACTCTACATAGACACATTGGTGATAGCATAGCTTTGGCTCGATAATTGTTCAGGCATTACAACAGGAAAATCGGTAGCAAGAACTGTGCCTTTAAAATTGAATTTTAGAAAGCATATGACACTATTAATTAGTGCCTTGTATTGAAAACATTAAAGGCTTTTGACTTCCTAGACATCTTTATTGAATTGGTATCATAATGCATCACTTAAGTATTTTACATAATTCTTACTAATAGGCAAACCACTAAGAGAATTTAAACAGCTAGAGGTATCAGGCAAGGGACCTCATTTTCCTTAACATGTTCTCATTAATTTTGAAGTGTTCACCATACTTTGAAAGAAAGTTAGCATTAAAAATTCCAAGATTAAGTTTCTTTCAAAATGTAAGAAGCTTAACATTGTAAGTCTCATTTTTGTTGATGATGTTTTAATATTCTCAAAAATAGATATCAAATCTATTTCATCTGTTTCAAAAGCTTGTACAATGTTCAAAAGAATGCCAGTTGTAACCAATAATGATAAGTCCATATTTTTCATTTCTACTTCTACTTCATATTTATCTGTAAAGATATTAGCTTGCATTGGGTTTTGAGGAATCTCACCTTGTAGTCAAATATCTTGGAGTTTCTATTTCTTCAACCATACTTGTATTTTTTTTATTTTAAGCCTCTTATTGAGAAAAATAAGGGCATATTTGAAATTGGTTAAAGCCCTTTCCACAAAAGGTAGATGTCAATTGATAAACTCAGTGTTATCCTCACTATATAACTATTAGGCATCACATATTGTTTTTCCAAAGCAATGTACAAAGCTATTAAGAAACTCTTCAACAATTTATAAACTCAGTGCTATCCTCACTATTTAACTATTAGACATCACATATTGTTTTCTCTAAAGTAATGTCAAAAGGTACTAAATTTTTTTCAAAAATTCGAAATGCAAATAGAGAAGCCAATTATAAAGTTAGTTTAAGATTTGCACACCAAAGAAAGTTAATGGATTATGCATATTTCCTATTAAGTTGCTCAATTATGTCTTTCTTGACAAAATTCTTTGGAGATTATTGACTTATAGAATCCTTATTGGTCAGATAGATGCACTCATATTTTATAAAGAATCAGAATTTATGGAATATCAAATTTCATTAATGCCTCAACACTTATAAAATCCTTACTCAAATTAAGAGTGACTATCAGAGATGATTGTAAGTATTCAATAAATGATGGTAAAAGCACCTCTTTTTGGTATAGTAAATGGACCCCTTTTGGTCCCCTAGATGTAGTTGCTAATGGTACTACCTTGTATAGTACCCTATCTTCTAGCATATTAGTTACTGAATCTATCTCCATCATGGACTCATCAATCTTGGCACCATCATCTGCAATATGTGGCTTCCTTTCAAATTCTATCCTTAATAGTTCTAAAGAAGATAACATCTGATGGCTACATAATCATTTTGGTAATTTCAAAAAATGCATCTTACTAGTCCTTATTCAAAATACCAATCAAGCTATTCCATGACATAAACTCATATGGTATAAGCATAACTCTCCTCGTACCTTATTCACTTTAGGGTTAACCATTAAAAATCGGCTTCCTATAGTTCATAGAATTGCACCTTACTCAGTTATGCCAAATTGGTGCATTCTATGTAAATTAGCATGTAAAAGCATTAAACATATATTCTTTCAATGCCAATATAGTTAACATCATTGTAAAGCAATCACTCAGCTATGTCATATAGTCAAACCACCTACATTTTGGTTAGAAATTATTGAATGGTGTAGCAAGGTTCACATGATAAAAAAGGAATCTTTGATTGTTTAGAGTTGCCTTTACTTACTTAATTGCTGGTATATAGGAACAAAGAAACAATAATTCTTCTATGATTCACATAAAGACAAAGAAACTCTCTTACAGATATCGTGCTCCAAATGTGGACAACACATTTTTGTTTATAAAGACCACCATTGCTTCATCTTCCAATTCTCATTTACTTAGAAAATTAACTAACTTGATCCAAATGTAACCATGTTTCTAAAATTTTTATGTTGTTAAGGTAGCTTGGGTTTTAATGGTGCAACCTTGTTGTAATAGTGTAAACAATTGCCTACTTATATTAATAGATTCTTTCTTTCTTTCTAAAAAAAAACCATAGAAGCTTATACAATCATAACTGTTGAAAAGGGGCGATGATCCATTGCTCCAACAAAGACTTAATGTTTTTATGGTTTGCTTTTATAATGAAGTGTCTTCTAATCAATTAGTGTTTCTAATGCTTCATAGCTTTAATAATTGTTAGGAACTCTTCCTTCTATATTAACTAGCCATGGTGTCTTAATTGTAATATCTTGCTCAAATAAGCAATTAGATGTTGCTCTTTTTGAAGCATGATCACTTCAATGCCTCTTCCGCTTATATATGATTTTTTCATAAATACCCTTGAAAATTTTGGCAGAGTTAGAACTATAACAATAATAAAGCCTCATTTATCTTATCAAAAGCTAATTGAGCTCCCTCATTCTAGTAGAAGTCATTTTTCTTTAATAATTCATACAAAGTTTTTCTATAGTGCTATAATGGGGTATTTGAGTTGCATCATATATAACTGATTATAGGGATTGTATTTCAGTAACCTATAAAATTGCTTCTCTTCAATCAACCTTAATGCCTTACAATGGTCTCCAACAAATTCAACCAGCTGCCCTTTTCATTGAAATGACATTATTTTTTTTAATTTTTCATCAACTATATTAGGAGTAGCTAACCATTCTACTTCTAATACCACATTACACCTTAATAATGAAATGATCAATTCATCTATTACAGATATGGTTGCTTGTAAGGTCCAAGAAGAATTTTATTGTATTTAATGATAGTAAAGCTTTAATCCCTCTCCAGTTTTAATCTTAATAAGAGTTATATCTAGTATTTTATAATCCTTTATATACCACTGAAGAATCAATAAAGTTGTGAGTGTTTTCATTGTCAATAAGTATGTGCAAATTTTTCTTCCTAAAATATCATATGACTCTCATCTATTTGAAATTGGATGAAGCCTTACCTGACATAACTTGTAAAGGTACATTTTATGACTCTAACTCCTAAAGTGTTTCCAAATTTTTTTGTTACAAAACATCTATATCCTCATTTTTTGGTTCCTCTTCTTTTCCTACCATATATAATTGAAGTTGTCTTTCTCTACACCTATGACCTAGTGTATATAATTTTCATTATTCTTTACTACTCACATGCTTTTGTGTCCTTAGTGGTGATTTCACCAATAAGCTTTTAAGAACTTAGTTATGCATAGGAGGATTAGACAATAAACCTTCACCATTAGTTCGATTGATGAATGCTTCAATCACTTACTTGTTGCTACTGACATTTCTATATGGCACAATTCATAAGAAAATTTGATTGACACTCCTTCCTTCCCCAATCTTCTATTAGTAGCCAAAATCACTTCCTTTCTCCTTTCCAGTATGTATATTTTGTTTAATGTCTTTGGATATAAGAGTTTGGTAGGTAATTCTAGCTCAAGTTTCAATTATTTATAAAGAACCTCATTATATGGGGTTTAGAAAATGATCAATAGTTTAAGTATTAGTCAAAAAAAGTATAATACCCTTGAGTTAATCTTTATCTATCTTGAATATTTAAAATCACTAAAAAGATGTTCAAGATTTTTTCTTAAAATCATTACACTAATGCTAACACATATTCTTTCCAACGTATATTATCTATGGTATGCCTATTTTTCTTAAATATAATTGATTTCATTAAATTTCCATTCCTTCCATATAGAAGGAGGTAATGTTAACCCAAAAATTTGTAAAAGTTCTATCTAATGTAAAGAGTTGCTCACACCTCTATGCATAATTATGAACACTAGAACTATCAAACACAAGAAAATCATTCCTACTGATACAAGTAGGAACCAAATATTTGGTACTTTTAGTTAAAATATTTATTAACTTACATGAGATATTAATTAAGTTACTTCCCTTACATTGTTGCTTCATATATTGAGCAAACATTGACCTTAATTTGCTCAACTTTTGATTATGACAACTAGATCTCACATGCAACACATTTTCTGAATTTTAGCTTGAAATTTCACAATACACTAATGTTTCTCTCCATTTTCCTAAGTTTATAACCTTGGGTACCTTCAGCCACATTTTGGAAAAATAATTTCAAGGATTCTTTTATCTAGTACCGATATTGTTACAAAGAATTGGGCAAAAGAAAGGAAAAAAAGGAAGCATAACACCTTAGAGAGGAGAGAAGATAAAAAACATAGTGAGAGAAAAATTCATAACATCACATTAGTACCATTCACGATTGTTTAAACATTGTAGTGACTGTTAAAAAAAAAAATCAAAGTATGATGGACCTTATTAGTCCATAAGTGTTAAGCAATTAGATATCTCAACATTCAAAATTAAGCGTATAAATCTAATTTCCTCTTTATTTAAATAAGGTGTTTTAACAATTATATCAACACTTAAGTTTTTCCTATATTTTTGTGCTCTTATTATATTATTTTGTTCTCATTAATTTCAATTTAAATATTTAATTTCAATTTAAATATTCTCATATGTGATTGCATTTATTTTATTTCAATTTTATATATTTACTTTTCTTATCATGTTTAATTTACATTACCTTTTATCATTATTTAATTTACATTAGTTCAATCAATTTTATATTTAATTTCTTTTTAATATATTTTATATTATTTATTTTTAGGCTCTAGCTCAAGTCACAAACTCATAGGCATTCATCATATATTTTAAATTTATTTCTTCTTCTAAACATTGTCTAAATATTTGATTTTAGGATAAATTACAATTAAATTTTAAACTTAGCTTGATTTTGTAATACTAATCAAAACTACTAAAAGTATAAAATGCTTCAACTTTTAATTTATTGTAAAATTGGCCTATTATTAACCACATAATTAGTGTTGCTGAAGTGGTCAGCCATGTCAATAGGACCCTTCAATTGGTTAACATCTACATGGCAAACAATGATGCACATTAAGAAAAGAAACCTAATAGTATAACCCTAAGTTTTTACCCAAAAACATGATAGACAGTATAAGCTCTAGTGTCATCTCTGAGTTCACCACTACGCGTCTTAAGGGAAAAGGCCAGGATTTCATACAATGGAGTTAGTCATCAAGAAGCATCAATGTTGTTGTGGTGGCACTGGGTGTTGGCGACATAAACAGGTCCACTTCCTCCATACAGTGTATAGCAGTTTGTTGAGTCTACGCAAAAGGAAGAAAGTAGAGATATGTAATGTTGATGGTATACATAAAAGATAATAAAGGCTGGAGATAAGAACTTGGGATTTCTGTTGTAATAATATTTCTTTCAATTCCAATCTTCATACTTAGTGATAAGTTATTGATTTACATATCAATTTGGAATAATTTTTAGAGCATATTGGATGGATATAGTCCTAAGTATGGTATTTTTATATTATTTTTGGAGGTCAGAAGATGTGGAGCTATTTTGGGGAAAAAGAAGCTAAAATTGTCTAAATTGGAGAAGGAAATGCACAGTAGCCCTTCCACAAACACTACAAAGTTGCCTCCAACCACACCATGTAGCCTAGCCTCCACGCCACTCACCAGCCAAGGATTCACGCGTATAGCTAGCCCTCATGCAGGCAGCCAGGTCCACCCAGCACTCACGCACAACGCAGGCTCCATCAGATTTTCACGTGGACTAGCCTCAATTCCAACAATGTTGCAGCCAGTATCTTAAAAAAAAACAAACGGGTGCCTCCATTTCATTAACGCACGCAGTCCCTTCAATCCGAACACAACACAGTTTCATATTCTTCATTTATATTTGATTCCTCATGAACTTATTTAGGGTTTATATTTTTGGATTGCTTGGCTTGATGATTTGTGTCTAGAACTTTAATTTCTCTTAGGGATTTGATATTTTTTTTGATGCTTTAATTTTGAACATTTCTAAATCCATGACTTAATATTCATATGCTTGTTGATTTTCCTTGGGTTTAATTGTTCTTACTTTGGATTGTTGGAAATTGGCTTGGTATAAATTCACCTTTGGAAAAAGGGAGTTTTTGCTAGAAGATTAAAGGAATTTCAACTAGGATTTTCTTATGAGTTGGGAGACCTAAGAAACTTAGGAGGTGAAAATTGAAGGTTTGAGTGTGGATCTTAAGAAACTTTAAGAAAAACTTAAGTAAGGAATTACTAAGTGATGTCTAGAGTGGATAGATTAATTCACCTTTGGGAGAAGGGGATTAATTACTCTTAAAATTCACCTACAAGGTTAGGAATTTTTTTTATTTGTGGAGGATAGCTGATTCAATATTAAGGTTGGCAAAAATATCATTCCCTAAGAGAAAGTCATTCCCCATTTACATTAATACTTTTAATTAGTCAATTATTGCACTCTTTTCTTAATTAGTTATTGCATAGATTTGTCATATTCATAGTTATTTTGGTTGCATTGAATTGTGTAGTTGCTTAGAAATTTCTTTTAGTTTTTTAAAAAAATTCTTTACATTGCTTTTAATTTCCTAAAATTTCACTCAAGCAGATTTCAAACATCATTAGCAAGTATAGATTTGAACTTTCACGACTTGGTTCTTACTAATTTATTACTCACTTCAACAACCGTACACTTGCGGTTCATGAACACTTAGCTCCCCAAATTACAAAACCAAAGTTCTTGTAGGAAGCCTAATCACAATTGTGTTGCAGGTAAAATATGACAATTGCATGCTTATATATTTATTTGAAACTGAAAGGCAAAGGCTTACCAAATAATACTTCTCAATTTTGATCCAAGGTTTTTCCCCATATCCATTTAAGGAATTATGGAAATATTATTATAGTCATGGACACAAGCACATCTTATGTGATCATTAACTATCAACAGTGTGAGGATGATGATACTAAAATAACGGCAACATGTGAATATCAGTTGGTAAATTAAGGTTAAGTTTTTTTAATTTTCAAAAAGTGTTGACATGTAACATGTAGATATTAATTTGTTAACATTGTTAATTACAGGGCTAATGATTTTGTAATTAATTAAAATTTCAAACATTTTATTACTACTTTTATAGTTTTAATTATTATTACAAAATTAGGCAAAATTGAAAATGTTAAATGTAGTTTACTATTTATTTTAAGCTCTAGTAAAACCACAAAGTCCTAACATTCAATGACATACTTTATTTTCTTTCTTCAGCCTACTTTTATTTGTTAGTTTTGGTAAATAAGCCTACTTTTATTTACCTCATATCTAAGTCAACTTTCCTTTAAAACTCTCTAAATTTCCAAACTCTATTTTAGACAAATGTATAAAATTTACCATATATCTAACTTAACTTTCCTTTAAAATTCAAACTCTATTTCAGACTAAAATGTATCAAATAAAATACCTAACACCTTACTTATTTTATAAATAGAGTTGACACTTCGTCAAACATTTATTTGACATTCGATTTTGTCGTCTACTTAAAGAGTGTGAAAAACATCAATGACAAATAACGATAGCTAAATGAAAGTTAAAATTCATGTTACTCTTGTTAAACTTTTTTGTCCTTAGGGACAATTTTGTCTTTGTTTCATAGAGTTGGACAACATTATTATATTTTTATTTTTAAATAAATTATCAGTTAAGTTGCGCAATTTGATCTAGATAAAGGTAATAAAGTGACCCAATAAATGATCTAGATTAATGGGTCAAAGTTCGGGTGGAAAAGAGGTCCCAATTGGAAGCCCGATATGGAAGCTATAAAAAGGTTAAGGTCTCCTGCAGTTGCTCATATCAATTGAAAGCATAACGAATCCCTGACCTATTAAGGGAGCTTTCTTATTGAGAAAACTGTAGAAAGGCCTATACCACGTGTCAGGGAACACTTTCCCTAAGATCCCAAGAGATTCGAAGATGTTTGGAACTCAAAATCGGCATCAGAATTAGAAATGGAACCGAAATGTAAGTATTCCGCATTACCTTCTTTTTTATCCTTTCATGTAGATTCGGATACGTAATAAGGTTTATACTACATATTTTTGTTAAGTCAAGAAGACTTCACTTCTTCTATTAATTTTGATGAAAATCAAATAATAATAATCATAGAAGTGTGTGAA
>JAOQMP010000004.1:27327712-27348115 GCA_027563575.1 Erythroxylum pedicellare
TTATAACAATGTAGTCAAATATGACAATGTAAAACTACTCCCTTTTGAAGCCCATCGAACTCAAGCCATCGCTACATATTTAAGAGGAAATGGTGCTTAGACAAGCATCACTCTAGGAGCACTCACAACTATAGATACACTGACAGCATCCATGGCAGCAGCAACCAAATGATAATAGCGATGATGAGAAGTGAAAAATGGGTGATGGATGAAGGTCGAGAGTGAGAGATGAAGTGTGAGTGTGTCAAAGTGACGACTCTCTCTTGTAATGAATATCTGTAAAGTGTTGTCTGCATAACCTAATTTGGCATGTTTTTAAATGTTGGGTCGCGGGTCGGGTTGGAAAAGTGAGAGATTTTCCTAAATATGTTCAGGTTTTTGATGTTTCGCCGTGGTGAGAGAATTAATCTTCGCTATGGCGAACTTTTCCTGAAAGTTTTGCCTGATTCTTCATTCTTCGCTGCGGCGACAGATGGGCTTGCCGTGGTGAACTTTTCCCGAAGGTTATGATCTCTTGTTGACTTCAATTCAGCACGTTGACTCCCTTCTCCTTGAGGATCCTACAATCAAAAATAGCGACTTGTAGTATCAATTGTTCTTAGAAAACTTAAGAAATGTAATAAATACCAATAGTGACAATTTTTACCATCAAATTGCATAAAATAAAAGTGGACACTCAAGGATTAATTTAAGCACAAAGTCAAGAATTAGGAGTCAAAAAGTATAGTAAAGGCCATGAAAGTGTTGCAAATTTAGATAATAAACTTGGGCTCAATCAAAAGGTATACATCTTTTAGCTTGAAGGTAAATACTGAGTTCCCAATTTTTGTTAAGATTGATTCCTTTCCTTTACGTATCAGGTTAGAGAAGTTGAATGAAGAATAAAATGGTGAAGAGGCATTTGAGATCTCTCCAGAGTTGATGAAATCAGTAAAGATTAAGAATAAAAAGATAAGGAAGACACTAGAGGTGAATGATCATCAACTAAAGCCCTATCCAAAAAACCTCACATGGAAGAAGCTCAAATTATAACACCCGAAGACCATGATTTTGTCATGTGAGGAAAGTATAGAGTTGAGCTAGCAACACTAAACAAAGGTGCTTCTTGGGAGGCAACCCAAGGGAAGTTAATTTCTTTTCCTTTACATATATGCATTTATTTCTTATATGCTTGCGTGGTTTTAAGATTGTTTGTTCTTATTTGTTTTTGAGTTTTCAACAAAGAGGGAGAGAGAATAAAACAAACACACAAACATTTTCTCATTTTTTTAGTTGCTTGTAGGATTATATAGTCATGATTAGAGTGTTAATTGATTAGAAGAATCCATGGTAACTTTAGCATGTACTTTTGCTCTTGTGATTGGTCAATATGCATTATTTTTAGAAAAGTAATGACTAGTGGTAGACAAAAGCTAGTGAGATTTTAAGCCTTATCATACTGGCACATCCATATCAGTCTCATTGTCATTTGTTTATGTATGACCTTCATGACATGTACGCCTTGACTTTGCCTTAAATTTCTATTTGAGACCACATTTTTTGTCACATGCTTTAACATGAAAATGATTAGGCATTCTTGGTTTTTCCAAGTTTAATTAGCTAAATATCCTACCTACCATTATTTGATTTTCCTTTTAATAAGCCTCCTTGCGCTTTATTAACCTTTCCTTTTGTATTAACCACATTACATGCTTTAAACCTAACTAAATGTCTCACCTAAGCCTTAAAGCTAGTGAAGCATTTATTGATTGTTGAGTTTGCGGATGTATAAAATTCTAAGTATGGGGGTATGCATATATATGGGATGGTTACAATTGCTGGGATATCATTTTACATCTTATCATTGAAATTCCCATGTTGTTGTAGTTCCTTTTAAATTTTATATAAAAAAAGCAAAAGAAAAAGAGAAAAAAGAGAAAAAAGAGAAAAGTATGTCTTGCAAAGTTATTTATGAGTAATCTTTCCTCTTAAAGTTGTCTTTCATGGGTTACCTGAGTATGTTGAATATTAGGTCGATGTTGCTTTCAATGGTCACTTCCTATAGTTACAAAGTCTTATTTATGATCAAATTTTGTGAGTGATTTGTGCTTCTTGTGGTTTATGGTGACAGAGCTTGAGTTTGAGCTATGAAACATTGTTTTTGAAATCATTATAGTTGATGTACACAATTGTGAGTGAATGTTAGTTTTTGCACTTGATGTTACATTGAGTTTTGCTTTTGTTTGACTATAATGACTTTCGTGCTACTTGACCAAAATACATCTCACCTTACCTTTGCATACATTACAACTTTGAAAAGTCCTTTGATCCATAATTTTGCATGTGAGCCTTAATGGTGGAGAAATGAAATGATATGCAAAGTTGTGGAATGTCTTAACTGTGAATGGTATTTGAGTGCACCCATGACTATATGTTAGTTAAACACATTTTCCAAGTCTAACATTAGATTACTTATATTCTAAAGGTGATGCTTGTTGATTGATCATGAGTAGAAGCGTAGAATGTTAAGTTCTTCCTATGCTTTTTAAAAATCATTCACAGGTTAAAACTATATATTTTGGGAAATATAGGAACTGAGTAAATGTTTTGGGTTTATGATTTTGAATATGATGTTTTGCCCAACGAAGGTCAAAAGTTAAGTGTGAGGGAACTTGATATATGCTTAAATGTTGATACATTTAATCTTCTACACTTAGTGATTAATGCCTTAAAATGCTTAGGATACTTACTTTAGCTCATATTTGATTTTAGGTACATTTCGGAAGTGAAGGAGCTAAAGTGACCCGAAAGTATACTCATTGAGTCATCTTTTCAATGTTCATACTCTATTATCTTCAAGGAGTAAGAAGATTAAAAGAACAAAAGACAAAACGTGAAGAACTAAGGTTAGAGGTATCTCATAACCTAGCTAAAGAGATGTCACGACCATGAGTGATGTCTTATGATTGTGACATCACTTGCACAGGCATGAGAGTTGGAGAGATGTCACAATCGTGAGTGATGTCTCATGACCATGACATCACTTGCATAGGCATGAGAGTTGGAGAGATGTCACGATCGTGAGTGATGTCTAATGATCATAACATTACTTGCACAGGCATGAGACCACTCTCATGCCTGAGCAAGAGTGTCTCATGAGTGTGAGACACCACTCACACTTATGAGACACTCACACCTATGATACATGAGTCACAGTGGTGAGATGGTGCTAAGTGTGCCATTTAAACCTATTTTTTAACTATATAAAGGAATAAGTGTGATAGATGGGAGAAGAGGCTGGAAGTAATGGATAGAAACGAAAACACCTACATTCTTTGTCGTTTTCTCTCGATTTTCAATGCCAACAGAGGATTCATGGTTGATTCTTCGAGGTTGATGGAGAAGATAGAGGGCTATCCTTCTCGATGCTAGTTTCGAGGTGCAATCGACGACGAGAAGCATATTAAACATAGTATCATTGTGTATTGTTTTCTTTCCCTCTTTTTAGATTGTTTACATTATCTTGAGATTAATGATTGGGTATTGTGTAAGAATGCTTTTGACGCTCTATTGAATCATTTTTCATGAAAACCTATTACTAGAACTTGAATGCAATATGTAATAGTCATGTTAAAGGTCATATGTGGCAGCTAACATCATTAAATCATTAAGAATAATGTATCATAAGTTAAATAATCCAAGCTTGTATGATTATTGCTTAGATTGGTCCATTTTTTTCACTTGTAATGTGGCTGTCTAAATAAACTTAGAGAGCTTGTTCTAGGTTTCCCGATAGTTAGGGTTAATTCAAGAGCTTGTTTTAGTTAACTATAACCTAAGGAAAAACTAGGATTAACAAAGCTTGTTGTTAATTAATGACTAATAGTTTAGAAAGAGGTGTGAGGATGATAATGCAATGATATATGTTAAAATGTGTGTAAGTTGAGATTAAACCAAAGAACCAGATTTTACACACATTTATCACTTATCATTTTTAACTTTTTTTTATAAATTGCTTGCATTAGTTTAATTTTATTTTGTCATCATAACTGAATTTACCCAAAACCCCCTATTTTATTTCTTTTAGATCAATTATTTTTGTAGAAAAAATTAATCAAACATTCCCTATGGATACCATCCCAACTGACCACAACTACAAAATTTAATGTGTATAGTCATGTAAATTTTGTAGTGTACTCCACACGTGCTGTCAACTAGGACGTTAAGGACTTAGTGGTTAAGCTTGCCAATTTTGATATAATTAGCTTCATATTGAATAATTCAAAATTTTTTAAAGATAATGTTTATTAAGATGATTCGTTATTAATTTGGTTATGATTGTGATTTAATTTGTTTAGGTAAATAGATATGAATTTTGATGATTAAAATTATTTCAATTTAGTTTATTAATTTTGAGAATATATACTTTATTTTCATTATAATACTTAGTGTATAATTTTTATAAGCATTGTGTAAATGTAAATTCTTTGAGCATTTTCATTAAAATACACATAAAAATTTAAAAAAGAAAGAAAAAAGTAATAGCAAGTGAATAAATGAGCATAAATAATTTCAGTCCACCAGCCTTATACCAATAAAAAGGTTGTCCAAGAGTTGTAATAGTAGCTAGGGGTAGTTATGACAAGGTGTTTAATCTCGTGTCAAAAGGCTAGGTGACTTTTCAAATAAGCTTCTACATACTCCTATGTTATTTAAATTTAGTGTTTTGCTTTCATAAGGGCCATGAAAATATTTAACGATTTTAACATTTTTCTCATTTATGTTCACTTTATGCATTAAATGGAAAGGTATAAATTGAGTTGAAATTTGAAGAATTTTGGAGTGAATTAGATTGATTTATAATTTGACGTAATTGACTAAGTGCTTAATAATTCAATGAACTTTGCAATTAAATGAATAATGGATAATCTTGATTAATATCTTTGATGTGATTAATGCTTTCTCAAAGTTATTTCTCTTGAAGTTGAGAGTAATGAAATTGATTAGCATGAGGATAAGCAATTGCTTAAGTGTGGAGAGATTGATGAGTGCTTAATTTTTCATATTTTTAAGTTTATATTTAGCACATTTCATTTGTTTATTTAAGTATTTTATAGTTAATTTTTTCATATTTTATTTTTAGTTCATAATTCATATATTTGGAGCAAAAGGGAAAAATTGGAATAAGTTTAGGGAAATTTAGAGCTAATTTGAAGTTATAATGCTATAGGAAAAGTACACGGGCAAGTATATGCAACACGGTCATAATTCATGCAAGACAAGTTGTTTTAAAGTTCACGATAATTATATGGTTATGAACACACTTGTGTACTTACCTATTTTTATATTGTGAGCTTGTGTTTGCTTTAAATTTGAGGATCTTATGATTTTCAAGTACACATTCAAGTATATGGTCATGTATTTAACTATGTACCAACTAAAAACCTAATTTGTACTATATAAAATACAAAATTAAAGGACAAAGCAAGGAGGAAGCTTAGGAAGCACAATTGGAAGACCTAAAACTATAGAAAAAGCAATGAATAAGCAAGGAGACATATCTAAAGTGAATTTCTTGAAGATTAAAAGGGATTTCATCATTTATCTTTTTATTTTATGTTCTTTATTTAGTTTTGATGATATGTCTTTCATTATGATGAACTAAATCGTTAAGGTACCTAGATAAGATAATCCCCAAGATGGATTATGTACTGATTTCAATTTAATTTAATTTATTCTTTAGTTTCATTAAGATTCAATTATATGTTTGTCATTTTTTCTTGAATTAATGTTGTTAATATGTTGATTCATGTGTATTTCCATACAATTGAGATTTGAAAATCTTTTGTATGAGTTTTTTTAGCATAATTGGAAAGGTTTGCATGTGAACCTAGAAATGGGATGACTTAAATCTTTCTGATTAGGGTCAAATGTAATAGTAAAATTCATAAATTAGTTAATGCCATTCTAAGGGTCTTAATTTGAAAGAGATTTCAATTAATCAACCTATGATTAGTTGTTAACAATATTGAGAGACAAAAATTGTAAAATTTTCACATTCCAATGTACTTTAATAATAAAATAAAACAAATGAACACACTTTTAAAGTTCACAATAATTCCAATGTACTTTAATAATTATATGTAATTTCTTTTTAAGCATTTTCATTATCCCACACATAAAAATTTTAAAAATAGTATTATGTGAATAAACAAGTATAAATAATTTCAGTATGTTAGCTTTGTATGAATAAAAAGGTCAAAGTTTAAGAGTGATTCTAATAGCCATTTAAGATAGTGACCTAATTAAGTAACTAGTAGTAATCATGATATGGTGTTTACACTCGTGTTAAAAGAATATATGACTTTTCAAACAAGCTTATATATGCTCACATAAGACAAGTTGTTTTAAAGTTTTAGATAGTTACATGACTATGAATAGGCTCATATTTGAGAAGTACACACCTCTGTATTTGAAGATGTTTACATTTTAGCTCATGTTTGTCTTAGATTTAAGGATCTTATGATTTTTAAGTACATAACTGTGTAACTACTCATGTAGAACCTAAAAACCTAATTTTCATACTATAAAAGACAAAAAGGAAAGGGAAAAGTAAGGAAGAAGATCGAGAAGCATAACTGGAAGAACTAGAACGACAAAAAAGAATGAAAAATAATAAAGGAAAAGTATTTAAAGTAGATTTTCATCAATATAAAATGAATTTCTTGAAGATTAAAGGGATTTCATCATGTTTCTTTTTTATTTTTGTTCTTTCTTCAATTTCGGTGATATATCTTTCATTAAGAGGAACTAAATCATTATGGTACTTATATAAGATGATCCCTGAGATTGATTATGTACTGATATCAATTTAATATAATTTCTTCATCAATTTCAATAAGATTCCATTATGTGTTTGTATTCGTTTTTGAATTAATATAGCCAGTATGTTAATTAATTTATGATTTCACACAATTGAGATTGAGAAATCCTTTGTATGAATTAATCTAGCATAATCCAAAAGAGTTACATGCAAACCTAGAGATAGACTAATATAGATCTTCTAGATTAGGGTCAAACTAATAGCGAAATTCATAAATTTATTAATGAAATTTTAGGTTTAATTTGAAAGAGATTTTGACTAATCAGCCTAAGATTAGTTTTTAATAATCTTAGTAAATATATGAGCATAAATTAGGAATTTCCATGGTCTAATAGACCTTAGATTAGACTTGCTATTTGAAGTTTTATTTGCATGAGAAGTCTTAGGGTAGTTCAAAATCCTAGTGTCACTATCTTTATTGATTGTTTCATAGTTTAACCTTTGTTTTAATTAGTTAATTTATTAATTATTTTAGTTTATTAATTTAAAATTGAATTTGATCAATCTTAATCACCATAACTTATATTAAATAATAAAAAGACTATTGGTACTAGTAATTCTAGTCATAATGGGATTAACTTGTACTTGCTAGTGCTAGCTACAATTACACTGCATTGGGGGTAAAATGATTCAATCAATGGCTAAGATTTTTTAGATGAGAATGTTGGTCATCTATTAAAGAAAAATATCACTCGTAAGCACTTTCACTTAAAACAATTTCACATGGCACATTCAATGGTGGAGATACCATTCCACTCAATTTTAGATGATCAAGAGAAAAACTAAAGAATATATGATAAATTATGGCTCACAATCTATTGCCAGGTGCATCTGTTAGATGCCTCATCAAGAGTGTGTTATATAGAAGAAGTAGCAATGATAAGTGACTTGATAGGATTTATTCGTGTCCTAAGGAAGGAGTTAAAAGTGCAGTAGGAGGCTAGTAGATAAACTAATAGAGGGAAATCAGAAGTCTCGGTAAGAGCTTGATGTGGGGAAAAAGAATTAGCAATGATAAATGGCTAGTTTAGAGGTATCCATATCTAAGATGAAGAAGTTCAAAGTTATAACACGTTTGGAGATTGTAAGATAAGAGTTACTGAAATAGTTATGTCGGGAAGGAGAGATAAGATTGAACATTCCAAAAGGGACAAAAAATAAACTAATTGAAAAGTTGAAAGAAATATAGAAAATTTATGGAGCTAAATGGTGTTGAAACAAGGGGGATGAGGAAGTTGACATTCAAAAATATTCAAGAGTTCATACATAGTATGAAGGGACCAAACTAGTTCTTATAAGTGCAAAGAGAAGTTATTGCTGGAAATCTAAACTTAATATGGTTCAGTAGTGAAGTGTTTGTAGTGGAAAGAATTTAAGACATATTTAAGAGAGATTTTGAAACGTTAAACATTGATCATTATGGATGGATAACCTATGGATTTAAGTCTCTTTAAGTCTAGTTTCAGTTAGTGAAAGTTTCAAGTCATTTGGACTTCTCTTTAAAAATTTATGGTTGTTTTAGTGAAGGATGGTCAGAATTAACTGTGTTGTTTGCATTATTTATTGTTATACGAATTTCTAAATTCTTCATCTAAATTTTAGGCTTTATAAGGAGTTGTAATCAGTTATTATTGGAGAGAATCTAAAGAGTTGATAATGCAAAGAAACTCGCTTGTTATTCTTCTCTTCTTTCTACCTTAGAAGTGTCTAATACACCATTAGAAACTAATAAATTGGTATCAGATCGATGACAACCTCCAGCATGACACCACTTAGATAAGTTCCAATACCATGTCTTATGAAAAATAACTATGACAGTTGCAGTCTAAAAATAAAGGCATTTCTTAATATGCAATATATGTGGGATGTAATCGAGAATGGCTACGATGAATTAGCAATAACGGGTAATATATCGGCGAATAAGATAAAGATGCTTAAAGAGACCTATATGAAAGATAAAACCACACTTTACCTCCTTTTTCAAGTAGTTGATGAATATGGTTTTGAGAAGATTGCTGGAGTCACAACATCAAAAAAGGTATGAGAGATTTTTGAAAAAGTATACAAAGGTGCAGACTGAGTGAAACAAGTTCGCCTATAAACATTTAGAGGTGAGTATGAATTTTTAAAAATGAAAGAGTCGGAATGCATTTCTGATTATATTATAAGGGGTACAAATAATGGTGAATCAACTCAAAAGAAATGGTGAGGTGATGAGTGATGATCGAGTAGTAAAGAAAATACTAAGGTCCTTAGTTGATGATTTTGAGAATGTGGTGTGTGCAATAAAAGAGTCTAAAAACTTGGCAGAGATGACCATAGATGAGCTCTCAAGTTCTTTATAGACTCATGAGCAAAGAAAGATGAAAAATAAACAAAAGGTGTGGGAGGAAGAACTTCAAGCCAAGGAGACACTAAAAGAAGAGAAGTTAGACAACTATGGTAGAGGTTGTGGTGGCTATAGAGGCCAAGTAGAGGTCACGACAGAGGTTGTAGTGGAGAACAAGAGTGGAAAGAGAATAAGGAAGATAAGAATCAACAAAACTCGTACAAGCGAGGTCGAGGTCGAGGAAGAGGAAGATCAAGTAAGTACAATGTTCAACTTTAAATTGTAAAAAATATGAACATCATGCAGAAGAATGTTATTTCAATGAAATAACATGAAAAATGAGAATGAGAAAAAGGAAGAAAATGGAGGTGATGGTGTAGTGCTGCTAGTAAGCAAGGAGGTAGACCCTAATAATGATTCGATATAGTACTTGGACACTGGTGTGAGCAACCATATGTGTGGCTACAAGTACATGTTTACCGAAATAGAAGAGATTGTAGATGGCCATGTATCATTTGGAGATGCCTCAAAAGTGAAGTTTAAATGGCAAGGTAAAATTCTTATTTAATGTAAAAATGGAAATTAAAGGTTTTTTTCCTAATGTTTATTATGTCCCAGATATGAGGAGCAATATTTTGAGTTTGGGTCCATTATTGGATTGTGGTTACACGGTTTTTATGAAAGACCAAATGCTCTATTTAAATTACCAAAATAACCAATTGTTAGCCTAAGTAGAAATGACCAAAAACCACATGTTTAAGTTGAATTTAGTGAATGTACAAGCAACATGTTTAAAGGCTTGTGTAGAGGATAAAACTTAGTTATGGCATTTGCAGTTTGGACACCTTAATTTTGGTGGTTTGAAACAATTGGAAAATAAAAGAATGGGGGATGGTATACCAAACATAGACTACTATGATAAATTTTGTGAAGGTTTTGTGTTAGGAAAACTTCTAAGGAATTCTTTTCCAAAAGAAGCAAGATATCATGTAAAGAAGGTGTTTAAATTGGTCCATACTGATATTTGTGGTCCAATAACTCCTAACTCTCTTAGTAAGCACCGTTAATTTATTATTTTTATTAATGATTTTTCCTAGAGAACTCAGATTTATTTTTTAGAGAAGAAATTGGAAGCATTTTCTGTTTTAATAAATTTAAGGTGCTTGTTGAAAACTTGAGTGTTGAGCATATAAAAGTTTTGTGGTCCGATAGAGGTGGTGAATTTAAATCAAAGAGTTTATAAATATTTATAAAGAGAATGACATTAGAATATTATTAAAAGCTCCTTATTCACATCAACAAAATAAAGTAGCGAAGAAATAGAATCGAACCATACTCATTATTCGAAGCATGCTCAAAAGTGAAAACATACTGAAGGAATTTTGGGTTAAAGCGGTAAATTTTGTGGTGTACTTCATAATTGTTTTCCAATGACAAATTTAGAAAATGTTACCCCACAAGAAGCATGGTGTGGTTTCAAACCATCAGTGGAACATTTGAAGGTGTTCGAAAGCGTGGCTTACGCTCATATTCCAGATCAAAGGTGCACAAATCTTGATGATAAAAGCAAGATGCTAACTTTTATCGGCTATGATAAAAGGTACAAGGTGTATAATCTCTATGATCACTTTACAAAAAAATGCTTATAAGTTGTGATATGTAGGTCAATGAAGAAAGCATGTGGAATTAGAGTTCCATGGAGGAGATGACTTATGAAGAAGTGAAAGAAGTAGCATTAACAATAATTTTCACACCAACAGACACAACTGTGTTAACAGCAACACAATCTGGACCGTCTTTAATTTTATCCAATGCTGAAGATAAGCCAAGAACATAAAAAATAAGAAGCTTGTGAGATCTGTATGAGGCAATAAATGAATTACACTTAGTGTGTCTTTTGGTGGATATGGTGGACAACAAATTCAAGTAAGCCGTAAAAGATGAGAAATGAAAAGCTGCGATGCAAAAGGAGATGAAAGCAATTAAGAAGAATGATACTTGGGAACTTGTAAAATTACCCAAGACTCATAAGCCCATTGGTGTGAAGTGGGTTTACAAGAAGAAGATGAATGTACAAGGTGAAATTGAGAGATACAAGACGAGACTAGTGTTGAAGGGATACAAGTAAAAAGTTAGGATTGATTATGAAATGGTGTTTGATCTAGTTGCAAGAATGGAGACAATTCAGCTACTAATTTTGTTGGTAGCTCAAAATAAGTGTAACATTTTTCAAATGGATGTGAAGTCGACATTTCTAAATGGAGTGCTTGAAGAAGAGGTCTACATTAAACCACCCCCTAGATATGTAAAAGTTGATAAGGAGAACAAGGTGTTGAAGTTAAAGAAGGCATTATACGGGTTGAAGCAAGCACCTAGAGCATGAAACTCCCGAATAGATGCATATTTTAGGGAGCATGGGTTTGTACAATGTGCATATAAACATGAATTATATATGAAGGTATCAAAAGATGACATCTTGTTGGTGGCCTTGTATGTGGATGATTTAATTTTTGTAAGAAATAATAAGGAAATGATTAAGAAGTTTAAGTTAGAAATGAAAAAGGAGTTTAAGATGACCGATTTAGGTTTCATGTCTTATTTTAGATGTGAGATAAGATAAATTTGTAAATTTTGTTTCTCAAGAAGCATATGCAAAGGAGATTTTAAAGAAGTTTAAAATGGAAGATTGTAATCCTGTAAGCACCTTGGTTAAGAGCGGTACAATATTTTCTTGACATGATGACACAAACTTGTATAGAAGTTTGGTTAGAATTTTGCATTATATTACATGCACAAAGCTAGATATTTTATATGGAGTTGACTTGGTAAGCTGGTACATGGAGGGGCCAAAAATGACACATTGGAAAGCCATAAAACGAATTCTTCGTTATATTAGAGGTATATTATCTCATAGATTATTTTACTCTCATACTAATGAGTTTGATCTTGTTGGATATTCTAATAGTGATTGTAGTAGAGATATGGATGATAGAAAGAGCACTATAGGTTTTTTATTTTTTATGGGAAGCATGGCATTTACACGGATTTTTAAAAAATAAGTTATAGTTACTTTGTCAACTTGTGAAGAAGAATATGTTGCCACATCTTCATGTGTATGTCACTCCTTATGGCTACATAAGTTATTGAAGGAGATGAATTTTGCTTGAGAGAAACCAACAAAAATTTTAGTGGATAACAAGTCAACAATTGAATTGACAAAGAAACTGGTGCATCATGAAAGGAGCAAGCATATTGATGTGCATTTTCACTTCATACAGGAACATATGAAAGATGGTGACATAGAGATGACTCACATAGTGAGTTGTGATCAAGTAGTGGATATATTCACAAAACCACAGTACATTGAACTTTTCAACAAATTCAAGAAGTTGATCAGGATACAAGAAAGAAAATAATTATGTTTAAGGGGGATGTTGAAAATCTAAACTTAATATGGTTCAATAGTTAAACTATTTGCAGTGGATAGAATTTAAGACTGATTTAAGAGATAATGTGAAAGGCCAAACGTTGATCATTTTAGGTGTGTAACCTATGGATTTAAAGCTCTTTAAATCTAGTTTCATTTAGTGAAAGTTTTAAGTCATTTTTACTTCCCTTTAAAAAGTTATAGTTATCTTAGTGGAGGATGGTCAAAATTAACTGTATTGTAGAATTTTGTTATTTATTGTTATACGAATTTCTAGAGTCTTCATTTGATGTTTAGGCTTTATAAGGAATTGTAATTAATTGTTATTAGAGAGATTCTAAAGAGTTGATAATACAAAGAAACTTGCTTGTTATTCTTCTCTTCTTTCTACCTCAAAAGTATCTAATACACTATTGAACTCTAACAGTTATTAGCAAGAGAGATAAGCGTAATGAGAAAACTTCAATAAAGAACAGGGAGAGTAGTGACCAAAGGATAAGAATAAGGAGACCAAGTAGCAAAACCCGAGCTAGATGAAGTGAGGAAACTAAAAAAAAGCCAAGGAATCAAGGATAACCTATCAAATCCAAGTAGAGAACTTAGAGAGAATGATGACTTTCTCTTTCATCGTCATGTAGTCATTATTTGGAACTTCTTTCACTAGGTATCCTTATAAAACAAAGTAAAACTTTGTTAACAAATTTATATCTTTTACATATAATTATGTTGGAGATACCACTTAGTTAAATAATAGTTTCACATAAATTATAGTTTTTTAAATATAAATGAATATTATTATATAAAAGAAAAGTTTTGAAACAAAATACATCTAGGACATATCCATTGGATAATTATACATTGATTTGAAGATAAGTTTACACTCGTTTAATTCAAGAAGATAAATTCATATTTGTTATAAGAGTTGATTCTAACAAACTATAGAATTTTCCATTAAGATAGGATGTGAGAGTTAAAGCTATTCTTGGCTTTGAATAAATATAGGTGCAATATGACTTTGTTGTATGATAGCATGTCGTAACACTTTACAAAATAAACTAGACTTACTGCTATGACAATGATGAGTATAGGTTGATCCTACAAAGAGTGTGTGTAAAGCTTTCGAAATAAAAATAATTGGTGTTTAAGTTATAGGGTTGGTTTATCGAACAAGAAAATAAAATGAAACTAAATTAGAAAAGACAAATTAAAGAAAAACATGCAAAATTGATGAATTAGATAGGGACCCAGTTCTTTAGTTCAATCTTAATTTATACCCAATTAAACATATTTCAATGAATTCTTGTCTTCATATCTCTCTTTGAACTATTGGTCATAGATTAACAACAAGTTCTATTAATCTTGATTTTTCCTTAGGTCATAGTTAATTAAGAAGAGCTTGTTAATTAACTGTAGCTGTCGGATAACCTAGGAGATGCTCTTTAAATATAATCAGATAGCTACCTTATGAACTATTGGAGTTATGTAAAAATAGTGCCCTAGAAAGCAAATGTATTTACATTCAACTAAATCTTATTCTAGTTACATTTTTGTAACGAAAATATTTATTATTAATAAAACAAAAGAGTTTGGTTTTATTTGTATAAGCATAATATAACTAGTCATAAGGTACCTAAATTCGTTTGTATATAATATACATATACATGGAGATGTATGGGAAACATCTATATTATTAGAGTCTAAATTAATTGATTCACAATTGAATAATCACGTTGGTCGCTTGATTATGGTTTAGATGATAGTATTGTGATTTATCTCCATGTAAGTAAAGGAGTTTACTTCAAGAGAATGATGAGTTTCATAATATGATAATAGTTGACTACCGATAATTGCACTATTAAATAAATCTAGAATCACGTATGTTTTTAAAGAATAAAGTAGGTCATTTCTTTAATCTTAAAGCATACACTTTGGCATTCATTTATTATGGAACATAATCTTGATGAGTGGTGAACTTATATATGTTTCGTTATAATTTTTGATATGATCGGAATAGATTTTTATAGAGTATCAATCCAGTGTCTGCATGTTGGAATTATTAATTGAAACATGTATCAAGGAATATTCACTCAAATAAAGAACTTATAGTAATATCATCACTTCTAGATGTTTTATGGAAATTGGTGATTAAACTGGCGCCAATAGTTTAATGGACTAGTTACCTATTAAGTCTTAACACCAAGATGAGATCTTATGTGTTAATCACCATATAGAGTAAAATGAGAGATCTAGAAGGAAAAATCAACACAAGGGCAAAATAGTAATTTTACCCTTTATTGTGTAGATTACTATAATATGGTTCATAATAGAGTTTACAATTTGACATCTAATTAGAAACATTTATTCTGTTAATATTTAGTAATTCAAGAGTTCAGTTAATTATCTTTAGTGGAATGACATTTGGTTAATAAGTTGGAATTAATTCTAATGAGATTAAATTAATGAGCTTATTGAAGCTTGAATTATATAAGTCCAATTAGATTCCTTAATTAGCTTTTAAGAAGGTTATCAAGGAAAACAAGAAAAATAAATAGAGGTTTCTGGAAAGAAAAATGAGACAGAAAAGAAAGGAGTGATCGAATTAGATTTAGAATACAAAAACTAGAACAATTTCATTAAGAATTAATTAAATTGGGTTTTAAAGCCTATGATTAAATGTTGGGCTTACATTAATTAATTGTTAATTAGAAGCCCAAATGAACATTTAATATTGGGCTAGATTTTGGTTTTATTTGATTAATTAGAACAATTAAATTGAAACAAAGTTATTAAAGATAAAAGGAGGGAAATTTTAAGTTAAATGGACTAAATGGACAGTTGCATATTTAAGGTGGGCTTTTATCATGCTTCATCATCATTCAATGGTTTAATGGTGTCATCATTAAATAGAGTAATGATCTTATCATTAAATGGTTTAATGGTTGTCTTTTAATGATGGCATGTAACCTTTTAGCATTTATTTGATTAAGGAAGGAAGGTACATTTGATGTACTCTCTCCCTTCTTTAACCTCATAACCGAAAATGAAAGGGTCTCATTTAGGTTATTAGTCTTTTCATATAGCCATCTTAAACAAATGAGAGTGTCTCATTTATTGACTTCTTTATTTTTTATCAAAGAATGAAGTGATGTATTGGATGCACATCACTCTCTTCTTTCATCTTTAACTGAAATTGAGAGGTTCCATTTTTGTTTCTTTTTGTCTTTTCATCTAGCCATATTTAAAAAAATGAGAATGTCTCATTTCTGAGATTCTTCTTTATTTTTGAAATAAAAATGAAGAAGATGTTGAATTTTTGACTCACTCTCTCCTCTCTTTCGTGAGCTAGCCGAAACTTGTAATGAAATATTGTCATTTTGGTTCTTTCAACTAGTTGTTCATAAAAGGTAAATCTCTTCAATATTTCTTCTCCTTTCCTACCAAAGGATCTTGTTAACCAAGTTGTCTAAGGAGAACAAGTGGTAGATTGGATTAGTCGAGGATATAATAATAAGGAGAGGATACATTAACAAGGAGAGGATACAAAAGCGAGGAGTCAAAGCTGTAGTAAAAAGTCGGTATAATTTCCATCTTGTTCTTATGCTAGTTATTTTCCTTATACCACATCATGTATAGATGAAAACATACTGATTTAGTTTTTATGCTTCCGCTGTGTTTTGGTTTTGTAAAAGGTTTTTAAAATCTACCATTAAGCCAAATCTAGTATGCTATTTTTTTCCGATCCAACATGAACGAGAAAAATGGACCAATCTATGCAATAATCATATAAGGTCGGACTATTTAACTTAGGTTATGTTATCTTTAATGATTTAATACTATTAGTTGCCATATACGACATTAAACATGACTATTACTTATCACATTCAAATTCTAGGAATGGATTTTCATAAAAAATGATTCAATAGAGCATCAAAATCATTCTTATCTAATACACAATCAATACATACAAGATAATGTAATCAATCTGAAAAGAGGTAAGAATAACAAACATAATGAAAAATATGCTTAACCAAGTTCGTCGATATCAATTTTACCTCCGAACCTGCATTAAGACATCTAGCTCTTCATCTTTTGCTCTAGCCCTCACACCATCTTGGAAACCAAAGAGGACAACACAAATCAACTCACAAAACTCTCTCTCCTAGCCATCCTAATGTTGTAAAACCAAAGAGGATAAAAATATATAATTGTCTTTCACTCTCGATTTTGTCCCCCACTCCCAGTCAATTTCTTTATTTATTCTATGGCTACGTTTAAAGAAACAAAATGAGGTAGCTAGGTTTTCATGAGATAAATGGATAGCTGTCCACACTCCCTCTTGGTTACACTCCACTCCTAGCCCACTTTATTGTCACACTTCTTTTGTATATTCAAAAGCTTGGTTTAAAATTTATAGGACAAGTGTCTTATTCTTGGTAACGTGACATGTCACTAGCTACCTCCACCAAGACGTTCTTTCCCCCTTATAAAGCTTGGTTAAATGGAATAACATGGACATCTATGTTTGAAGGAAAAAATGGATAGGGGTAACGTGAAGTATATGTTGTTACAACCATCCCATGTTTTTTTCAACTCTCACCCATTCTTTTCTTTAGCTGTGACACACACCATGTCCTTTTCATCTTGAAGAGCTAGGTTTTTAAATGTATGAGAAATATGGTATAAATGGGATAACTGGGTTTAAATATTCACCACTGTGAATGATGTATCACATTACATGGTTGTGCAATTTTATGGATGGCCGTGAGCCATGTTGACAACATTTTCTTCATATTCTTTTCATTTTCTTGTCCTCTTCTTGCTTTCAATTTTCTTCTTCTTGCTCTATGAAGACAAGTGAGTATTAGTCTTCGAAAAATGGCCCAAATGTAGTGCTTTCGACTCACTTTAGCTCCTTTACTTTCAAATTGTGCCTAAAACCACATATGAGTCAAAGTAAGTATCTTAAGCAATTTCATGTCATCAATTGCTAAATGTTATGGAATAATTATATAATCAATTAAGCACATATCAATTTCCCTCACATTTAATTTTTTACTATCCTCAAGTAAAACATCAAAATTTAGATCATAGACCTGAAACATTTACTCATTTCTGATATTTCCCAAGATTACATAATCATAAGCAAAGATGAATTACTTTTGAAAACCATATCAAGAAATTAACATTCAACACTTCTATTCATGATCAATCAACAATGATTACCTTTAGAAACTAAGCAATCTAGAGGTAGACTTGGAAAATGTGTTTAAATAACATATATTTATGGGTGCACTCAAATACCATTCATAATCAAGACATTCCATAACTTTGCATATCATTTCATTTATCCACCACTAAGGTTCACATGTAAAATCATAGATCAAAAAGAACTTTTCAAGGTTGTAATGTGGGAAAAGGTAAGGTGAGATGTATTTGGCTTAAGTAGCATGAAAGCCATTAAAGCTAGTGAAACAAAGTAACATTCAATGTAACATCAAGTGTAAAAACCAACATTCACTTATAATTGTGTACATCAACTATGATGAATGCAAAAATGATGTTTCACAACTCAAAATCGAGCTCGCACACACAAACCACATGAAGCATAAATTAGTCACAAAAGTTAGTCATAAACAAGACTTTGTAACTATAGGGAGTGACCATTAAAAACGACATCTACCTTATATTCAACATACTCAAATAACCCATTAAATATAATTTAGAAGGATGCATTAATTATGAATAACTTTGCAAACCACATGCATTTCCTCCTTAATGCATTTATTTAAGCATTTCTTTTTCTTTTTTTCCTTTTCTATATATATATATATACACATTGAAAGAAACTACATCAACATGGGAATTTCAATGATAAGACAAAATGACATCCTAAAAATTATAACCATCCATCACATATGCATAACGCCACACTTAGAATTTTGTA
The DNA here is from genome assembly GCA_027563575.1 of Erythroxylum pedicellare. Lineage (NCBI taxonomy): Eukaryota > Viridiplantae > Streptophyta > Magnoliopsida > Malpighiales > Erythroxylaceae > Erythroxylum > Erythroxylum pedicellare. The sequence goes on from JAOQMP010000004.1 coordinate 27,346,275, forward strand.
CATCTACAAACTCAACAGGAAACAAAAGTTCTACTAGCTTTAAGGCTTAGGAAGGGCATTTGGTTAGGTGCATGTAATGTGTTTTATATAAAAGGAAAGGCTAATAAAGCTCAAAGGGGGTTAGCAAAGGAAAATTCACATAAATGGGTAAGCTATTTGGCTAATGTAACTCGCAATCAAAAAAGAATGACCAATCATTTTCATGAAAATGCATGTAATAAAATGTGGTCTTGAATAGAAAATCAAAGCAAAGTAAGGGTGTACATGTCATAAAGGTCACACATAAACATAGACAATAAGACCGATATAGATGTGTCAATCTCATAAGGCTCAAAATCTCACCGATTTTGTCTACCACTAGTCACTACTCTTCTAAAGATAATGCAGATTGACCAATCATAAAAGCAGAAAAACATGCTAAAGTTGTTATAAAATTCTCTAGTCAATTCATTCTCTATTCGTGACTAAATAATCCTTTAAGTAATAGAAAAATAGGAAAATGTTTGTTTTTTTTATTCTCTATCTCATTTTGATTGAAAACTTAAAAAAAAAGCAAGAAACAAACCAACATAGAAACACACATGCATATTTCTAACTAATGTAAAAAAGTAAAAGAATAGAAATTTACTTCCCTTGAGTTGCCTCCTAAGAAGCATCTTTGTTTAGTTTCGCTGGCTTGACTATATGTTTTCTCCTCACGTAACGAAATTGTAATCTTTATGTGTCACAATTTGAGCCACTTCTACGTGAGGTTGTTCAAGATAGGATTTTGGTTGATAGCCCGTCATACTCAGCACATTTCCTATCTTTAAAATCTCACTCTCTACTAAGTCTATGCTCTCAGGAAATATTTCAAATGACTCTTCACCTTTTTCTTCTTCGTTTAATTTCTCCAGCTTGCTAAGTAAAGGCAAAAAGTCAGTCTTAATAATAAAATGGAACTCAGTATTTACCTTTGAGCTAAAAGATGTATCCTTTTCTTCTTCCAGAGATATACCTGAGTTTTATTGGTTTTCCAAACCTTGGATGCTTTACCTTCTATCCTGTTGGAATTGTAGAGTAGTCTACTGAGTCTATAAGTTATTATGTTGAATTTGGATACTATTAGCATCCATAAGATTGGGCATATCTTCCAGAGATGGATTGGAGTCATAATAGGAAGTTTCTGGTCTATACGAGAATTGTTGTGCATCCTGTAAACTATCATGGAAGTAATTCTGTTGGTTATCCTATTGTTGTACCTAAAAAGTTATAAAAAGACCTAGGCAATCCTACTCATAAGTATATAATGTTGGCCCCCAAATGTTTTTTTTAGTTAAGCATGATTTAGAGAATTATAAGGCTTGGATAAGTGAAAATTTTTGGAGTTAATTTTCTTTTACTTTTATTTATGTCTAGGTTAGTAGAATTTATTTCATGGGTTAGTTGAATTAAAGGTGGTAAAAAATCATAAAGGGGTATTTTGGGTAGTTTACTTAAGGTTAAAAGAACTAAGACATGAAAGGAAGGGCGAGATAGACTTTTCTCATTCATTAAGGGTAAAATGGGAAAGGAAAGGTGTTGTTTGTGCTTGATAAGAAGAAAAACGTGGAATAGGTGAAGGAAGAAGTGAAATACGAAAATCAAAATTGAGAAGGAGAGGTTTCGATGAAGTTGAGAAAAGAATAAAGTTTTGGGCTAGGTTACATCTTTTGTTAGTCTTAAAGAGAGAGTTTGAGGTTACTCAAGAAGGGAAAAACAAAGAGGAAGGGAAGAAATTTCTTGAGAGCCAATAATCTCATAAATTGGTGAAGATTCAAGGTAAGTTTGATTTTTATACTTTGGATATATAAAAGGGTTTT
>JAOQMP010000004.1:27442864-27462602 GCA_027563575.1 Erythroxylum pedicellare
GAAAATTTCATAAAGACCTCATAATCAATGTAAATCATATTTATTTATCAAGAAGGAATTTTGAGGGCCAACATTTCTCAATATACTCACATTTATACACAATTGTACCCAGAATTATCCATGAATGCATATACAATTATTTTCATATGCAAAATTTAACTATTCACATGTATGTGTATGCACATTATGCATGAGCATGAAAAATTCATTTCTAAGCTCTCATTAATCACTCATATTTACTATTCTAACCTCTCCACAGGTGATGGGACGTTACAATGTGCCCCCGCATCTTGTGTGACATAAGATTCATCAGTGCTCCCTTGGCCAGAGTCAGATCAAGTCAGAGCTCCTCGAGTTCTATTTCGAGGCGGCATAATCACTCCTTTAATTTAAAACCATTGAAAATCTTTAGTTCATGCAAAATAGTTTCAGATTATGTACAACAATTCAAAACATTGCAAGTTGTTCATTTAAAATACTGCATGTTCATTCCGTGTCCTAAACTACCCATTTCAAGCCTAAGATACTCCTAAACCTAGTCGTACAAATGGACCAAAACCTAGGGCGCTCTGATACCATAACTTTTGGACCCTGATTTCAGATCCAAACATTGGATTCGTGAGAACATGAGCCTAATACCCTGTAGTTTCCAGAGTCTAACAATCCGGAGTCATAAAGCGTGAGCGGGCTTCCTCGTAAGGTTAATTCAATGAATCCTCATTAGCCATCATCCCATAAGGGTGATGTGCCCCCACCAATTATACACAAAAATCACAATTTTACGTCTTCAAAAAAATTTAACTCTCCGCCTCTTCTTTATTTTGAAATAAGAACCACTTCATTCGGAGCTCTATAGCTCAAGATATGCCTAAAAATTCAAGTATGTTCATAACCCGGTTATGCTCTTCCAACCAATCCTTCATATTCTTTACATCAATATTTTTCAAATCTACATCAAAAGTTACCAATTTTTTAGGAGATGTAGAAAAATGTATTTGGAATCTATTCCTTAAAGAATCATTTCATTTAGAGGTCAAGTGATGAAGTTATGGCCAAAAGAATCAAGTATGTTTATGTCCTCAACCATATTGTACCTCTCTTGGGATCATTTAGATAACTTTCTCTACAAACCTCATATTGGGGTCTTTATTAGATGGTTCGAAATAGAACTTATAGATCTACAACTTCTGTGAAGAATCCAAAGTGAAATACGATCGTATACAGGGTCAAAAATGTGATCAGACAATAGGATCAGATGAACAGTGAACCAGATGATATGACGTCATCACCAGATGAAGCATCCTCACTAGACCAAACGTCCTCACCAGACGAAGCGTCCTCACAAGATGATCCATCCTCACTAAATGAAGCGTCCTCACAAGATGAAGCATCCTCACTAGATGAAGCGTCCTCACAAAACAATACGTCCTCACAACACGACACGTCATCACCAGACGAAGCATCCTCATAAGACTACACATCATCACTAGACGAAGTGTCCTCACTAGATGATGCATCCTCACCAGATGATATGTGCTCATCAGATGACACATCATCACCAGACGATACTTTCTCACTAGACAATACATCCTATACTCCTGAGCATCTCTACTTATAAGGACCATAACTTTTGACTCCGATATCCAAAAATTTCATACTTTATAGCGTTGGAAAGCTAGAAAGACAATCTACAACTTTCATGAAGAAAACTTATCAAATTCATCCTAGATTAATCCAGATTTTTCCTTAATGTCATAACACCAATTTTTCCCTTATGGAAGACTTGAAATTTTGCACTATACAAACTTGGAATGTTCTTAACATAACCATTCAACTACCAAAATGATTTCATTAAACTCTCAAATCTCAACTCATTTGTCTCATCACCTTCAACTACATCTGATCATTTATAAATCCTATCTTCCTTTCCATAGTATCTCGCTTATGCATACATATATGTATATATATATATATCAACGATTTATGTTCCAAACTCATCAACTTAAGTTGATTGCTTCTTTACGTATATCTCATTTCAATTCACATCATCCACGCACCATTCACACTTCATTAACATCAAAAGAATAAAGTTTTTACAATGCTTTAGTGGGCATTTTGAGCCATCTTATATCATAATCCAAAAATAACAACTTTATAAGAACAATAATTTCTCAAAATGCGACTAAAGCCTTATTTTACATGATCTAACTTCAAAAAAACAAAATATGCAAATTGGAGTGATGCCTTGACTCTCGACTTGTTCATTGCCTTAGATAGGGAGGAATGGGGGTGAGCTTAAAGCTCGTGGGTATAGTTTTATAATCGGTAATAATAACAAACCTTTGAAAACACTCGTGATCATAACAATATTCTTGAAAATCCATAGAATATAAATTTCTCAACTTACATAAGTCAAACAATCATCAAACTTGTCAACACATGTAAACATATAAACACATCATAATGGTTTGGGCAGATCTATAAACATGACGAACTACACAATTCCACAGAATGGTCATGTATAATTGTAAACTTAAGGGAGTCTATGAAAGAGCTCTGTGCTACTAATGGGTAGGTGGAAGAAGCCTTTAACTTGGTCAATGTGCACATGACGTTCTTGAATGGACTACACCAAACCCACATAACATGTAATTCATAAATAGAAAACAGTTTGCCCAATTGACACATTTTTGGAAACTTGATTTCACATACTTGGCATCCTTTCAAAATCATTTCGATTTTTGTTTCATAATTCATCCACAGAATTCATACACACAACATGTAACACTTTCTAAAAGAATTTAAAGAACAATAAATGCACATTCACAAGTAGTTGAAAACATATATTTCCTTTTCTTGAAAGAAACATTGATGGCTTATTATTCAATTATAAAAATGTAACCCACCTTAGTCTCCTTGCTTGAAAACTTGCTTAAGGATGTCTCTCCTCTTGCTCCCCTTGCCTCTCTTGCCTCCCTTTAATCTTCGCCAATCAAATGAGTTTCTTGACTCTAATGGAAGCTCTAATCTTCCTCTTCCTTTTGCCCTTCTTCATCACTCTCAAAATCCCTCTTGAAGGCTAAGAAAACTTGAAACCTAGCTCAACTCTCTTTTTTTCTCTTAACCCACGACACTCTCTCTCCCTTCTTTCTTATTTTTATGCTTTCTCCCTTCTTTCATTCTTCACCAAGGTTTTTCTCTTCTAAAGCACAAGCCCACAATTTCTTCTTCCCATTTTGGCCCCTCCTTCAATGCCTTAAAGCTTTCCCAGTTAAGTAATCTTCCAAAAATGCCCCTCATGCAACTTACCACCTTAACACTTTAATTCCCTTGACCTATATCATACTATCTTACTCATATTAAAATGATAATTAATTCCAACATACATTAATCTAGAAAGACCCTAAAATTAATCAAATCGTGCATATTTATCAAGAAAAAAATTCGGGGGCCAACATTAAGGTTTCACAATCACTTTGTAATGAATGTATAAATCCTTGAGAATGCTTTAAAACTATTTTATATGTGTTCTTATAACACCCAAATGTTATAAAATTGTTGAAAATTTAAAAATCCAAATATTTATACCTATAGTTGCTTAAAAATATAGTTAGAAACAAAAACAAACCATTGCAATGTATTAGTAACAATGCCATTATTCTACCACTCTACCATATTGGTCAACTAATATGTCATATTAATCAACCAATATAACAATCACTATTGACATAAACTCACAATACATGGAATATATTTTTTAAACTGCATTTTTAAACCATTAAAAGATATTAGTCAACTGACATATTATATTGATTTATTAATGCATCGACTAGTACTGATACAAAATCATAATGTGTGGTTTGTTAGCTTTCAAGCTATATTGGTTGAGCACATTAGTACTTTGGTTGATCAATATGTCCAAGAACTATACATTGGTTGAACACTAGTTTAGATTGATAGACCAATGTACCTGGAAACATATTTCTAAAGATTTTCAATCTTTTTAAATTGTCAAAATTATTCTCTTAATAATAAATTGACTCAAACAGTTCTCAAAAGACTCTCCAAAGAATATTTTAAAGAGGAAAAGGGTTTTCCTTAAAATAAAAACCTTAGTTACTCTTGAAATTTGGAAGTATTTATACCTTAAGTTGAAACTATGATATGCCTATGTATAATAAGCCCCTAAAATATTAAAGCAACCAAGTAGGAAGTAACACTACAACAAAAATAACTAAACTTAAAACTATAGCTGGTGATAAGTCTAGCTCAATCCCACAAAGACTAAATCAAATCACTTTTCTAAATTTTATTTATATGTAAACAACAAATTAAATTGTAGGGGAGGGGGTGGTTTTGAATAACAAAGCAAAGTAAAATTGAACTAATAAAATCTAATCAAACTTAGCAGCAAAAAAGTGAGAAAATTAATTAATGATTTTGGAATCCGATTCTTAGTTCAATCTTAGCCTACGCTTGAATAAACAAATCTCAGCCTACACTTAAATAAACATACTTCATTGAATTATTGTTCTCGCATCTTTCTTAGCAACTATTGATCATAGACTAATAATAAGCTCTGTTATCCCTAATGATTCAACACCATTAGTTGCCATAAATGAATCTAAAACACAACTATTACGTATTGTATTTAAGATTCTAGCAATGAGTTTATATAAAAACAATCTACTATAAGCATTTAGATCACCTTTACACAAATACATAAGTCAATAAGTAAGAACAACATAAACGATCCTTAAATAGAGAGAGATTTAACAATACACAATGAAGATATGCCCAAATGTGATCTTCGACATCGATTTCACATCCAAATCAGAAAAAGAAAGATTATCTCTCCATAGATCCCAAAGAATTAAAGTTTCTTCCCTTTCCCGTGGTCTAAAAATGATTCTCCTCCTTTTGGCCACTCAAAAATGTCTAGAGTTTTATTTTTATCTCTTACTTACAACAATGATATGGAGATTGAGCGATGAGCGATGAGCCACCAGAGAGCGAGAAATCCATAACTTCAAGATCACTTATGACAAGCGCACCTCTCCATGGCTTCTTCTTCTTATCCCACCACATCCCGAATTCCTTTTACCCCACTACAAGCATCTTTTCCAACCCACGACACCGATTCTCCTACCCCAAATACACTACAAAACATACACCTAAACATTATCAACCTTTCCCCAACCAAAATCCCAACTCCTAAAACCACCTATCGTACCCAAAACACATCTCTGACAAAAACCCTAGTAGATGTAGGCGTCTCAGCTAATCAGCAGGGGTCTAAACTAGAAATAATCCCTCACCCACCTGTGAGGAAAACATCAGAGAATATCAGATCATGGAATTCCATTGTGGCTGATTTTATGAGGATTCTTCGACAACAAAGGCGCTAACCTATTACCCCCTGGAGGTTAAGGAGGACAATATATATGTCATTCCTCCTCTAAAATTAGTGAAGAAAGGTGTTGCTCATCTCCGATTAGCCCTAATAGGATTCTTCTTAGGTAAGCGTCCAACTTTCCCTATTGTTTAGAGAGTGCTAGCAAAATCGTGGTTAGAATATAGGCTTAAGGAAGTCTTACTTTCTATTCAAATTCAACTCGAAAATAGGCTTAACTCAAGTGCTGGAAAGGGGTCTTTGGTATATCCAAGGAAAACCTTTGTTTTAAAAAAAGTGGTGTCTGAATGGGGGGAATAAGAGGAAATTAGGTTTGCCCCAGTGTGGGCTAGATTTCATATTGTTCCTGTGGAATACTGGAACATAGAAGGATTAGGTAGAATTGCAAGTGCCATTGGACATCCCTTACTCATGGATAATCAGACTGCTAGAATGTCTAGGATTGTCTATGCAAGAATGTGCGTGGAGCTAGAGTTGCAAAAAATTTGGCCTTATTCTTTCCAACTGGCAACTTATAATGAAGAAGGGGAAATAATCTTTAAGGAAATACAAATTAAGTGTGAATGGAAGCCTGACCAACAAATACAGAAGAAGGAATGGGTACCTACAAGGAGAATGTTTGATACGGGATTACAACAGGAGTTGGAAAAAGGGAAGGAGATTATAACAAATAATCTAAATCAGTAAAGAAGGGAGCAGGATTCAGTCTCTAAAATGACACTTCAAAGCAATAAGGAGGCCAAAAATTCTGAGATTCCAATTGAGCAAAGTTTGGGTAATGGATCTCAATAGATTGAACAAATCCCTGGGATGGAAATACAAGTAGGGAAGGAAGCTAGTCCTTCTAGTAGTTCTATTCAATAAGGCAAGGAGCAAGAGAAGCAAGACTCGAGTGGAGATCTTGATGCTCCCAATCATCCTGCGGTGGATCAGGTAGGTACCCATTCATCCTCACGTATTTCTAAATTGGTTCCTAGTATTGATAGTCCTGTTATGGGAGGGGCAGAGGGGGTTTTCACTGAGAAGAAAAGTAAGAAATCTAGGAGGAAATAGAAGTAGGAGAGCTTCATTATGGTTTTTTGTTTTATAGATTTAGTCTTTTGGAATGTTAGGAGTATTAACAACCCCAAAAAATAATTAGCTATAAAAGCCAATCTTAAGAGGTTATCAGTTTCTTTTGTATGCTTGACTAATTCTAAGATCAGGTCCCCTTCCTTCTTAAATAAAGTTTGCTACTCTTTGTTCCCAAAATGGTGTATATACAATAGTATAGAATATGTTTCCAATGATAGGATTGTTTTAGCTAGAACCCAAAGTGTTTTAGGTGTTCCATTCTTAGTACAACTGATCCACTTAGAGGTCTCCCCTTTAAACAAATCCTTTTCCTTTTTTATAACTTGTGTTTATGGGTCAAATAACCTCAATCATAGGAAATATCTTTATTCTGAGCTTTCAATTATCAATACCACTATTGGTAACCTTCCTTGGATTATAGTTGGGGACTTTAACGCTATTTTGTTTCCTTATGAGGCAGAGCCTTTAAGCCCCTCGGTTATGAATGGAATGAGTGATTTTAGGAAATATGTGGAGGATTGTGCCCTGTTTGATCTAAATTCTAGTGGCCCTAGCCTTACTTAGAACAATAAGCAATATGGAGACCTTTATATTGCTAGGAAGCTAGATCAAGCCCTTGTTAATTCTGATTGGAGCTCTACATTTCAAAATTCCTTTTGTGTTTTTCTTAACCCAAACATCTCTAATCACTCTCCAGTAGTGGTAAGGGCTTTAACCAACCTCCAGAGGAGATTTTCACCTTTTAGGTTTTCAAATTTCCTAGCTTCTCAACCTAACTTCCTTCAAACAATATAAGATATTTGGTCCTCTCAACTCCAGGGCACTCCCATGTTTTGTGTAGTGTCCAAACTCAAGTTGGTTAAAAAAAAACTCTAAAAAGTCTTAATTCGAGTCAGATAGGTGATGTAAATGACATAATAGAGAGTTGTCAAACTGCTCTAAATATTATCCAAGATCAAAGAAAGATGTTGTCTAATTCTCCTCAATTGGTGACTAAGGAGGCTAAAGCTATAAATGCTTTAATTAGAGCCCTAGATGACTAGGAATCTTTCCTTAAGCAATCCTCCTATATCAATGGCTTAGAGAAGGAGATAGGAATACAAAATTCTTTCACAACTCCATCTTAGCTAACAGAAATAGAAACAACATCCGCTCCTTATTAGTGGAAAACGGGAATAGGATTGTTAGGTTTGAAGAGATTCAAGATCAGTTCATTGGATACTTTCAAGCTTCTATTGGGGATAAAAAGGACCTCCACCCTTCCAAAGACTTTATAGAAAATCTTTTCTATCATTCCTTACTAGAAAATCTCTTAGAATCCCTCACCGCTGAAGTCTCAGCATAAGAGATTAAGGAGGTTTTTAAATCCTTCAATCCAAATAAAGCTCATAGGTCAGATGGGTTTAATGATTTTTTCTTTTTGCATTCTTGGACTATTGTAGGAGGGGAAGTTACTAATGCCATTCAAGACTTCTTTCATCATGGAAAACTTCTAAAAGAGTTCAATTTCACATTTATCATTCTTATCCCTAAGAAAGATCACCCTTTCACAGTGTTGGATTACAGGCCTATCTCTTGTTGTAACATGATTTATAAGGTGATTGCAAAAATCATAACAAATAGGCTTAGAGAGACCCTTCCTCATATTGTCAACCCTAATCAGAGAGCGTTTATCAAGAATCTTCAAATAAGGGATAACATACTGCTAGTATAAGAGATTTTTAAGAACTACCATCTTTCAAATAACCACAAGAGATGTGCTTTCAAAGTGGACTTTCAAAAAGCCTATGACTCCATACATTGGGACTTCCTCCTTGATACACTAGTAGCCATAGGCTTTCCTCAAAAGTTTATAGATTGGATCAAAGAGTGTATAACCTCCCCCTCCTACTCTATTCTGATCAATAGACCCCCTCTAAATTCTTTAGAGGGAAATCTGGCCTAAGACAAGGAGACTCACTATCACCACTACTGTTCAATATTTGTATAGAAGCTCTCTCGAGGAGCCTGAATGTTTACGTAAATGGGAATCCTTCTTTCCAATACCACTGGAGGTATAAACCCCTTTAACTTACTCATCTCTTGTTTGCTGATGACCTTCTGTTGTTTTGCCACGCTGACTTGAATTGGTTCAAACATTGTTTAATTGTTTGGATACTTTTTTCAAATTTATCTGGTATGCTCATGAACTCTACCAAGAGTAAGTTTTTCTTATCCCATGATATGGAACCTTTAAGACACAAAATAGAAGGTATTTCAGGTCTTAAGAAAGGAAATCTTCCCTTTCGGTGCTTGGGGGTACCTTTGTTAACTGGAAGACTGTCTAAGAGGGAGTGTTTACCCTTATTGGAAAAAATTGATCTCATGATTAACAAATGAACTCTTAAACACCTCTCCTATGCTGGTAGACTCCAAGTAGTGATTTCAGTCCTCTCTACCTTTCAAGTTTATTGGTCTTCTCTTTTTATTCTTCCATCTTCCATGCTTAAGGAAATAAAATCTAAACTTAGGAACTTCTTGTGAGCTGGGAAGATCACTGCTAAATCTAATGTCAAAGTTAAATGGAGTGATCTTCGTAGGCCGGAGAGGGAGGGAGGCTTAGGTATTAAACATTTTTCCTTTTGTAATAATGTAATGTTAGGGAAAAGAATTTGGTTCTTGTTTCATAACAAATAAGCAATATGGGTTAAGTAGGTGCACACAATCATTATGAGAAGGAAAAATTTCTGAACTATTCTTCCTAGTTATAATAACTCTTGGAGTTGGAGAAAGATTTTATTAATGAGGGACAAATAGGGAACTAATTCAGATTTAGGATAGGGAATGGGAATACTACTCTATTATGGTAGGATCCTTGGCACCCTAAAGGAATCTTGAAGTATTTTTCCACACAAAGAGTGGTAAATGGGTTAGAGCTTCCTATGATAGCTACAGTTTCTGAAGTGATCAGAAACAATGAGTGGTGTTGGTAAGAGATAAATGTTGAACCAACCAATTAGTAATCTTGAGCCTCTACATTACCTTCCTAATTGTTCTAGACCTGATTATTTGGAATGGATGGCTAGCCCTTTAAAACAATATACCAATAACTCAGCATACAAATTCTTGAGACCCTCGATTTGGAAGGTTTCTGAGCACGACCTGATCTGGTATAAAAGTAATAACCCAAGGTGTTCCTTCATATTATGGCTATCTTTTCTTTAAAAATTGCAAACACGGGATAAACTCCTCTACCTTCACACACTAAACCGTCTACCTGTGTAATTCAGATAATGAGACCACAGAATATTTGTTCTTTCAGTGTTCTTTTTCTAAAGCAGTGTAGGTAAACTATCTTAATCACTTTCGAATACATCTTCCCCATTTTATAAACCTTCACTCCATTCCAAATTGGTTCAGCCAACCAATAAATACCCGAAACTATGACACCAACCTTTTCACCATTCTCCTTTATGTTATTCTCTATAACTTATGGAGTGAAAGGAATGCTCGAACCTTCAAAGATGAAGCCTTAGATGTGGGGTGCCTAAATGCCAGAGTGATCTTCCAAGTTATAGAACATTTTCGCTCAAACACCGAGAGAAGGTAAGTGTGGGAATGTTTATTCTCTAACAAGTTCTTTGCAGGTTTTTATTTCAAGTTGAACAAAGGTGGGTATCAAATCCCCATTTGGTATAAAAGCAAAGGGGAAATTAACTCCAAGGAAATGTTGGTTCGAATCAGTATATGCAGCATGGACGAGACAATCACTGGCACTCCTTCTGTAGCATCAACTGGACTTAATATATGGATGGAGACTAGATCAACATTCTCCTATCAATACCGATATGAGAGAGGTGGACAAACTTGATAGTAAACAAAGAAATGCGCACGACATAGCTCATCTTACACAGTTTTGGCTGTCAGCTTAGTCTGTGTTGTATTAATGTTGCTTGATTTCCTGTTGGAAATTGCTGTGGGTATATTGGTGTTAATAGATTGAGATTGATATTTTAGCTCTGCAAGATCACTTAGTAAGAAGGTAGTTTAGAGTATGGTGGACTGTTTGTGGTAAGGAATTAGGATATTAGGTCCTGTGAACCCTTTTAGTAGCTAAGGGATACTGTTTTGGAATCTTTAACTATGTACATAACATTATATTATTTTGTATAAAATTTCTTCTGATTTACCAAAAAAATGTCAATTTATAACAAAAATTAAGTTTCTAGGCATATGCACAGCCATGCATCCAACCTTGCAAACCAGTAAAAATGCCTCATTCTCAAATGTGCATAATCATGCAAATATAAGGAATGTGCTTTTAACTCATTTTAGCTCTTGAACTTCAAAATTGTACCTAAAACCAAAATGAGTTTCTTAATCATTTCATGTCATTAATGACTAACTGTTGTGGATTAAATGTATAAAAATTAAGCACATATCATAAGTACACAAAAGTTATAATTGTATTTGTAGACTCGTGCCTTGATTTTTTGGGTCTTAGTTAATTCCTTCACTTAGAATTGATTTAAATTTTATGAACTTTTCTTTCTGATCTTTATAAGGTGTTCATGAGTTCATTTCATAATGTTTTCTTCTAAGGCATGAAATAAAATAAATCATTAGTAGTAATTATGTTTTGTTATTATCAAAACGTGGATTGAAATCTTCCTTGGTTCAAATGATCTATAGATCATTATTTCAGTAAAGCTTGAGCATCTGAGGGTAACCTTGAAGACCATGATAGATAATAACCAATTGTTTATTAAGGCTACTAAATTCACCTTTAGGACAAGACAAATTAATTATTTGGGTTATTCTATATTTAAGTTAGAAGTGGCCACTAATAAGAAAAAGGATGAAGTTATATTAAAATGGATAACTTCAACAATTTTTAAGGAGCTTGGGGGTTCTTGGATTGATAAGGTTTCACTGGAGATTTATTAGGCATTATAGTACTCTTGTTGAGCCTTTCACAAAGTTTTTAAGGAAAGATTCCTTTAAATGGAGTGAAGAGGCTCAATTAAAATTTAAGAAGCTCAAGGAAGTTAGTAATTTTTCTTATGTTCTAACTTTACTTTATTTATCCAAATCCTTTATTATTGAAACTTGCACTAATGACATTGGAATTAAGGTTGTATTGGATTAGGACCAATAAGACCCTCACTCCTAAGAACTAAGGATTATTAACTTCTAGGGGGAAATTTCTACCAAACTTTAAATCTATTAAGCATTGGCATCACTATTTAAACGATAGACAATTTTCAATCAAAATTGACTTCCTGTCAACATAGCTTCGAAAGATCTTTGGGTATGAATTTAAAGTTTTATGTAAAAGTGGAAAAGGAAGCTTATTAGATAATGCCTTATCTAAAATTTCCAAAGTTATACCTTTATTCAATGAAGTTAAGGATATCTAGGACAATGATTCATACACCAAGATATCATTAGCAAGTTTCAAAAGGGTTTGATTCCTTACACCTTTTATGAATGGAAGGGGAAGGGGAAGTTGCTAAGATGGAAAGGAAGGCTATTAATTGGCTTCAATTTATCTTTGAGCACTATATTAATATATTTAGTATATGATAAGATTCATGGAGAACACTCTAGTATGGTGAATGCTATAAGAAGTTGTAGAGCTTGTTCTATTAAAAGGGATTAGCTAGAGATTTAGGACACTATATTGGACAATGTATCATATGCCAAACAAGTAAGGTGGAACTAATAACTTATTTTTACTCTACTACAATCTTTATCTGTCCCGAAAAATGCCAAACTAAGATCTTTATGATTTTTCGTAATGGTTTCCCTAATTTAAAGGGGAGGTGTTGAGAATACATCTAACCTATATATCCAAATAAAGAATCTTCTTCATATAACGACAAGTACAATCAATCAAGCCAGAAAACGTTAATTAATTGAACTAAATGTATACCAACAATATGCTTTGTGCTATTTGATTTTGTAACCAACTTTAGTAAGTTATTTTAGTGTTTCATTTGTTTTGGTACTTATAAACTTATTGTAAAGACTATATAAGTCTTTTCTTTCATTGCTAAATAATAATTTTTGGAACATCTACTCTCTTTTTTTTAATTGAGAGAATTTTTGTTCTTAATTTAACTAACTCAAAACTTATCAAAGTCCTCTTTGCGGCATTTTAAATCCTTTATAGATTCAGTTTGTAGAGCTCTATAACCAAAAATTCGATCCAATTACTTAATTTATTTATCTTGTTGAGAGTTCAATCTTATTTATGAGTTCTTTATAATTTATTAATACATGGGTTCGCATAAGGAGGTTACTCATTCTCGTGGTAATTGACATATTTAAAAAATATTCACACTTTATAACCTATTTTTTGTAACTTAAAAATTTAATTCCTAAAAAGAACGGAAAAGTTATACATGCAATGAGTACAAAGCAAAGGAATAGCTCTAAGAGAACTTGTTCTACTGGAGTAAGGTTTTACAAAGTCATGAACCTAGAGGCGTTTGGCTAGTTAAAAGCGTTAATCTTTGTTATTTGTAGAGTCTTATATGAGGGCTCCCTAGTTATTTAGTGTATCACTGAGTGAGCAATCCTTGTTATTCATGTGTTGTTCCCAAGGAGGTTCCATCTTTTGGTTGTTTCAAAAACCCCAAGGAGGTTTCAAAAACTCAAATGCAGCCTCTTAGCCTTGGAGATAATTATTTCCCTTATCTAAACAATCATGTGTATAAGCAAGGTCTGGTCCTATATGGCTTTTTGGTTGAATATTCTGCCATTCCTCTGCTTCAATATTGCATGAATTGCACATCCAAAAGCTAACTTGAAAATCTTGTAATCTGTAATGTTAAGATTGTGAGAAGTAGCAGTCTATGTAACTATATTGTTCCAGCCCTAAACCTGACAATATGTATTAGAGAGTCGTAGTATCCTCCTCCAAAGATTATCGGTGAATTGGCCTTGGAAGAAGAGATGCTCCTCACACTCATTCTCCTAGCTGCAAAAATTGCAGATTGGATTAATGTTGTTTAAATAGATTGTTTCTATCCTTAGTGTTGAGATAGTTCATTATGGTTGACCACACAATGAAAGACACTTTTGAGAGTCAACTCATTGTGTACCAATCTATGCCATTTAACTTTCTGACCATGTGCTTTATGTATCTCTTGGCAGGAATTGTTGTTGAAGTTCCCAGATTTATGCATGAGCCATTTAACCTTGTCTAGGCTTGCAATTTGGAATGTTGTCTTTCACCATAGCCATTTCTCTTGTATTGCAGTTCTATTGATCTGCTTGTATTGTATCCATAACTAGAGCATTATCATAAATAATATGTCTAGAGTATTTGAGGTTTGGAATCAGATATAAAGTCGCTAAATTGTTTTAGTTGTCATACCCAAAGAAGGTGGACTCACCATCTCTAATCTTCATCTTTATTATACTTTTATAGAGGCCCTCAAGCAAAGTACATCATGGTCCAAGAAGAATAGGATTTCGATTTCTTTTTCCGGTAAATAACTTCTTTTAGGAAATGAATATGAATGCATTGTACCTGTACTACCTCTTTATCTGTAAAGATCCTCTGTATTCATTTTGCTAACAATATTTTGTTGGAGATCCTTGTTGATTTAACCCCTGATTCGACTTTTTCCGTTGGCTTTCAAGCGTCTTGTCATTTAACTTTTGCTCCGTTGTTATTGTAGGGGCTACTCAACCAAAAGAACTTTAGAAGTTTTTCTAACTCCTTGATGAGTTTCTTTAGAGATAAAATGGGAAAGCCAACACACATACAAGTGGCTTATCCTTAAAAACATCTCCACACTGCAACTGAAGTAACTCATGTTTTTCTTATCAATATTTTCAGATTACATGGTATGTCTAAAATAACTGCTAGTGATAAGAACTCGTTGTTTTTAGCATATTCAAGTAGGAATCTTTCAAGCTAAAGGGAGTTAGTCTATATATGTCGTCAATTTAGTAACCACCATTTGATGAGCAGTTTGAACTTGTTAACAAAATTATGGAGACAAATCTTAGAGGTATGTGCAGAGATTATCTCAGCAAACAGCAAAACGAAATTTCCTGATTGAATGGTGGTGTAACAAACAATCAACCTCCTGTATATGTCCCACACTTTACTGATGAAGATCAAGCTTTACTGGAGAGGGAAATAAGTTCGCAAATAACTAAGTTCCATCAGCATCACATGAAGCAAGACAATAAAAAGAACAGAGAGGGAGTCTTCCTTAGGTCAGTATTAAACAACATACTCCTTACTGTAGGGCAAATCATATGCTCTATCCCTCATATTATGATCCTTAAAGGTATTAAATAAAGTAAGAAAAGTGGCTTAAAAACAACAATTTCCTACTATGACAATGATACATGAAGCTTCTATGTTTTTTAGCTCAAAAAGCATGCATATAAGGTGTTTATATCTCCTAATTTGCTTTCTTTGCCAGCTATTGACCATCACTCTACAGCTGTCCATGGAAGGAGGATGGATAAGAGACAAAACAAAGCCAACATAGTAGTCCAATGGTCCGATGGTTTACTTGATGAAGATATTTGGAAATTCCTAATTGATCTTTTAAAAGGGCTTCCAGATGCAAACCTTTTGACAACGGAGAAGGTCCTTCACGCGGAGGATATTAGTCCCGGAATTTGGGAGTAAAGAGCAAATTAATTTTGTCATTGTTAATGATAAAAAACGATGTCGTCAGCTTATATACTAGGCACCGTTTAGCTTAATTTGTGTTATTTTCATTTAACAAACTTCTATACATGGAGTTGGAATTACATGTAAAGCTGCTCATTCCTAGAAAGAATACTAATCATACTCATTAGTCATTACATTACAAGCTTAAATAAGAAAAGAGGGATGGTACAAGATCTACCACTGACCATGCAAGGCCTGCATATTGGAGGAATCTAATGCCAGTGTCCACATCAAATGAGTCCTGGGGGGTGAAGAAAAACAGCTTCTTGATATAACCTGGTTGCTGGTTTTTATCAGTTACTGAACTATGGAGCATAGGGATGTAGCCTGTTGATTTTATAGGGATCCCCAGTGATTTTGATACTACGGGAAGAATACGCCTAGCTAGAGCTTTGCTGCAGAACTTCACTGTGAGAATTGTTGGTATTCCCACAAGCACTCTACCCAAAAACGTCAGGACTGTGATTTGTGGTGTAAATACTCGCGGCACAGCTTCATGGTGGAACTGATGGAAGGTTTGCTGGATACCCGCCACCTGAATAACATTATAAAGTAAAATGTCCTCTTTCAATTTTGAAAGTGTAGTAACATCGGGCCGGATCGTCTATATGGCCTATTATATTGGTAGCTCAAAGAATGAAATAAAATCATCTTTAATTGACATTTTCTCTATGAAATTGTGTCATGCCCTCCATCGTTATTCTACCTCTTGTCAAGGAATTGCATTACTGATCTCAAGTTTCTCTACGGCACCATGTAACGGATAGATGCATAAACGGTCATGTTGTAATGCAACAGAAGTCAATAGTATAAGAATTTCTTCTCCTAGAAAATCCCCCTGCGTCAATTCAAGATCAGTATTCTTTCAAAGCCACCAATTTTTGTTCTTCTTTACTCTGATTGTACCTCTGCTTCCTATATCCTCATTCATTGTACCAAGGTATTGAATGATGTTAGTAAGACGTTTTTATCTATTAAACATCAGAAAGTCAATGTCCACTAGCTTGTTAACTCTAACCTGAGTACTGTTTTAAACTTTCCATTTATTCAGCTTTGATGTATCAAGCAACATAATTTCAATCTTCATATTTCCATGCTAATAACATTTCCTAGAAGATGCTACTAGCTCCAACTGGATGAGGAAACGCAACATAGTTGAGGAAGGAAGCGAGTCAAATTGAAGAATGATTACTTACAATTCCCAATGCAACACCATCGAATGCTGTGTGATATTCAAAGCTTGGAGTTGGAAGCTAAGGAGTTGGGTATGCAAATAGAAACAAGAAGCTAAGAGCAGCCCAAAATGTAGTAACTGAAAATCAGATAGGGCATGCAATGTAAGGAGTCCAGGAAACCATAATATTCTCAATTCTTAAAAGTAAATGCAACGGCTTGATATCTACATGATCAGAAGCTGAATCGGATATAACTGTCACTTAAATAAACCATGTAACATTAAATGGAAACCCATGTTGCTCATATTAGGGCCTCTTTCACCAAGATAAACAGTTGAGAAATCAGCAATACAAATGAATTATACCTTGCAACTAAGCTCCACATCAAACAAAGAGTGAAGGTCACCATCTAAAGCTTACTATGAACGTCCATTTTAGGTAAGAAAGAACTATCCCACTGTTACATGTTCCTGTCCTATTGTTTTTGAGGCACTATCTAGCTTTTCTACAGGATCTCATGCCCCCATGATTCTGAAGAGAGTGATTGATGAAAAACTTATGATTGTCACAACAACAAAACTGTTTTCTGGCAGAAAAATTTTCAATCTCGAGGTAGATAACCAAAAGGAACACTATGTGATGTGACCCATGCTACCATGATATCAGTTGAACAAGGTCACAACAATGAACACATTTAGAAGTGCCAAATCTGTATTACTCTTGTATAAGTAAACTATGCCTAATTGTATGGCCATCCTCCCAACTGTTCTTACTTGGCAACTTGCCAAGACTCTTGGTTTCTAACTACTATTTTGGTATTTAGATTAGCATGCAAAAGCCCATTCCAGATGTTCCATGGAGTATATACATTTACTTGTACGGTAGACCAAAAAAGGAAACGTATAAATGGAAATAATTATTGTCAATATGGTGACCTGTCAGAATATGCTAGTCTTTTAATTTTTTACCAAATTAAGTTATTGAACTGTCACTGCATATAAATTTTAGGTAAATTAATTGCCTTGAAGATAATTTGGCAGGAAAAAAGTAAAGGGTCTACAAATAATTAGAATTGGATATTTTGCATATGTAAGCTGGATATTCGCGTACCATTCTGTCCAGAGACAATAAAACTGTCAATGTACTCATTGACTGTCAGCCAGAAACAAAGAATGACCAATCCAATAAACAAGCCACCAATGATGTCAATTAAACTGTGCATGCCAAGGTATATCCTTCCTACCAAACAACAATAAAATATCAGTTTGTCAGCTGACAAAAAGAGAAGACAATCAAAGCTGCGAAGAACTTACAAAGAACAATTGCACTTACCTAGACCAATTAGGCTCACTAGTACACAAACAATGGAAAATCCAACAAATTGCAAGGAGACATCTTGTATTTGCACATAAGATAGGACATAATGCAAAAGATACCTGGTGCATTGCCGTTTAAAAGAGAAATGAATAGAACTGTAGCAAAAGTGAATCTAATATAAAAGGAGATATGAAAAGCTATGTAGATTTTGGACACAAGTTTGGAGCAATGTAGCCTACGAGGGTGTAATGAAGAATCATAACAACTAATAGGTAAGTTGTTAAGAGATCAGCAAACAAGAAATTAAACCACAAACTTACATAATTGTTATAATGCTTCAAGACTTGGAGATATCTAAGCACAAAACTCAACTCCACAAGAATATATTCTCGAAATATTACGATTACCTATGAATCCAGTTCAAATTTCTGACATACAATCGATGTTTCTAATCTAGCAATATTTCTCTTGAAAGAATGGATTAGAGCGTAGTAAACTTTCAAAATCTTTTTACTCCAAGACAACTAGAAAAGTTTCAGAACAACGAGGAAAAGTGAATACCCAGATAAGCATACTGTGTTAAGAGTGTGGGAAGATGGCAATCCACATTCCAATGCATTGTCTTCCTCATCCTTTGTAGCAGTTATCCTCCTAACAGGTGGACAACTAGGTCTAGGAGCTGATATTACATCCTATAACACAAAAGAGAAAAATCAGTTAGGAGCAAAATAGGGTTAATTTTGCTACTCCCTTAGAATGAAAGAACCTATACGCAAATATTGTATTAACCAACGATGGGAAGACAGAGCCTACCTTTATGCAGTTTCCTATATAATCGCAGAAAGCCATCAAAAGGGTCATTTGCCTAGCCAATTTGGTATGCCCACTCTACCAACATAACCCAAAAGCCATTGGAATTCAGATGCTGAGGTATAACCAACTACCACAAGTTTCAAATTCATCGCTAAGAAGATAGAGAAAAAGTACCCAGAAAAGCAAAGGAAGGAAAGCAGTGTAGAAGGGTACAGAAACGACACAGGACAAAGCAGAGAATAGAACATCCAGAAAACCATGCTGGTAATTCTGCAAAAACCCAGAAAAACAACACAGGAAAATTAATTAATAAATAAATCAAAGCATACAAGTCAAAAACCAAGAACAACAATTTTGGTTTTTTTTTCATGGTAGAAAATTCAAGTTCAAACCTGGATCTTGATGATCAAATGGGTGCTAGAAACGACATATTGAGCCACCCATGGCTGAAACAAAGATCTAAGCTTCTGGGTCACATTGAGACACGAAGCTACAACAATCCACAAACCAATACCACAAATAGTCAACCCTTGCCATAATGCTACGTTTTCCATCATACTTCCCCCTCCCTTTCTCTCGCTGTGTGTGTGTGTGTGTGTGTGTGGGCGCGAGCGCGCCCGCCAAGGATTACAGAAAGAATGGTGGCAGTGGAGAAAATTAAAGACAGAACTGGGAGACTAACTCGTCTCCTTGGGCTGAATTTTCAAAAAGTAAAAAGTTTTGCCAAATTAAAAAAGATTTCATCTTCTGGTTGCCAGCGACAGGGGTGTCTTGACAGTCAAAAGTTAGAATCGCCCGCCCAGGCGCGTCATTGTTTTGACTGTTGGTAACGACGAAACGAAGTTTCTATGGACACAACAAAACAAAAACGAGCACTATAAACTAAAAGAAAATCTAAATTAATGATCCATTCCATTCGCTTGTATTTTGTGTGTTAGTGCTTAAATATTATGGTATAAGATATCTTGAGAAATCTTCTCTTGTTATTTCACTTCGATCTCATTTCTGTGTTCTGCCGTCATGGCTCTGGTACAGCTTAGATTTGTACAATTATGAATGATTACTTCTTTGTTCAGATTGTTACAATCAAATATTACATTTTTTTTTTTACGGTAGATTGATGCATAAGATTGAATGTTCGATGATTTGGTAATTTCTAAAATTCTTCACATTTGATTTTTTTTTTGTTATAGTTCTAACTGTTTTTTGGTAAAGATTGTATTATATTATATTTTATTTATTTATTTATTTACTTTTTTT
>JAOQMP010000004.1:27481626-27492564 GCA_027563575.1 Erythroxylum pedicellare
TTCAAGAAAGATACTCTCCAAATTACTTCTTAACACATATAATTCATAATTCCAAATATAATCACATTTATAAATCAATTATACCCAGAATGTTAATGAATGCACATACAGTCATTTTAATGTCTGCAAAAATTCAAATTCACGTGCGTGTATGCTTACATTATGCATGAGCATGAAATGCATTTTTCTTAATCTCTCATTGATCTCACATGTACCTATTTTAGGGTTTGAACCCTTAGTATGGGAACAAGATGTTACGAATCACCTTTAGCACTTATTGTATAAATCATTTTATGATTGATAAAGGCATTTTTTATTATTTCGATGTTCATACATTTATGGATTTGATATTGATCTTAAATTGATTTAATGAAGTTTTTGATACAAAACAAAGAATGGAGGAAATTATGATGAGATCATGATAATGAGATTCCTATAATGTGTAATTATGTTAGTAACTAAACTTTCTCTAGTCATAGGATTAATGAGATAGGATATCATTAATCCAGATAGACTAACAAATGTTATACTCCTTGATTAGATCAAGCAGTAGATCTCATAAGCTGTAGATATGAGTTGTTTAGAGTTAACATGTGGATGCTTACTAAAGATAGTAAGTATATTAGATTAACCTAATATGAGACAATCATTTGGATATTCTATTCTAGTGTCAATGATAGTCTCATCATAGCAATGGTATAAGTATCATTTGACTTGAGGTGTTAAAAAATATCTCAGATATTGATCCTGTGCTTTGACTCTATTCATCGGTGCCTTTAAACGATTACTCATAGGGTAGTGATTGGGTACACCTTGAGGTTTTCAGAGGTAATTGAGTAGTCAACAAAGGATTCACCACTCCTGATAGAAGGAGATGATACCCATAGCCTCTTGTCACGGTCATTACTCCTGAGTCTTTGGTTAGAGTAGATATCTTTCATGAAGAGAGTCTTCAATGATACGTAAAGTAATGAGATCCCTAAGACAAGATCTAATATCAGTTGGACTAGATATGACATAGTCTGTCTAGTGGGAGTTGACATTTTGACCATAGTCTGAACCAAGTGGGGTATAGATGGTAAAAGGACAAATTGCATGGAAAAATTATGTATGGAAGGGTTTAAAGTCAAACCACTGACTTTTCAGTCAATTGGGGTTCATGATGTGTTTCTAGATACTGCTTTTGACTTACTTGAATTAAGTGTTAATTCAAGTGGCTAACATAACCGGGAACCTTATGGATCACACACATTGGAGATCCAAAGGATGAGTAAAATGGTTTGGAATGGTGATTCAAGATATGAGAGAGTGTTTGGGGATTGTATCACGATGTGATCATGATAAAAAATGATGCACAAAATGGAATAGAAGCAAGTGTTGTTGGTTGCCAATTCAAACTTCCATTATTGCATGTTATTCATGGTCATTAACTTCCCATAACTTCCATTAATGCATGTTATTCATGTCCATTAACTTCCTATAACTCTCCATTAGTGATGGGGGTTATGTAAGGCCAAATGGTGTAGAAAATAGAGATGATTTTTGTGCATCTTGTATAAGACACAAGAGAAAGAAAGGTTATTTTCTCTCACTCACGCTCTTTTTCTCTCTAACTCTCACAAGAGTTCTTGTCTTTGCTAGCACAAAGAAAGAATTCAAGCCATCTCCTAGTTAGGTTTCATTCTTCTATCTTCATATGGACTTTCATTAGAGACGGCCTACATTGATCATTGTGGTTTACGACAATCCATCACAGAGAAGATTAAAGAAAGAAGGAGATCGTCAGAAAGGTATATAAATATCTTACATTTCATGTTTTTTTTTCTATATCTATATGCATAAGTAGATCTAGTTTTTGACGTTGCGTTTTATTTTTAGCTAAGTATATTTGATATATATTATGTATGAGATGCATGACCGAAACCGTACACTAAGTTGATGACAAAATTGAACAAGAATAAAAAGAATTCAATAAGATGAACAATTATTTGGAATGGGGATAGGATGTAATAAGTGACTAATATAGATGAAACATATGTTATCCAATTAGGGAGGAGAAAAGTTGTTGTTATAAGGTATGGTAACTTTATAGATATCCTTGTAATTACGTAATTAGTGTCGTTTTCCACACCAAATAACAATTAGAGGCATATGTAGATGAGTGTTATCATAAAGGGTGATTGTAGAATTTTGCGAGAATGTGTTACAACCAATTAAAGGGCAAAAATTCTAGCCACCAAATACCATGAAGAGATTCATCCACCTTTGGAAATAGCTATGCTTGGTAGGGATAAGAAAAATATGTAAATAGATAAAGATGAATCATTGCGAGAAAAATGTATTGTCTTTTTATAAATGGAAATTTGCATATTGTCTTTTTATGATTGCCTTTTTAAACATATTTTCATATATTAAATTTCATTTTGAATGTAATTAAAAATGTATATACATATGAATGAACTAACTAAAATATATTAACTAAAGTTTCATGTACAATACAAGTATGTCTCACATTAACCCCATTCATATACATCATTTTTAATATATTAATTCTTATAAAGCATATGACACTAGCCCCACGATTTTAATAGTAAGAAACATATAACAACAATATGTATCAACATCAAAACAACAATACTATATGCCATCAATAACTTCTTTAACTCTTTGTTATCATTCATAGCAAGCTTCAATTCATAGTCCTTTTGCTTTAATTTTTATCTAACTCAATTTGTTCCTTTTGTTCCTTAACTCCCTCATAAACCTCATCTTTGATCGTCCCTTTGTAACTTAATGATAATGTTTTCCAACCTTAAAAACATCACAAAAACAAACATTTGTTAACACATTTATTCTATTTTTGTGCCCATACTAAATATCATAACAAAATATTATTACTAACCGAATGTTTTAGGCACCTAGAAAACCTAAGAACATGATTTTTTCTCTCTCTCTATGAAATCCTTAAACAAATGTTGAATCCATATAAGCATCGAATGCTTGTTGAAGAACTATTGTTAGTTGAAGATATTGGAAATGAAGTCTCCAATCCTAAATGCTCCATTTTTCTACTATACGCCATAACATAACCAAGCAAAAATTAGAAGCATAACCATAAATTAATAGTATGCAAATAACCATCAATAAATAAGAAATAAATATCCAATTGATAATGGAAACACAAATATAATGTAAACATACACATTTACTAAAGGATTCACACATTTTTTTAGTAACATTCTTAATTATTGTTCAAAAATTATAAGGGAGACAAACTAGGAAATCATTTTCTTTGTTTCAAAGAAAAAACATAAGCAAATATAGCAACATCACCCTACCAACATTTAATTGGCCATTAAAAGCATTTAATTTGATTCTAGGTTGCTAAATTGTTCTTTTCCTTTTTTTTATCACTTTTGTAAGGCTTTTAACAAATGTATTCATATCTTGAAACCTTGTAACCTCCAAATTTTACTCATGCTAAAAGTCTTTTATTCAGCTATATTCTTAATGATAGACAAGAATTTAAAACATATATGAAGGTGGTATAGTTGAATTTACATTCAAAAAAAGATGTAATTTTATAGACTACTTAAGTTAACTCAAAGACTAGAGTCATCCACCAATGATTCATGGGTAAGAAAAAATAATAATCAAATTTGAAAGATATGTGGGACAGTGAAAAAGCCACCATCAGAGGAAGAAGAAGCAAGAAGAACAGATGCGTATTAGCTAAAGAACAATCAAAGAAGATATAGAAAACAAAGAAATAATTGTCCTTTCTATTTAGGTATTAAGGATTTGTTACAAATTAGGGATAAAGGGTGAAAATTAAGGATAAATGCAATAATGGTTAGGTTTTAGGGGAAATTAGGTTTTGGATTTTAATTTTTTGAAATAATTAAAAATTAATTAAAATAAGAAATTAATTTTTAATTACGCATTAGTTGACCTTATATGGTAGTCTTAGGTGACCCAAATTATATTTGATAGAGAGGTGATGAAGTGTGTATTTTTATGGGCAAATTACTCCATTTTAGAAATTTAGGGGATAAATTGGTACTAGAGATATTTATAAGAGCTATCTTAGACTTTTGTCCAAATGTTACAGGCTAAATTGGACCTTTTTGCCATTATTAAAACTAAAGTATTCTAGAGTATCAATCCCACGAGGATTATACTAAAATATTTATTGATCTAGCTAAAAAATAAAAATTAATTAAAGGTAATTAAACTATTAAATTAACTAAAGTAGTTAAATACTAAAAGGAAATCAAGATATCAGTTGTTAAGGTTTTAAGCTTCACTTATATAGAATTATAATTATTATCTAAGATTTATTATTATGATTCAAATAACAATTAACCTAACGTATATATGCTCTCTCCTGAGTTGCCACAAGTTTATTTCACTAGGTAATTACCACCTTCTTCTGCTTAATTTTAATCTAATTAAACTCATTAAGTATAGTTAATCTATTGGTTGTCACAATAGTATAAGATATTGTTAATTCTAGATCTAAGGAATTTATTCTCCTAGTGCATAAATCATACTTCAACTCCTAATCTTTTATACAATCGATAAAATTGAATTTATGATGGCTAGTCATAAACTCGATGATTAAAAATAAAGAGAATAAATTCAACCAAACTATAATTGCAATAATAATTAAAGAATCCATCATAAGTTATATCCCTAATCCTTACTAGGGATTTAATAAATAAACAAAAAAAACTAAAACTAAAAAGAACAATCTTAATATAAAAGAAAGAAAAGGAAGAAAGACTAGAAGAGTTGTTATGGTCTCCTTTAATCTTCCCTTAAATTCATCCTTCATGCGAAGAAACCTTAAAACCAATAAAGCAATGATAAAGGTGGTTGTCACCAGCCTTCAAAACCCCATACAAAGAACCTTAATAAGAATATATTTATGTTAGGATTATACAAAAATTCTAAGCGATTAAACTTATAATTCTTTATGCCCTCAAAGTGTAAATCAAGAGTCTAGAGCCTATTACACTCCCGTGCCAGTGTCAATTTCATTTAAACTTTATGGGTGCAAATATGATGAGTATAGTGTTAGTTATACTTTTTATCTAGTGTCAATTTTATTTTTGGAAAAATAATATGACTAGAACAAGTCAAATATGTACCCGTTTTGGTCCCAATTTTTTTATCACCATTCATGCCTTTCTTTAAGTTTTTTCTTGATATCTCTAAGCTTGAATCAATACTCGACATCTTTACAAAGTTATTAACCTTCAAGGTAGCTTCGAAGTGCCTCCAGTTTTATCTTATTAGATAACCATAGAGAAAGGTGTATCCAAAATTGTGATATTTCCTTCAAATCATCACCTACAAGATAATAATTAAACATTGCAGAATATTATATATTCCATATAGAACATTTCATGAAGATGTTAAATCACAACTAATTAACCCCTATAAACACATAAAATATGTCTTTATGAATTCACTTTTGAGACATACTCTAAAGTTTATGATGCAATAGTCTAAAAAATTATGAGAATATGAATAAGGCAAACATTTTTGGTCCTTGTTGGAAATTCTCACAAAAAATTATCACCATCATTATGGTAGAATTATAATTGGCTATAATGAGAATTTTGCCAAATTTTAAGAAAACATTCTCAAATGAGCAAAAGATGATTCTAAAATTACATTTCATTTTGAAGGGGTTTTAATTCAGTCCTCCTTTGTCTATAGTTTAATTACAAGTTTCCAAAGAAGTAGTTTATGGTCCTACTTAAGAAACATCCAAAATATCTTTTCAAGTCCCTGCATCATATTAGGAGATTTCAAGTATACTATTTATAGATCATAAATAGAGGGAAATTGTAGTATAAGGAATTATAATGAAGTTCTCAAACTTTGTATAGAACATTTGGGGATAACAGATCTTAAACAAAAAGGTTACTTTTTTACTTAGAGTAGTAAACAAAATAATGTATGATTCATACAGGAAGAATTGGATATAGTGCTAGTAAATGGTGATTGGCACTCTTAATTTGCTATTATTAAAGATACTTTCTTGGATCCTTTTTTCTCATATCACACTTTGATTCTAATTGATGCTCTTTTTCAGAGAACCACCAATCATTATCCTTTTAGAATTAATAACTATCTTGTCAAAGTAGATGGTTTTAATGATAGAATTATGGAGGGTTTGTCTGCCCAAGTCTTTAGTTTTAAGCAATAAATATGTTGGCAAAAGCCTAAATCTATTAAAGCATAAATGAAGAAGATTAAAACATCTTACTCTCCTAACACTTAAGTAGCTGTTGATAAAGTTAAGGGAAGACTAGTAGCAACTTAATTTTACTTTCTCTTAATCCCAGGGATCCTAATTGTATTTAAAAGAAATATAAAGCTGGAAATTTTTCTAAGAGGCATTCTAAATCACTTTTCACTACCCAACAAATTGCTCAAATTAACTAGCTTAAGGTGGGAATAGGGATTCCAAGTTCTTCTTTAATTCCTTATCAAACAAGAGAAATGCAAACAAAATTTTCTCTATAACTAGTAAGGATGGGAGACTACTTTCTACTCAACCAAGCATAATAGAGGAGGCTGTCAATTTCTATAAGGGGCTTCTAGGTTCAGACCTTAATCCTTTTACCTTAATGGAGTCTCTCCAATCTCTCATTTCTAACAAAATCCCTCTTGAAGCTTATTGGGAGCTAGGGAAACCTATCTATGATGATGACATTAATGCTACTGTCTTTGTTATGAATAAGATGAAGGCCCCAAGACCAGATGGTCAAAATGGTTTTTTCTATCAAAAGAACTAGTCTATTATGGGACCTATGGTTAGAGAGGCAAATTCATGAGTTCTTTGAAAAGGGGGTGATTGTAAAGGATTTTAATAAAACGTATGGTTAGAGAGGTAATTCATAAGTTCTTTGAAAAGAGGGTGATTATAAAGGAGTTTAATAGAACCTTTCTCTGCTTAATACCTAAAATTTCTATTCTCTTTACTTTTGGTGATTTCATGCCTATAGTAGACACAAATTTCATTTATAAAATTATTGCTAAAATCTTAGTAAAAATATTGAAGGGAGTTCTCATTCTCATTATCAGTAAGAATCAGAATGTTTTTATGAAGGATAAAAGCATTGGTGATAATATTCTAATTACTCTGGAACTCCTAAAAGATTATACCAGAAGGAACACTCCCCAAAATTATGCTATTAAGATTGACTTTAATAAAGCCTTTGATTGCATTAATTGGTCTTTCCTTTTCCAAGTTCTTAAGGCTTTCAACTTCCCTGACATCTTTATCAAATGGATTAAGGCTTGTGTCTCCACTACAACCTTTTGTGATCTGATTAATTGCACGCCCTTTAAAATTATGAACAAAAGAAGAAGAATTAGATAAGGTGACCTTTTTACCACTTATTTGTTCATTTTATATATGGAAGTGCTCTCTTAAATGTTGAAGATCAATGTCTTTAATAATCCCAAATTCAAGTTCCATTCCAAATGCAGAAGAGTTTCTCTTACCATCTCTGTTTTGCAGATGATCTAGTTCTCTTCTCTAAAGCTCATCCAAAATCTATGAAACTATTAATTGATACTCTCAATGGGCTTACAGAGATGTTAGGCCTTAAGGTGAATCTTAATAAAAGCGATTTCATTCTCTCATTATTTGTGGAATTTCTATAGGCTACTATTTTTACCCTAACAAGCATAAGTAGGAAATTCCTGCTTTTACAATATTTAGGCCTACAAATTACAACTAGAAGACTTTCTTTCAGTGAACGCATTTTACTAATTGAAAGAATTCAAAGGAGATTTAGCAAATGGACTAATAGATTTCTTTCCTTTGGAGGATACGTTCAGTTAATTAAATCTTTCATATGCTACTTACAATTATATTAGAACACGTATTTTCCTCTTTTTTAAAAACATGGTCAAATTCATTGAAAAAATGATGAAAGACTTCTATAAGGTAAACAAAATGGGATTTCAAGTCTTCCTAAGGTTAAAGGGGAAGATTTATGTAAACCCAAAGAGAAGAGGATTGGGGATCATCTCTATAAAGGTGGCCAACAAAGTTTTTTGATCAAAATATTTTGTAAAGTGCTTTAAGACAAATATTCCCTTTGGA
The DNA here is from genome assembly GCA_027563575.1 of Erythroxylum pedicellare. Taxonomy (NCBI): domain Eukaryota; kingdom Viridiplantae; phylum Streptophyta; class Magnoliopsida; order Malpighiales; family Erythroxylaceae; genus Erythroxylum; species Erythroxylum pedicellare. The sequence continues at coordinate 27,489,758 of JAOQMP010000004.1, forward strand.
TGAGACAACATCACAACAACTTTCTGAATGGGAAAAACCTTATGGTCTCTTTCTCTTAAACCAACCTTCTCTTGGTTCCTTAATCAACTTTGAAAGATTAAGGATGAGGTGGACAATGATGTATGTTGCAAAATAGAGGATAGGAAATCTACCTTTTTATGGTATGATAACTAGACTGGTTATAGTCCACTATCTTAAAAACCCAATGCTGTCTTGGCTCTCTTACTTATAGATTACAAGGATAAGGTTGATGTACTTTTCAATCAAAATGAGTGCATGCACTTTCCTGAAGCAATATAGCAACTTCCACATGCTCTGTTGATTCTAATCTTTAGGACAATTATCTTTGCTTAGTATGCCAATTGAGAGATTTACAAGCAAAGGCTACAAGAAATGGGTATATAGTACTAAATAAGTTGTTCCCTAGTATAGGGTTATCTAAAGTAACGTCCTAAGACCTATTACAACATTCTTACTTTGGTTAATAGTCAAGAACAGAATTGCTACTATAGATAAACTACATTTCATTTTAAATCTAAATGAGATTTGTTGATTATGTAAAGAAGAGATTGAGACAAGGGATCACATAATTTTTCTGTCTCCCTTCTATAAATCTATCTAGAATAGGACCAAAGAATACTTCTTATGGAATGAGCTTTTAAATTTACTTATATTGGTTGTTAATGTTCTAATTGTAGCATAAGCTACTAGTTCACTCTGGAAGTGGAAGGTGTTGATCCTAACCATAACCTCTTAGGAATTATAAAAGGAGTGGAATCTTAGGAAGTTCCAAAACAAGGAATATTATAAGTGTGTATTGGTGTAAACTATCTTACAGAGTGTAAGTGTACAAATAATATGATGCTATTTAGAGCATGAATAACAAAGATGAAGCTTTAAGGTTAGCTCTTACCTAGATTGAGGTCTACCCATCATGTGTCATTCCCTCATAGGCTGACAGGTTTTTCAAGAAAAAATCTAGACCAAGCAAATGAGGAACAACTATTAAAGAAAGAAGAAACATATGCTACCTGATTGAAGCTTCTTTACCTTTGGTAACACAAACCAACGAAGAAGCAACAATTCCCATAGAAGATCCAATCCCTAATTGGGTAAGATGTAGAGGCTTCAACCTTCAGTTGGACAGATTTTTACACCTTTTACAAAACGTAACTGAATATGATTGTTCACAAAGGGGAGTTGATGTTCACTCCCTAGGTGTTTGTTCTTCTTTTACATCTATATTAATGAAAAATATATTATTTCAAAAAAAAGTCTAGAAAATCATTCATTAGTTAGAAAACAATGTAATATCATTAATAATGACATTAAAAAAGAAGTGATCTTGATTAGTTAATAAGAAAGAGAGAAAAAAAAAACTAATTCACAACTTGATTAAATAAATTCAAATTCACAATATTCATATTTAACTAACCCTAAAGAGTACACAAGAGAATGAGTAGGAATTATAATGCCAATACTGAAAATAAATTGACTAAGTTTCGTAAAAATAGCAAGTACAAAACAATGACAAGGTTATAAGATCCTCCTTTATGTTCTTACCCAAGAGAGAAAAAAGATATTAATACCTCTAACCCTCCTTTGTGATATTACCCAAGAAAGAAATTAAATTATTATTACCTTCTACAAAAATAATATCAATAGGCATAGAACACACAAAAGAACCCAATTTATTATCAAAAAGAATTAGAAATCTTTGAAAGCATATAACTTCGAGAAAAAAAAAAGAAGTCAACAAAGAAAAGTGAATTAGTTCACCTAAAGACAACAACATTTTTTTTTTTGATAAATAAGATAACAACTTTATTGCTTCCTTAAATTCTAATAGGTGAATTGGAAACAAGAAACAAGAAAAGTTATTATAAAAGAGGGAGCCAAAAGGTGAGAAGGATTGACTTACAGAATAACAGCATAAAATTTGTGCTTTCATAGCTCAGTTACATTTTTCTTATTTTAAAAATAAAAAACCAAAACAAAATAGAAGCCCAATAGAAAACCATAAAAAAGAGAACCAACATTTCCAACTTTTTTGCTGTTTTTGTAATAGGTCATAAGACAAACATATCATACTTGGTAACTCCATAAAGTTTCTACTTGAACCTCTTCCTTAATACATACGCAAAATATTTCTCTCGTAAGGACCCTACAGTTGGTCTTTTAAAGTTTGGAGATCCTAAGCCCTAAGCCAACTTAGGAAGAGGGGCATCTAAAATTAGTTCAATATGAACAAACTTAGTTGTGAATTGAGGAACAAGAGTTCTCAAATTGAATATTGTAAAAGGAAAAACAAAAATAATGATCTATAAAAATTTGTAATGTGATAATTGGAGAACAATCTCTTTAATTTCTCTGTATATAAACTCTTTCGCCAACCTTATTATAATATCATTATCATAATTTTTATTTACTAGTTTTTTTAAATTATTGAATTGCAACGATTCTTGGAGTTTAAGTCATAGGATTTTGTCTTTAAAAATTTAGAAAATTGAAAAACATATTGAATTCTCTTAATTATGAATTCAATTTATTTTGTTTCAATTAATCGAAATATTGACCAAGCATACGGAGGTTCCTATCCACGCGAAATGTTATTAATGAAGGGAAATATTATGGACTGCTCTTATTGGTTAATAAAAGTACAAAGCTTGAAAGTATTAAAGTATCACCAACCATACACAGAAGAGTTAATTATAAGATTATTATTTTAGTGACCTTCAGATTGTATTGCCTAAAATACCTTTACATATACATATAATAAACCGTTTCTAAATATCATTTCTCAAAAA
>JAOQMP010000004.1:27502881-27536387 GCA_027563575.1 Erythroxylum pedicellare
ATCCTTATACCATATCATGTATAGATTGGTATGATGATTTGGATATATTTCTTCCACTGTAAATAAGATTTCTAAAAAGTTTTGAAATCTACCAGTTCTCTAAACATGGCATGGTATTCTTTTCCCGATCCAACATCTTCTACCAGTACTTGTGTTTTCACCATGGGAGTTTTCATCTTTGTAGTGGTCTTACTAAAATTCAAACCTAAATTTTGTACTATCAATTCCATAAAAAATGGATGAGTGGCTCCTGTATCTATCATATCAATGAGCTCCTTCCTATTAACTTATATCTTCATATATATAAGGCATTTAAGGGCACTCATTTTCGTACTGACCATATTAAGTAAGCAGATAAGATTAAGCCTTGCTTCTGAATGATTGTTTTCACCATCTACATCCACTATCAAAGCATTCATCTTCTCCTTTTTTTAGGCTATCATGGGCATAGTGAGGGTCACTACATAAGAAACAACCATGATTTTTCTTGGAAAACTTCTTACCTTGCTTATTTAGAATTCCCTTTGTGATCATTATCCCTTCTCTCACATTCGTCTTTCTTCTTCTTTCCTATATAATTATCTTAGTAAGTACCTTTCAACTTTTGAGAAGAAGAAGAGGGTTTGGTTTCCTTTGGCACTCTGAAATATACTAAAGCATCCGTAGCTACAATAGCAATTATGACATCTTTGAAATTTTTCCTTTGTAACTTCATTTGTGCTCAGGGTTGTAAACTTTAGTTGAAGTTGAATAGCCCTCATATAACGTATTCTTAATACCAAGCATTAAAGAGTTAAATTTCTTAACACAATCTCTTACTGACCCATCATGCATCAATCACTTCAAAGAAGCTCTTGCAAGCCAAACAATGTTATTAGGAAGGAATTAATCATTTAACTTCTTTTTCATCCTCTCCCATATATCAAAAGGAGATCAACAAATACTAGTTTCGATAGAGGTTGGAGTTCTCCACCATAATTTTCCATCTCCATTGAGATATATTGTCTAAACATTCACCTTTTTTAATGTCTAGCACCTTAGCTCCTGCAAAATACTACTCCATATCCGATAAGAAGTTCCCAAGTTCCTTAGCATTCTAAATGCCCTTGAAAACTTTTAGCCCATACACCTTTAGCATGTGTTTTTAGCATATCCCACATCTTGATTTGAAATTGTACTTTTAAGGACAATCATCTCAAAATTTGCATCCTCTTATACTTTAATCAGTTCAGCCCCTTGATCTTGTAATGCTTGGATCTGCCTCTTTAAGACTTTAAAGTGTGATCATAAAAAGGGACTTCTTCTTCACCTATAGGTAAATGACTGATGAGTTCTTCCACCCATGTAACATGCTCATTAAGATTGTTGCCACTCATCATTGAATCACCAATATGGCTCTAATACTAACTATTACAAAGAATTTGCGAGGAAATCTAAGTTTGCACATAAAATGGGCCAAAGTCTAAGTACAGTAGTTAAACTTTCACAATTCAACTCAACCTTAATAAATAATTCTCCAATTTGATCCAATATCCACTTTTCATCTCCTAAACAAAATAAATATTAATTTCAGTAATTAAGCACCAAATCAATCCAAAACAAAAGATATAAGTTCAATTACCATAATTAAATCACATCTTATTAGGTGGAATCTATCATTACTAGACCAAGGGTTAAAGCAAACAACTTTAACATTAAACTTAACGTGATCTGAATGGTTCAATAATTGATGCAATTTAATGGTTTATCAAATAAAGATCCTAATGCATGCATTGCCAATTTTCTAGAAATTTTTGGCACCTTCAAGTTTAATGATGTTTTAAAAGATGCCATCTGATTAAGATTGTTCCCTTTCACAATAAGGAACCAAGCTAAATCAGGGCTAAAATCATTGCCTCTAGGATCTATCATTATATGGAATAGGCTAGTTGAAAAAATTTTAGCCGAATGCTATCCTCTAGTATATATGACAAAGCTCAGAAGCGATATTTTCTCCTTCCAATAATTATATAACAATATCTTATATGAAACTTCAAGAGATGGAAGGAGTTTTTTAGGAAGTTCTTGCACTGCAATCTTACTTAGTTATGCTAGTGCAAGCATTTCACACTAGATTAAGCTAGTTAATGAATGAACTAATATATGCATCTTCAAGCGGAACCAACATCTTTAATATAGTTATGAATAACTATCAGTGGGTGGGATCCAAAGCCTAAGCCTAAGAAAGGTGGCATCTACAGTGTTGATATGGTGGTAACATTAGATGCAAAGCTAAAAGTTCATAATAAGAGAATTAATATGAGGAGTGTGTGATCACAATCGCTATAGTTTATGAGTTATCATAGTTACGGTTTTATTATGTTTTTAAATTTATTTAAACAATTTGATATTAACATACCTTTGGTTAAAGCTCTATCATAAGTTTCATAGTATGCCAAACTCTTAGAAGACCTCCTTTTGAATAAGAAGAAACTTGAGGAAGTGTTAATAGTTAATCTAAGTTGAGAGTGCTCTACCATTCTACATAAAGAGCCACCTTAGAAGATAAAAGACCCAAAGAGTTTTAATATCCCTTATAACATTAACATCTTGCCAATTATTATGGAATTAGCAGACTTAGGAGCTATAATTAATATAATCCCGTATTAAATGCTGAAACAATTAGGGTTGGGTGACCCTAACTTAACTAGGATAAGTCTATAGTTTACTGATAAATTGATTAAGTATTCTAATAATGGATGTATTTATTAGATTTGATAAATCCTTATCCCCTGTAGATTTTGTGGTTAAGGAAATAGAGGAAGACATAATTTCTAATATGTGCTTAATTGTTGATACATTTAATCCATGAAACTTAGTGATTAATGCTTCGAAGTGCTTAAGGCAACACTTTAGTTCAGATTTGATTTTAGGTATAATTTGGAAGCATAGTAGCTAAATTGAGCTAAAAGCATACTTGTTGAGCCATCTTCTTAAGATTCATAGTCAATTGTCTTCATGGAACAAAAAGGAGAAAGATTAGAGGAAGAGGAGACAAGAAAGTGCCATAAGGGATGAAGAATAGCAAATTTATGGCCATGAGAAATAACTCACGCTCGTGACTTATTGCCAGGTCATCTACAAACCTAGTTTTTTCTATAAATTCATTATGTTGGCAACAAAAACTATTCATTCTTTACATTTGTGGGTTTCAAGAGAAAGAAAGATGATAGTAGCTATTTCATGGAGACCCATGGAGAAGATGGAGGGCTAAACTTCTCGACACTGGTTCGAAGGTAAAATTGACGCCTGAGTCAAAGTTTAGCATACCTTTCTATTGTTTAATGTTAAACCTCTCTTTTTGGATTATTATTGTTGTTCAACATTGATTGACTTGGGTATTGTAAAGTTGATCTTAATTCGTTCATTGGATTGTTTTATTATAAACACATTACTAGAATCTTGAATATAATTCGTAATTTTTGTGTTTGAGATTCATTAGCAGTTACTAATGACCTTGAATCATTAGGAACAATGTAACTGAGATTAGATAACCTGGGCTTGTGAGGTTACTGCACATATTGATTCATTTTCCATTTTGTAATATGGATGCCAAATTAAATCTAAAGTGCATGTTCTAGGTTATTCAGTAGTCAAGTTTTATTAACAAACTTATCTTAATTAAACATGACTTAAGGGAAAGCCAGGATTAGTAGAACGTGTTGTTAGTCTATGATCAATGGTCCTAGGCAAGGTGCGAAAGCATTGTAATAATGAAATGTGTTTAATAGTGTGTAGGCTAAGATTGATTTGAGAACCAGGTTTTACACATATTTATCACCTTTATCATTTATGACTATTTTTGATACATTGCTCGCATTAGTATAATTTTAATTTGTTTTCTCAATTGCATCTAATCAAAACCCTTTTTTATTTTCTTAACTTCAATTATTGTCATTGCGATAGTTAACTGAACATTCCTTGTGGATATGATCCTGACTCACCATAGTTACAAATTTTTAGAGTGCAGAGTTAGGTAAATTTTGCAATGCATTTGACCTGCATTATCAAATTTTGATGTTGTTACTGGGGAGTGTGCTGATTTAATTTTTTTATTTTAGTTGTTATTTTTTGTATATATTGTTTATAATCGTTTCTTTTAATTATTTTTGATCTTTAAACATTTGTTAGTATTGCTGTACAGTAGTGACAAGATCTCCTCATAGAAAACCTATATAATTTGACTCAGAGATCGAAAAGACACTACAAAGATTACAAAGGGAGGTAATAACAAATCCAAAAGTATAACTAAAACTTGAATTCGAAGAAGCAATGACAAATTTAAGAATGCTAAAGGAGTTGGCTGCACTAAACTTATCCCAAAGGCCTTTATGCATTACATTTCCTATTTTTGTTAAGCATGTTACTTTTGAACTTAAGTCTAGATTAATACATTTGTTGCCTAATTTTCATGGTCATGCAAGTGAGGATGCGCATAAGCATATTAAGGAAGTCTATGTGGTGTGTCTGAGTATGAAGCCTTTAGGGGTGACAGACAATCAAATCATATTGAGGGCTTTCTCGTTCTCACTAAAAGATACAGTGAAGGAATGGTTGTTTGATCTACTTACTAGGAGTGTAAACACTTGTCTAGAGATGAAGAGGCTATTTTTGAAAAAAATATTTTCTAGCATCGAAGACAGCAAATATATGGGAGGAAATTTGTGGCATAAAGCAACATAACAAAAAGTCCTTTTATGTATGTTGGCAATGCTTCAAGAAGTTATGTACTAGTTGTCTACACCACAATTTGGTGTAACGATTTTTGTCGTGTAACGAGGTAAGTACTTCATCTATCAAACATCATTTAGATGAGCTAACATCTTTTCTTTTACAAATTGTAGTTGGACAAGCATAAGTAAAGGTGTGTTGAATATGCTTAAATACAAGCCATCCAACTAATGAGAGCCCAACATTACAAGAAGGAAGCATGGAATATGTGAATGCTACGGCAGGAAATTTTCTTAAATAGTACAACCTGTTCTCCCAAATGTATAACCCAGGCTAGGGGGATCATCCTAACTTGAATTACGGGGGAATAAGCAATATAATTACTTCCAAAATAGGCCACAAGGATCACAAAAATTTCAACCAAGGCCATAAGCTTCCTCTTCTAGTTCAGGTACATCTCTGGACAACTTTATTAAGACTTTTACTATTAATAATCTTCAATTTCAACAGGGTATGCAGCAACTTGAATAAGGTATGCAACAACTTCACTAAGGTGGACAACAATTTCAACAGAGTGTATAACAGTTTTAGCAAGAGATAAAATTGAGTATACAAAATATGAAAAACCAAATAGGTTAGATGGTAGTGAGGTTCAACCTTCTAGAATCACAAAGTGGAGGAAAACTATCATCTCAACCTAAGGTTAACTTGAAGAATGTTAGTGCTATAACCTTGAAGAGTGGAAAGGAGATCGAGGTTCCCATGATAACTCCACCAAGGATTGCCAATGAGGAAGAAATCGTGAAGGAGTTGGGAAAGGCAGAAAACCCCTTATCTAGCACAAAGGTAAACTTCGAAAGCCCTAATATCATTAAGACTAACCCTCCACCTTTTCCTAGAAAATTGACAAGACTAAATAAGGAGGAAAAAGATAAGGAGATATTAGAGATTTTTTGGAAAGTGGGAGTGAACATACCTTTGCTCGATGAAATTAAGTAAATACCAAAGTACATAAAATTCCTTAAGGAATTGTGTGCACATAAAAGAAGGCTAAGAGGTGATGAAAAGTTGATGATGGGTGAGAAGGTGTTTGCAGTTTTTAAGAAGAAGATATGTCCAAAATGTCGAGATCTAGGTATGTTCACTATTGCCTACAAAATTGGTAACACTATGATTTACAAAGCTACGTTAGATTTTGGAGTTTCAATTAATATTATACCTCGTTCAATTTATGCATCCTTAAATATGGGCCCTCCCTTGGAAAGAAATAAATGTTATCATATAATAAGCTGACCACACTAATGCTTACCCTAATGGTGTAGTTGAGGATGTTTTGGAGCAGGTAAATAAGTTGGCGTTTCCTATGAATTTTTATGATGTTGATATGAATGATACAGCTTCTTACAATCCAATACCTATCTTGTTAGGTAGACCGTTTCTCAATATGGCTTAGGAAAAGATAGATGTTTGTGGGGACACCCTCAAAATGGATTTTAATAGGAAAATGGTACATTTTAACATTTTTTATGCCATTAAACATCCTCATGATGATAACTCTATTTTCTCCATTGATGTGATTGATCCTTTGGTATAGAAAATGTTTAAATTGAGTTTCAAGGATTATTTAGAAATAGTCTTGACTGAGCGTATGGAATCAGAAAGTAATAATGATGTTGAAGTGGGAGAAGAGTTGAATAAAATGGCAACTACCTTGGAATCAATAGAGCACCCTCCGAAAAGGTATGATTTGGACTCCATGCATTTAGCTGAATCTCATTAGAAATTGTTACTTTATGATGTGTAGGCATCCAAAGTGGAATGAAAGCCACTCTCTACACACCTTAAGTATGCCTATTTGGGAGATAAGTAGACTCTCCCAGTTATCATTTCGACAGAGTTGACTTTACATCAAGAAGACAGGTTAGTTCAAATGTTAAGGGAGCATAAGAAGGCCATCAGATGGATAATAGCAAATATCCAAAGAATAAGCACTTCTATATGCATGCATCGTATTTTGTTTGAGGAAGATGCTAAGTCTATAAGGCAAGCTCAACGTAGTCTAAATCGTTCGATGATGAAAGTTTTGAAATGTTGAAGCTTCTCGATGCTGAGGTTATTTACCCGACATCTAAAAGTAAGTGGATAAGTCATGTTTAGGTGGTTCCAAAGAAGTTTGGAATCACAGTTGTGACCAATCAGGAAGGTGAGTTGGTTTCTGCCCGAGAGCAAACCAAGTGGCAAGTTTGTATTGACTAGAGGAAATTGAACCCAGTAACTTGGAATGACTATTTCCCCTTCCCTTTATTGATCAAATTCTTGAGAGATTTGACACCACCATAGTATTCAGATATTGTGAATTTCTTCATTGTTAATAAATTACTTGTTGATTTGTTAACAGATCAAAGGGATAACTTGAGGAATGAAGAAAAATACTATGTTTGGGATGACTCGTATCTATGGAGTCACTGTATGAATCAAGTCATAAGGAGGTGTGTGTCTAAAAGTAAAGCAACTTTGATTTTAGCCTTCTGCCACTCATATGCATGTGGAGGACATTTTTGGAGTAAAGATGATGACCCATAAAGTTTTGGAGAGTGGTTTTTACTAGCCCTCTATGTACAAGGACATGTACATCTTTTGTAAGTTATGTGATAGGTGCTAACGGTTAGGTAACCTATCCCGTAAGGATTAAATGCCACAAACTCCTATTGTTTTATGTAAAAATTTTAATGTTTGGGGTATTGAATTTATGCGATCTTTCCCTCTTTCATTTTTTAAATTATATATTGTTTATAGTGGATTATGTTTCCAAATGGGTGGAAGCTAAGGCCACCAAAGCTAATGATGCCAAAGTTATTACAGAATTTGTTAAAGCTAACATCCTTTCTAGGTTCGGGATGCCAGAGGAAATCATCAGTGGCATAGGAACCCTTTTTTGCAACAATGTGATAAAAAACTATTCAAGAAATATCAAATCATACACAAGGTTTACACCTTTTATCATCTCTAAACCAACGTGTCAAATCAAGAAATCAAATCAATTCTGGAGAAAATAGTTCAACCTAATAGAAAGGATTAGAGTGTGAGGTTGGAAGATGCATTATGGATTTACAAGACGACTTATAAAAAAACACCAATTAGGATGTCTTCCTATAGACTGGTGTTTGGAAAGTATTGTCACTTTCTGGAGGAGTTGCAATATAAGGCATATTAGGTTATAAAAAGATGTAATATGAATTTGGATGATATGTGTAGGAAGTTGAAATTGCAAGAGATGAAGGAGATGCGAAATGATTTCTAACAGAACGCAATAATATATGAGGAGAAAAGGAAGGCTTTTTATGGTAAGATGATTTCAAGGAAAAGATTCTCAGTGAGTCAGAAAGTGTTGGTCTATCACTCTAAGCCCTATTATTCCTAAGTAAGTTGCATTCTTTTGCTGCAGTAGAGATACAAAGTTTGAAAACCAATAAGACATTCAAAGTGAATGGTCATCGCCTGAAATAGTACTATGAAGGCTTCCAAATGAAGGATTTGGAAGTGTTGATGCTTGAAGACAAGAATGACATCACTTGATAAGAGCAATATGGAGTCAAGCCAATGATGGTAAACAAAGGCACTGCTTAGGAGGCAACCCTAGGGAAGTTGATTTCTTTGTATTTACATTTTTGCATTTACTTCTTTTATTAGATTCTCCATTTTTTACATCTGATGTTACATTAGGGACAAGGTAATTTTTAAGTGTGGGTTGGAGATCTCAATTTTTATGTATATTTTTTAGCTTAATTGTTCCTTATGTAGCTTCTTAGGCATTTTCAAAATCAATTAAACAAATAAATGATTTCTCTTTTTCTATTGCTTTTAGGACTATATAGTCATAATTAGATTGTGAATTGACTAGAAAAATCCATGGAAACTTTAACATGTACTTTTGGTCTTATGATTGGTCAACATGTATTATCTTTAGAAGAGTAGTAATTAGTGTTAGACAAAAGCCAAGGAGATTCTGAGCCTTATTGGACTGACAAATCCATATTAATCATTATCTTTTGTTTTTGTGTGAACTTCATGACTTGTACATCTTGACTTTGCTTTTATTTTCTATTAAAGACCAAATTTTTATCATATACATTGACATAGAAATGATATAGGCATTCTTTGGATCATAAGCTAAATTAGTCAAATAACCTACCTATTGATATGTTTTTCCATTGTTAAGCTCCCTTAATCTTTAGTTTCCTTTTCTTTTTATGTTATTACATGCTCTAAACTTAACCAAATGTGCTACCCAAGTCTTAAAGCTAGTGGAGCATTTGTTGTTTGTTGATGATTGTGGATGTATAAGAGTATAAGTGTGGGGATGTGCCCATATGTGGGATGGTTATAATTATTGGGAAAATTTTCATATTGATGTAGCTTCTTTCAATTTTAATTAAAAAAGAAGAAAAATATTTAAATAAAAGTATCAAAGCTGAAATGCAATTGTTTTGAAAAGTTATTCATGATTAGTTTCTCCTCCTAAAGTTATATTGAATGGGTGATTTGAGTATGTTGTATATGAGGTAGATGTTGTTTTGGAAGGTTCACTCCTTATAATTTCAATGTATTGTTATCATCAATTTTTATGAGTGATCCCTTATAACTGATTATATTTCATATGGTTTATAATGTGAGAGCTTGAATTTGAGATGTGAAACATATTTGTTGCATTCATTAAAGCTGATGGTACCTAGTTTTGAATGAATGTTAGCTTCAGAGCTTAATGTTACAATGAGTGTCACTTTTGCTTCTTTATCTTTGATGGATTTTATTCAACATTACCCAAATACGTCTCACCTTATCCTTGCCCACATTACAACCTAAAAAGTCCTTTGGTTCATGATTATACTTGTGACTTTTAGTGGTTGAGAAATGAAATGATATACAAAGTTGTGCAATTTTGTGATCATAAATGGTGTTTGAGTTTATCTATGGATGTATCTTATTTAAACATATTTTGTCCAAGTCTACCTCTAGATTGCTCAGTTTCTAAAGGCGATGAATGTTGATTGATCATGAGTAGAAGCCTTTAATGTTGAGTTCTTACTATGGTTTTTGAAAGTTATTCATCTTTGCTTATGACCATCTATTCTTATGAAATATGAAAAATGAGTAAGTATTTTATCTTTGTGACTTTGATTTTGATGATTTCCCTAAAGATGATCAAAAGCTAAGTGCAGGGGAACTTGATATAAGCTCAAATTTTAATACATTTAATCTATAACACTTAGCGATTAATGATTCGAAATGTTAAGTCACTCACTTGAGTTTATATTTGATTTTAGGTACAATTTGGAAGCATAATAGCTAAAGTGAGCCAAAAGCATGCTCATTGAGCCATCTTCTTGAGATATACACTTAATTGTTTTTATAGAATAAGAAGGAGAAGGATTAGAACAAGAGGAGACAAGAAAGTGCCAAAAGAAATGAAGAATAGCAAAGTCATGGCCATAAGATGCATGGTTGTGAGATTCATGACACCATGGCTCATGGCCGTGAGCTTTCTATGGAGGCTATTCACGGATGTGACACTACAAGTTATGCTTGTGACTTTTTGCTAGCTCAGCTGAAAACTTAGTTTTTGTTATATTGGCAGCAAAGACTATTCATTCTTCACATTTCCAGGTTTTAAGAGAAGGAAAGAAGATAGTAGCTATTTCTTAGAGTCCCATGGAGAAGATGGAGGGCTAAACTTCCCAACATCGATTCAACGGTGAAATTGACGCTCAAGTCACAATTAAGCATACCTTTCCATTGTTTAATTTTAACCCTGTCTTTTTAGATTGCTATTGTTGTTTAATGATGATTGACTTGGGTATTGTACAGACGATCTTAATGCATTCATTGGATTATTTTATTACAAACTCATTGCTAGAATCTTGAATATAATCCATAATTGTTGTGTTTGAGATTCATTAGTACAATATAGTCAGTAATCTCACAAACTCAGGTTATCTAACCTAATTTATGTTGTTCCTACTGATTCAAGTTCATTTTATTAGATTACAACCTATATTGATCTATTTTCCATTTTATAATGTGGCTGCTCAATTAAATCTAGAGAGTGTGTTCAAGGTTATTTAATAGTTAGGTTTAATTAACAAGCATATTTTAATTAAACACGACCTAAGGGAAAACTGATATTAGTATAACGTGTTGTTAGTCCACGATCAACGGTCCTAGGAGGGGTGTAAAAGCATTATAATAATGAAATCTGTTTAATCATTGCAGGGCAAGATTGATCCGAGAATTTGGTTTCATACATATTCATCACTTTTTATCATTTTTTTACTGTTTTTGATAAATTGCTTGCATTATTTTAATTTTAATTTGTTTTCTCAATTTCACCTAATCAAAACCCCTTTTTATTTCCTTATCATCAATTATTGCCATTGCAAGAGTTAACTAAACATTACCTATGGATACAATCCTAACTCACCACAGTTAAAAATTTTTAGTGTGCAAAGTTAGGTAAATGCAAAGTTAGGTAAAGTCACATTGGATAATTTATGGCTTGAATTCTTATTTTTGAAGGTTATGTTGATTAATTTATAAATGGATTTAGTTAATTGTAGGTCTTTTGACATTTTATATTGTTATCCCTAGTTTTCTTGGACTAATTATCCATTTATTTTTCAATATGATTTTTTGTGTTTGGATTGATAAATAGTTTATTTTAGAGCCTGAGGAAATTTTGATGATGGAAATTAGTTGAACAAGTTTATAAATTAGCATTCTGGATTAAGGATTTTATCTATATCTCAATGCAAGTTAATTTTAAATATTGAAACTAATAAATTATGGATGTTTGTGAATTTTTTTAAAGTTTAAGTAGGAAACTAGTAATAATATATGTAAGTAGTTTAACACTTTTACAGTTACTAAATTTTCATTTAACTTATTCTTAATGTTAAATGCTGTATTGGACTCATTTTTCTTTTCTCTTTATGCAAATGTTAAGAGGTAGTTCTTATGATTATAGACTAATTATTTCCTTTTTAGGTTAAATATTCATTATATTGCAATAATTAGTAATTATAGTATTACATAGGCAAGTTACAACTTCTACATTATGATAATATTTACAACTTCTACATTATGGCTAACTACTTTTAAGGATTTAGAGCCCCAACACCCATAATAGCTGATATCCCAACTCTAGATATCCCACCTTTTGTGACATTTATGGAGCAACTCACTCATGCACTCCTTTAGTTCACTATTGATCTTAAGCTAAAATGCTATAAAACTCTCTAAAAAGAGAAATTTGAGGCATTATGGAATGTTAACTTAGGAGTCTTGAGAGTGCTAAACTTGGAGACCAAGGTGCAATGGATGGTAAACTTTGATAACTAACTTGAATATCTTTGAACTTCCAAGTACTTTTGACTTTAATATAGTATTCATGCCCAATTGGTAGGAGCCTTATATCCTTCTGTATTGCTACCAAAACAAAAGAACTTTTAAATGATTTATCAATTGTTTTGATTACAGGTTGAGGGAATCCCATATAGTATATATCGATGTAATTGAGTACTACTAATATTAACGGAGCTCTTCCAGTAAGTGATAGAGCTTCATGCTCTAACATAAAATTCTTTCTTGAATTGTCTTAATTAAATTTTTATTTTTCCATATGATCTTCTAGATAAAGAATTGGGTATTTTAAGGTAAGTGATTGCGAATTCTTATTTAGCAAATTTAGTGATGGAGGTAATTAGTTGTTTTTAATCTCCAGTATTATAAGAAATATAAAAGGCACCCTTGAAGCAATTGGCCTCTAGTACAACCATTCTAGTGAACATTTTTAGAGTTGTCATTAAAGCACTCACTGAGGTTCTATTAGCCTTAGTAAGCAAGATAATCATATAAAAAGCACATATTGGTAATGCCTAGTTTCCTACACCTTGAATGGAATTTGAATTGCTTAGTTCTCTCCACTACTCTTCAATGAGTTTGATAAAGACCTTTATAACTAGGGTAAATATGTAAGGTTAAATGGGATCTCCTTATCTTATTGCTTAACTACTTTTGATAATTCTTGTAGGCTTACCATTCACCCAAATGTTAAAAGTTAGAGTTGTGATACATTACTGAATCATTTCCACAAAGCTTTTAGGAAATTATATGGTTTTCATGACTTTGAGAATTCTTTAAGAATTCTTGCATTAAAAGGATGTTATCTCCTATCGTACTCCGAAGGATATAGGCCCCTTTAGTTCGATCTATGTGATTATGCAATATTTCATTTATTTTATTTTCTAGGACTTTGGAAATTATTTTACGAATTAAATTAAAAATATGTAATAGGGAGAAAGTCACCAAAATGTTTCTTCTTGCCTACTTTAGGAACTAATGTGATGAAGATTCTGCTGATTTCACTAATTAATTTCCTATCTCTAAAAATTGCAGGATTGTATTAGGGACAATCTTCTTAGTAAGTGGCCATTTTTTTATAAAGAAGTGAATGTAAACATTTAGATAGCTATAAGTGATCTAGACAAAATATCAGCTTCATGTGCAAAAATACTTTCCTTCATTAAGTCATTGATAAGCTCAATGGTGGAATGAGCATTAGTAGGAGCATATGTAAACCTTGAGAAATGATTAGTAACTTCCTCAAGTAACTACTTCTATTTTGAAATGATAACATTGTTCTTTTATAGTGTCGATAATCTTGTTGAGACTTTTCTTGGCTATTACTATTTTATAAAAGAAAGAGGAATTCCTATCACCACCCTTAAGCCAAAAAATTTTGGATCTTTGTTTCATTAAAGAATAATCATAGGTTAATGCTTTAGAGAGATTAAAAATAGTTTTTTTTTTACTTTTTTAAAGTATTGTTGATGTAGGAGTAGAACTAAACTTAGCTTGAACTGAACTTAAGGCTAACTTAGTAGTATAAAGTAAGTGGTGAGTGATTGTTTCCACTATTTTCTCTGTGCAACTATTTAAGCTGATTTTGAATGATCTTTATCTTCTTAGTATGTTTTGGTTATTAAAGTTTTATGAATTTACATTTGAATTTGGATTGAATGAGAAATTGTTTGTGTTAGGGAATCAAGAAAATCTCACCTAAGAGCAAAAGGAAAGGCAATCTTGAGCTTGGATTTCCAAGTGAAAATAGGTAGATAATGTGTTTAAAGTTATTGTGTGATTGGGCAAATTCTTACCTATGCTTGTGTCTATTTATATTTCTTGAATTTGAATTGTTGTGAATGTTTGAAAATGCATGATGAATTACGACTACGTTATACCTTGAAAAGGTGGTGACATTTTTGTATTAAATGAAAAAAAAGGAAAAAACATAAAAGTATGAGCATATAATAAAATGATTATGTGCTTTTGTTTAGGCAAAAGTGGAACCATTATGTTTGTCACGTGCACGTTGACAGGAGCCTTCTCCCGACTGCCTGCTTATGACATATGAGCTTTGGAAATGGACTCATTCTGTTCATGATATAAACTTCAGTTTCTCCATTTTGTTTCCATAGAACCCTCGAGCCATTTATTTATGCATTGCATCTTTAAGTTATCAAGTATGATGTATTTGAGTGTTATGCTTAATTGTTAAAGCCTATGTTATGAGTTATCTGTTAACTTGCTTAATTATGAGTTCTTGGGCTAAATTGAGTTTGCTTTAATTGTTAGATACACATATATATATAAACATATACTTGAATTTGTGGCAATTTACCGATGGCTATATATATATTAGCCATTGAGCTATGTAACTCAACCCATCATTTTTCCACTCCTTAAGTGCAGAACAATACGACAGTTGATCCTCGCAAGGCATCAGAAACCTTGGGATAGTTAGAGACTTTTGTACTAATTTAGTGACTTTTCGGATAGCTTTACAGGCATGTCAACATTGAGCATCATTTTATACTTTGGTTTAAGATGATGATAGGTATGTTGATTTGTAATGAAAGATTGTTCAAACATTTACTTTGTTTAGCAATGAGATTGAGAATTGGAGAAAGTTCCTTATGCATGTTCTTATTTATGCCTTGGTTGAGTTGTTAGTATTGGTATGGTTTATTGTGGATGGAATTGTATGAATAAGTGTACGTGTAAGTGCAGAATTTTCTATTCGATGTTGGGTTTCTGGGTTTCGGAAATAAAGGATTGTCGCAGCGAAGTGAGATGTTTGCCACGATGAACCTCTCCGAAAGGGTGTTTATATGTTGAATTTTATGACTTCACCACAGCAAGGCCTAACTTTTTCCGCATCGAAATTTTCCCAAAGGGTTCTTTTACCAAACCTCGGGAGTTTGTCATGGAAAAGTCAAGAGTTGGCCACAATGAAATTTTCCGAAGATGTACGTTTAAAAAATTTCTATGGTTTTACCACAGCGAGGCTAGAAGATCGTCGCGGCGTATTTGTCCCAAAGATGCTTGGCTTTAGTCCGAGAACTTTATGGCAGCGAAATTCTCCCAAAGGGTCCATGGAGAAAATTCCATGAGTTTGCCACAGTGAACCTTCCTTTACTCCCACGCTGAGATTTCTTATAAATCCAATGCTATCCACTTTCCCTTCGTACCATCCTCACCTGACCACCCCGAATCGAACCTCGAGATTAGTCTTGGGATCAGGACTTGGGCCCAAAATGTTTGGTATCAGATCGATAGTTGGACTTCAAAAACGGGATCCAACATCTTTTGGTATCAGAGCTTAGGTTTTTTCTAGGCTTAGAGTGCATAATAGTATGAATTGTTATGCTATGTGATTACTTGTTGTATTATAAATTGATTGATTTCATTAAGTGGCATGCATATCATGCATACATGTAGGAAATAAGATTAAAATGAAATGTAAGCTAATCGTTAGTGTTTTAATTGAAAGAGTAAGATGACACCTCGTAGAAGGACACAAGGAGTTTTGCAAGTATCTATTACACCTAACTCTCCACCAAGAGAGGAGAGTACTAATGAGTCAGTAGCCCCAGGAAATGCTGAGGCTTCTGTAGGGCTTGACAGTGGGCCTTTTTAATCACCGACATATGAGTCTCCCGTTCCGTAAGAGCAAATGCCTCCATTAGATTCGAGAATGTTCCAAGCCTTTGCTCAGGCTTTTATTCAGGTCATAGGCCAGATGCTACAATCTTTTACTCCGACCCTAGCTAAGAAGGAGAAACAGTTTGATAAGTTGAGGAAGTATGGAGTAGTAAACTTTTATGAGACCACTGATCTAGAAGAAGCTGAGACCCGGCTGAGAAAGACAGAAAGAGTATTGGAGCAGATGGAATGTGAGGATGATGAAAAGGTTGAATATGCTGCAAGTTTGCTTCAAAGGGATGCTCTGCATTGGTGCGAAAATGTCCTAGGAAGTCAGATGAAGCCACCGATGTTAGCGTGGAAGGACTTCCTAACTACCTATAAGAAGAAGTATCTATCTAAAGTGTACATTCAGTATAAGTAGAGAGAGGTTCAAAGCCTCACCCAGAGGGATATGATGGTGAGCGAATATGAGCGTTGATTTACACAATTGGCTCGATATGTAGCTAAGATGAGGATGACTGAGGTGGATAAGTACCGTAGGTTTGAAGCAAGACTGCATCTAGCCATCATAGAAAAAGTGGTGTTCCAAAACTTTTATGACTTTCAACAGTTGGTTGAAGCGGCACTGAGGTTTGAGAATATAGAAAACATAAACAGCGTCGTGAACAAAAAGAGAAAGGGTAGAGAATAGCTAAAGAAGGGAGGTAGTACTCCTATGTCTGAGAGAAGTGCCATGACTTTCCTTGTACAGTATGAAAAGAGAAGCAATGGAGAAAGCAATTCCAAATCTATGAGAACTTCTATTGTTTCTCATCAAGCCTTAATGGCGAGAGGTAGTAGAAAGGGAGAAAAGGATAAGTCTTCTGTTCCTAAATACGATCATTGCGGCAAGTTCCATAGAGGGGAATGCTACAGGCTGACTGGAGCTTGTTTCAAATATGGAGAGAAGGGGCACATGGCTAGAGAGTGTCTGCAGTATGCAAGAAGAGAGGGAACTCAGATGTAAGTTTCAATGAGAGCTAAGATTGTGGGGCACAAGACTGCAACTGAAGTGGGCAGTTCTAATGTAGTTAAAAAAGTGAACCCTCCAGGAAGACCAAGGGGATAAGCACCAGCTAGGGTATTTGCAATGACATGAGAAGACGCAAAAACCACTCCAAAAGTTGTGACTGGTATGATTGAATTATTTAATGATGATATTATTATTTTGATTGATTCGGGTTCTACTCATTCGTTTGTGTCATCAAGTAGAAATGTGTATGGTAGAAATTTGAGCCCATTGGATACTCCTTTAATGGTTAGTTGATATGTGTTTAATTATTGATATATTTAATTATTTACACTTAGCGATTAATGATACAAAAATGGTTAAAATACTCACTTTAATTTATATATGATTTTATGTATAATTTGGAAGCAAATAAATTAAAGTGAGTCAAAAGTACTACATTTGGATTATTTTCTAAAGATCAATTTTTACTTGTTTTTATGGAGCAAGAAGAAAATAATAATAAAATACAAGCAAAATGGGAAGCAGCCAAAGGAAATAATAAAAGCACCAAAACAACAATACATAGCCAAGGATGGAGCAGCCATAAGCAGAAACGACAGCAAACATTATATGTTCTACTTCAAACGCATAAGAGACCCAGACGTAGCTACGTTGCACATAGTATTTCCTCTGTTAATGCACAGCGATATGCACAATGACGAAACACTGCACACAATGTTGTGTTATGTTATGTGCAGGTGTGTGTAGACGGCGTCCGTTTTACGCAAAACACACACCAATAGTAGCGAAGCAAGGAGCGCAGGAGAGGTTTTAAGGAGTTATAATCTTATTCATCACATCACAAGCTACAGTGGAGGCTTGGCTGGAGCGCAGCTATGGCGTCAGGAGAGGGCAGCAGCTGCGTCTTCAATGAGACTTACGTGAAGGTCTATGCAGACGAGAAGGATTTAAAGCTACAGTTACGTCCTATGACATTTATTTGTCTAATCAAAGCAACAGCAGCTGTGCAGTGAAGAGGGAGAGCGTAGGCGTGGAGTGGAGCGTAGCAGTGAACAAACGGATTCGTAACTGATTTCTTTTTAGTAATTTTGTGATCTTTTCATTTTTTCCATGTTTGAAAAAAAAATCGATATGGACGGAAGTAATTTCTTTTATAACTCATATTTTCAATCTTATAACAATGTTTTTACTGATCAACCTAACTTTTGTTATAGATGGGATAATCATTAGAATTACTTCTATGATTGTTTACAGGATGCACAATAATTCTCGTACAAACCAGAAGCTTCCTATCATGATTCCGGTCCATCATTGGAAGAGATGATTTTGCAATTACAGAAGAATACTCTATAATTCCAGAAGGATGGAGGGCAATTTCTAAAAAATATATGGTCTAATGCCCAAGATTCGGAAAGCCAACATGATTCAGTTGCATCTTTGGAAGAACTTGTTAATAATATTGCTATTAACAATTTACAATATCTACAGGATATGCAGCAATTACAACAAATATGCATCAGAAATTGCAAGAATTACGACAGGAGACAAAAGCAAGCCAACAGAGGATGGAACACCTAATGGATCAAATGGCAATAAGTCTTGATCACCTATAATTGCAAAGAAAAAATGAGCAACTGTATCAACCCGAGGTGTAACCAATGGATGTTTGTGTAGAAACATTGCAAAGTGACGAAGAGCTTGAGAATTTTGAGGTCAACCCTCAACAAATTGTTTGTGCCGAAGAAGTTGAGAATTTTGAGGTCAACCCATTGGCATGATTTTTCCCTTGATAAACCCCTTTGAGCTTTAGCCTTTCTTTTTGTATAAACCACATTTTATGCTTTTAAACTTAAGGAAATGTCCTACCGAAATCATAAAGCTAGTGGAACATTTGTGATTGTTGAGTTTATGGATGTACAAAATTCTAAGTGTGGGGGTATACATATGTGAGGGTTGGTTATAATGTTATGATGTTATTTTATGTCTTATCATTGAAATTCTCATGTTGATGTAGTTTATTTTAATTTTTATAAGGAAAAGAAAGAAAGGGAAAAAATAGAAAAGAAAGAAAGAAAGACAAAAAGAAGAAAAAAAAGAATAATGAAAAAAAAACATTGTCTAAAATAAATGTATCAAGGAGGAATTGTATATGTGTTGAAAGTTTTTGATAGTTGATGCATATTCCTAGAGTTATAATGGATGTGTTATTTGAGTATGTTGAATATGAGGTAGAGGTTGGCTTGGAAGGTTCACTCTTGTGTTTACATTGGCATAAATTATATGAGTGATTACTTCGGATTGGTATAGGCTTCATGTGATTTATGTGTAAGACCTAAATGGGGTTGTGAAATGTAAATGTTGCATTCGTCATAACTGACAGTACCTAGTTTTTGATAAGTGTTGCTTTGTTTCACTAGCTTTGATGATTTCATGCTACTTAACCCAAATATATCTCACCTCACCTTTGCCCACATTACAACCCTAAAAAGTCATTTGATTTATGATTTTGCATGTGAATATTAGTGGTGAAGAAATGGAATGATATGCAAAGTTATGGATTGTCATGATCATGAATGGTGTTGAGTGTACCCATAGATATATTTTAATTAAACATATTTTCAGAGTCTACCATTAGATTGTTTAGTTTTTGAAGATAATGAATGTTGATTGATGATGAGCAAGAGCTTGGAATGTTGATTTCTTGTTATGATTTTTTCAAGTATCTCATCTTTACTTGTGATTATATAATATTGGAAAATATGAGAATTAAGAAAATGTTTTGGGTCCTTAAGCTTAATTTGGACGTTTTGCCTGAGGACGGACAAAAGCTAAGTGTGGGGGAAATTGATATGTATTTAATTGTTAATATATTTATTTATTTACATTTAGCGATTAATGATACAAAATGTTTAAAATACTCACTTTAATTTATATATGATTTTAGGTATAATTTGGAAGCAAATAAATTAAAGTGAGTCAAAAGTACTACATTTGGGTTATTTTTTAAAGATCAATTTTTACTTATTTTCGTGGAGCAAGAAGAAAAAATAATAATAAAAGACAAGCAAAATAAAAGCAATAAAACATCAATACATAGCTAACGACGGAGCAACCACAAGCAGAAACGACAGCATATATTATACATTTTACTTGAAATGCATAAGAGGCACAGACGCAGCTGCGTTGCATGCAGCGTTTCCTGTGTTAACGCACAACGCTGCACACAACATTACGTTAGACTGTATGCGGGTGTGCATAGACAGCGTGCGTTTTACATAAAACACACACCAACGGTAGCGAAGCAAGGAGTGCAGGATATCTTTTAAGGAGTTGCAATCTTATTCGTCACATCACAAGCTACACTGGAGGCTTGGCTAAAGCGCAGCTGTAGTGTCAAGAGAGGATAGCAACTGCATCTTCAGTGAGGCTTACGTGAAGGTCTACGCAGACGAGAAGAATTTAAAGCTACAATTGTGTCCTATGACATTTATTTGTCTAATCAAAGCAACAGTAATGGCGCAGTGAAGAGGGACAGTATAGGCGTGAAGTAGAGCACATCAATGAACAGTAGGAAGTTTCAGCTAGGGATTAGAATGAGATTGAAGTATTTTTCGGAAAAGATCCACAAAGGGCTAGACATTCTGACTTTGGTTTGGAGGCGACGTCGGCGTCGATGACCCAGGTTAAGCATTTTTTAATTATTTTGTTGTTTCTTTCTCTCAATAGGAATTAATTATTTTGTGTATGGATAATCAGATTTTCGTTATTATTCGGTTATTTGTTTATAAACCCTTTGGGTATTGTGAGTTGATGATTTTAATGCATTCATTGAATCGGCAATTACAAAACCATTATTAGAACTTCAATATAATCCGTAATTATTATGTTGAAATTCATACATAGCAACTAATGATTCATAATAATTAGGGATAACATGACCTAGGTTAAATGACGTATCGTATGTGGTTGTTGACTTGATTAATTGGTTTTCCTAATTCGTAACGCTACTACCTAATTAAATCTAGAGATCGTATCCTAGGTTGCTCAGTGGTTAGGTTTAATTTACGATCGTATCTTGATTAAACAAAACCTAGGGAAAACTCGAGTTAATTATTAACTCACGATTAATAGTTACTAGGAGAGGCTAAAGAACAACACATTAACAAAATATGCTTAATTAGGATGTAGGCCAAGATTGAACTAAAGAATCAGGTCCTTACCAAATTCTCCACTTTTATCATTTTTCGCATGATTTCTTTAATTTGTTTTTATTAGTTAGTTTCATTTCGTTTTCTTATTTCAAAAATCCAAAACCCTCATTAAACCTAAACACCAATTAATTTCATTTGATAACTTTGCACATACTCTCTGTGGAATCGACCTAGACTCACCACTGCTATAGTAGTAGTATAGTTATTTTATTTTGACTAGCGTAACAACACGCGGTAATTAGTACTCCAATAGGTCAGTATATTGTGATCAGTCAAGTTCATAGAGATTGTGAGATATGTATTGAAGGAGAACGATTAGTGGTGGATCTAATGTTGTTAAAGATGGGAGGATTAAATGTGATTTTGGGTATGGACACGTTAGAGAAATATAATGCTAATTTGGATTGCAAACGGAAGATGGTAGGGTTTGAGTTGGATGATGGGAGAAAGGTGGTGTTTATGGGACACAAAAAATCAAGCTCGCTTAGGGTTGTTTCGGCTTTGACAATAGAGAAAATGATAAGGAAAGGGTGTGAAGCATTTTTGGCCTATATGCTAGACGTGAAGTCAAATGAAGGGAAGTTAGAAGAAATTCCCCAATATCTTTCTAGAGGAATTGCCAAGACTAGCTCCACCAAAGGAAATTGAGTTTCCCATTGAGCTTCTTCCAGGTACTGCACCAATATCAATTCTGCCTAATAGTATAGCTCTGGTGGAATTGAAGGAGCTTAAAGAGCAATTATAAGAATTGATGGAGAAAGGGTACATTAGACCGAGCTCTTTGCCTTGGGGAGCTCCGGCCCTTTTTGTAAAGAAGAAAGATGGATAGTTGAGAATGTGTGTGGATTATCGGAAGCTCAACCAGGTCACTATCAAGAATATATTTCTGCTCCCATGCATAGATGATTTGTTTGACCAATTGCAAGGGGCAAAAGTCTTCTCCAAGATAGACTTGAGATCAGGTTATCACCAGTTGAGGATAAAGGAGTCTGATGTGACAAAGACTGCTTTTAGAACACAATATGGGCATTTTGAGTTTTTATTTATGCCTTCGGATTGACAAATTCCCCTACAGCTTTCATGGACTTGATGAATAGAGTCTTTAAGTCTTTCTTAGACCAATTTATCATTGTCTTTATTGATGAAATATTGGTTTATTCCAAGATTGATAAGAAGTATGAAGAACAATTAAGAATTGCTTTGGAGACACTGAGGAAAAACGAGTTGTATTCTAAATTCAACAAATGTGAATTTTGGTTAAAGGAAGTGGCATTTCTTGGACATCTGATTTCAGAGCAAGGAGTGCATGTGGGTATGAGAAAAATAGTAAGCTGCGGTGAAATGGGAAGCACCTAAAAATATAGGAGAAGTGAGGAGTTTCTTGGGTTTAGCTGGATATTACAGGAGGTTTGTGGAGGGATTTTCCATAATAGCAGCTCCACTTACCAAATTGAAAAGGAAGAATCAGAAGTTTGTGTGGACCGAGGAGTGAACAGTTTTGAGGAATTAAAGAATAGGCTCACAACTGCACCAATTTTGACTTTGTCTTCGGGTAATGATGGATATACAGTGTATAGTGATGCTTCAAGGAAGGGATTAGGTTGTGTGTTGATGCAAGGAGATAAAGTGATTGCTTATGCTTCTAGATAATTAAATCCCTATAAGATGAATTATCCTACGCATGACTTGGAGTTAGGGGCCATAATTTTTGCATTGAAGATATAGAGACATTACTTATATGGAGTGACTACCAGGATATTTATAGACCACAAAAGTCTTAAGTATTTGATGAGCCAGAAAGAGTTGAATTTGAGACAGAGAAGATGGTTAGAGCTACTTAAGGATTATGACTTAATGATAGACTACCACCCGGGAAAATCTAATGTAATAGCAGATGCATTGAGTAGGAAATCTACTATAGCACATGTGGAGACAGTGTATCTTCCTTTGTTAAAAGAAATAGCTAAACTCAAGGTGACATTGAGACAAGCTGAATATGGTTGTTTAGTGGCTAATTTTAGAGTAAGGACAGTGTTGAATAAGAAGATTAAGGAATTGCAGAAGCAATATTAGTATTTGAGCAAGCTTTAAAAAGAGATTAAAAATGGTAGATTGTCTAAAACAGAGATAAGGGAAGATGGATTGATGGTGGTAGGTAACAGATTGTGTATCCTGGACATGTTAGAGTTGAAAGATGAGATTTTTGATGAGGCACATAATGTTCCTTATCACCCGGGGAGTACAAGAATTTATAGAGGTTTAAAAGAGAACTTTTGGTGGAAAGGAATGAAGAAGGATATTGTAGAGAATATTAAAAGATGCTTAGTGTGTCAGCAACTCAAGGCTGAACACTAGGCACCTTCAAGAAAACCTAAGCCTTTATGTATTCCTGAATGGAAATGGGAGAAGATTATGATGGATTTCTTGATGGGATTGCTAAGATCTAGCATGAAGCATGACGCAATATGGGTGATTGTGGATAGGCTAATCAAGTCAGCACATTTCTTGCCAATTAAATAAACAGATTCTTTGAATGCTTTAGCCAAGAAGCATGTGGATGAAATAATCAAACTTCATGGAATTCTGAACTCTATAGTTTCTGATAGAGATCCCAGGTTCACCTCTAGATTCTAGGAAAGCTTTCAAGAGGATTTAGGAACTAAGTTGCACTTTAGTACAACTTTTCATCCACAGATCGATGGACAATCGGAAAGAATAATAAGAACTTTGGAGGCAATATTGAGAGCTTGTGTTATGGATTTCAAAGGCTCATAGGATGATCATTTACCTTTAATTAAGTTTGCTTACAATAATTCCTGTAACTTGGGAATTCAAATGGCACCTTATGAAGCTTTATATGGTAGGAGGTGCAGAACTCCTATTTGTTGGGATGAGAAAGGTGATAGGAGACTTGTAAGACCCAAGTTGGTACAAGTTACAGTTGATAAGATTAAATTGGTGAATCAGAGACTCAAAGCAGCTCAAGATAGAATGAAGAGCTATACGGATGCACATAAAAAAGAGATGGAATTTGAAGATGGAGACAAAGTGTTTCTTAAAGCTTCTTCATGGAAAGGAGTCTTGAGATTTGGTAAGAAGGGTAAGCTTAGTCCAAGATACATAGGCCCTTATGAGATCATCGGGAAGATTGGACCTTTGCCTTATAAGTTAGCTTTGCCACTGGAATTGTCTAAGATTCATAATGTCTTCTATGTATCAAAGTTGAGAAAGTATCAATTTGATCCTTCGCACATAGTTCAACCTTTGGAGGTTCAACTAAGACAGGATTTGACTTATGAAGAACAACCAGTGGAGATTTTGGACTCGAAGGAAAGGTTTTGAGAAACAAGATAGTGAAGCTAGTTAAAGTCTTATGGAAGAACCATTCTACGGAAGAGGCTAAATGGGAGCCTTTGGAAGCAATAAAGGAGAGGTATCCATACTTCCTTTTCGACTCAAGTAAGAATTTTGAGGATGAAATTTTTTCAGGGGAGAGAATTGTTGGACCCTAATTTTTTTTAATTATTATCAATTTATTTGTTTAATTAATTATTAATGATTTGTTTGATTATTTTTAGAATTTATTCATTAATTTAGTGGGCATAAGTAGAGATTAGAAATTAGATGGAAAGATTAGAATTAAGTTAGAATAAATATGGTGTTAGATGGATTAAAAGAGCTAGAGACACAAAAGACAAAAGAAGGGGAAGAATTGGAAGAACAAAGTAAGTGAAGGGCAAAATGGGAAAACAAGAATAAAAATGTGTCTTGATTTAGAAGAAGAAGAAGAAATGTCGGGAGAGAAAGAAAAGAAGAAAAAATAACGAAAAGAAGAAGAGAGGGAGAGAAAAGAAAAGAAATCAAGCTAAGGTTTTGGAGATCTTGAAGATTTTGAAGACATTGAAGCTAAACAAGTAAGTGTAGCATTAATCCTTCTTGATTTGTTGAATGAAGCATATTTAGTGGAAGTTAGAAGTGAAAACGAAGTTGAATATGTGTAGGAAGTTGTTAATGAATGGTATATGTAAATGTTTTATTTTTGGTTAATGATTAAAGATAGATAATGATTTAATTAGGAATGAGAATAAAGTGTAAATGAAGTAGAAATGATGATTTTTGTATAAGATGTGTTAAGTGTTGGGTCCCGTTTTGGAAACCCAATTCTTGCTCAGATAACATAAATATTGGGCACCGTTTCTATAACCCAACTCTTACGAATCATAATCACTGAACTTATTCCAATGAAGTTTCCTTAACCATCATCGAATCCTCTTATTTCTTTGATACCATGTATGGTCATTCCCATTTAACCCTCATTCCTCGATTAATCTTCATTATCTAATACTATAGTATCAGGCCATCTTCTAAATCTTTCTTATACTAAAGCAAACATTCTATGCTCAACTTCAATCCAGATATTGACCATCTTGGAGGCTGGGTAAAAAAATTCTATTCCTCTAGATGGTTTGATATCTCTATGTCTCTAGTTTATCTAGACATATGATTCACCTCATTTGGAGGTCGGATAACAAAGTTATGGCTAAAAGAATCAAACAGGGTTTTGACCTCAATCATATTGCACCTATCTTAGGACAAAAGGCTTAACTTGCTATAGTGATATCAGATCAGGGTCATTCTTAAAGGGTTCAAAAGAGGACTTCAAGATCTGCAACTTTTATAAAGGCCTTGAAGATAGATTCTATCATCTGAAGGGTCAAAAATGGACCAGACGATAGCATCAGATGATTAATGTATAGAAGGAGAAGTTTAGGTCACATAGGCAGAAAGCAGATGACGCAAAAAGTAAACGAAATAAAAAGTAGACGAAGAAAAAAGCAGACGAAGCAAAAAGGGCAGACGAAGCAAAAAGCAAACAAAGCAAAAAGCAGACGAAACAGAAAGTAGAGAAAGCAAACAAAGCGAAAAGCAGATGAAGCGAAATGCAAACGAAGCGAAAAGCAGGCAAAGCAAAAAGGGCAGACGAAGTAGAGTCAACTTAAGACGAAGCAAAGTCAACTTATGGCGATGTAACTCTTAAGACAAAGCGGAGTTAACTTAATACAAAGCAAAGTCAACTTAAGACGATGCAACTCTTAAGACAAAGAGGAGTCAACTTAAGACAAATCAAAGTCAACTTAAGACGATGCAACTCTTACAATGAAGAGGAGCTAACTTAAGACGAAGCAAAGTCAACTTAAGATGATGCAACTCTTAAGACGATGCGTTGTTACAGACAATACAACTCTATAGACAATATGACATCATCACAGACGATATGACATCATTACAAACGATACGTCTTTACAGATGATGCATCTCTTAAGATGAATGATGTCATCACAGAAGATATAATGTTATCACAGACAATGCATCCTCATTAGACGATGCGTCCTTACCAGGTGACATATCATCACCAGACGATACTTCTTATACTCCTGCGCATCTCTACTTATAAGGACCATGACTTTTGACTCTGATATCTAAAATTTTCATACTTTATAACATTGGAAAGCTTAAAAGATAAGCTACAACTTTCCAGAAGACTTTGAGTAATTTAGCCTAAATTAGTCTAGTTTGTTTCCTTGAAATTGGTACATAATTTATACACCTATGAAAGACTTAGATTATGAAATGTACAACTACAAAAGAAAAATGCACATAAACCTGGGTAACTTTTCAGTTCTAAACTCATTTGCCAAATTAACAAAAGCCCATACATAACTTTAATTACATAATAACATTATAAACGAGGGCCTAACACAAATTACAACATATATAGGATGCTCAATGTTTAACATGCTTATGAAGCTATCTAAAAGTGATTGAACTAATTTAGTTACAAAAGTTTCTAATATCTTGGAGTTTTTGATGCCTTGCAAGGATTGCTAACCTTCTTGTTCTACACCTGAGGAAGGAATAATAAGGTGAGCTACACAGCTCAGTGGATAATATATTTATAGCTATTGGCAATTGGCCACATATTCAAGCATATGTACATGTATATCTAGCAATTCGAGGATTCTCACTTTATTCAAGCAATTTAAGCATTTGATCAATTTAACTCAAATTTATAACACACAGCATAAACTTCAGCCATTAAACATAACACTCAACTATGCACCATACTTAAAAATTTAAAGATGCAATGCATAAACAAATGGCTCGAGAGTTCTATAGAGTGAGACGGAGAAACCGAAGTTTACATAGTGAACAAAACGAGTCTAATTTCTCAAGATCTCATGGTCTCAAGCGGGTAGTCGGGAGAAGGCTATAGGTCAACATGCCCAATCACAACCAATTTATGCTCAATTCAATTATATGCTCATACTTTCATGCTTTTCATCTAATTCCAAATGTTATAGCCTTTTTCAAGGTGTAACATAATCACAATGCATCATGCATTTCCAAACATTCACAATTATTTCGATTTCAAGCAAATCGATTTCAAGCAAATCAACATACACACACAGGCAATAATTTGCCCAATTACACAATAACAATAAGTACATTACCCACCTAAAGTCAAGCTTACCTTTCCCCTTGCTCTTAGGTAGGATTCCATTGGTTTCCTAAAACAACCAAGGTTCCATTCAAAATAACATTCCAATAAAATTCTTAAACTTCAAAAAATCATAAAATTGCGAAACCCAGATCATTCACCCACAAATATTGTCTACTTTAGGTTGCCCATCAAGTCAAAGCCCTCACGGTTTGCTCTTTTCGTACCTGAAAAAACATGTATGTAGGGAAGAGGTATTCGTACCCTTATAACGCATACTCCGTTCTCCTCTCTAGCCGATATGGGATCTCACAATCCACCACCTTAGGGCCTAGCGTCCTGGCAGGCACAACGGGTTATGAATTGGCTCTGATACCATTTGTAACAACCCAAATCGTTCACCCACAAATATTATCTGCTTTAGGTTGCCCATCAAGTCAAAGCCCGCACGGTTTGCTCTTTTCGTACTTGAAAAAACATGTATGTAAGGAAGAGCTATTCATACCCTTAGAAGGCATACTTCGCTCTCCTTTCCAACCGATGCAGGATCTCACAATCCACCCCCTTAGGGCCCAGCGTCCTCACTGGCACAACAAGTTAGGAATCTGCTCTGATACTATTTGTAACAACCCAGACCATCCGTCCATAGATATTGTCCACTTTGGGTTGCCCACCGAGTCAAGGCCCTCTCGGTCTTGCTCTTCCCATACCTGGAAAAATGTGTCTATAGGGAAGAGGTATCTGTACCCTTATAAGGTGTACTTCGTTCTCCTCTCTAGCTGTTATGGGATCTCACAATCAACCCCCTTAGGGTTCAACGTCCTCGCTGGCACAACTGGTTGGGAACCAGCTTTAATACCATTTGTAACAGCCCAAACCATCCACCCAAAGATATTGTCCACTTTGGGTTGCCCATCGGGCTAGGCCCTCATGGTTTTGCTCTTCTCGTACCTGGGAAAATGCGTCTGTAGGGAAGAGGTATTCGTACCCTTATAAGGTGTACTTCATTCTCTTCTCCAACCGATGTGAGATCTCATAAATATTCTTTGATATCCTAAGATAAAGGATTATCAAAGAGTTCTCTAATATTGTGAGAATCACAAGAATTGTTTTCAATTTTCATGAGCTGTAAGAAGAATTCCCTTATAAGCCTTAATAAAGTTTCATGATTAGAGAAAGAGTTTCCCAAAGAGTCTTTGAGTTCTATAATTTTATTCTTGTTCCTTCTTGCAAGTAAGGAAGTATAGAAGAATTTGGTACTTGAGTCACCATCTCTTAGCCAATGTATAAGAGCTTTCTACTTTAAAATATAATTATGCAAATTCAAAGCATTTTGATGAACCTTTAATCTTGCACATTTGGATTGTTTTAAATGATTATCATGAGCAAATTGAAGGCAAGCCTTTTGAGCCTTATTAAGCAACTGTTGAGTCATCTTAATGTACCTAGTATTAGCATTAGAGAAAGCTTTGAAAGGATATTGAGCCAACCAAAATTGGTTAACCAAAGCTCTATCTAGCTTTTTCCTTATAAACATACTACCATTTTGTTTGTTAGACTAGGTAAATAGCCTCCCCTTAAATCTCAAATCATTAACTTTATCTTTGTGAAAAAATTTAGCTAGCTGACATCCTGTTACTGTATGAAACCCTCGTCCTCCTTCAACTTCCTGATTAGTGATAATATAATTGTAATATCCATTAATAGCCAAGGTTTTGTACTAATAGCTGCAATAGATTGCAATTTGTTCCATAGAAAGGCTCTTTGAAATTAAAAATTGGAAGCATAAATTAGTGAAAGATCAAAATTAAAGGAGGCCCCAATTAGCTTGCATCTTAAATGGATGAATTGCTCAGTTTCTACTACTACCTGGACTGAGACTTTGTTGGCAGCAAATGATCCTTCTCTTATAATGAGAGGAATGATTTGAAAGGCTGCCAATCTACTCCTAAAAAGTTTGAAAATGCTGATATTTGAGAGAGTTTTGTTTTAGTTTCGAAAAGCCCTACTAGTAGTGGCTTTTTTCCTAAAACACTCTCATTAACCATTGCTTTTTCAAGAGGGTTGTTTAAACCTCTAACATTCCAAACTAGTATCATTAGGGGAAGATACCCAATTAACATGTTCTTAGTCCTCTTCCTTAAAGATCTTCTTTTTCGAGTTATTAAAATGTACTGCTGATAAATCAACAAATTTTGCTTCTATCTGTATTGCTATGCCATCATATTCCTTCCTCACATTTTGTTTATCCAAGTCTTCATTATGCTTCGGAATTTTTGAAGTAACTTTAACAAAGGAGACTGAAGGTTTGGCTAGACCAAAGTTGTCTTCTTACACTATGGGAGCCACTGTTAATTCAATCTTATATGATGTTTGTATTACTAAGTAAGCTACTTTGGCCCCCTGCTTAAGATTGTATATCTGTTCAATTGAATTCATTGGTATTTCCATTAGTGCTTCTTGTATTTCAATGTGTGCTTTACGTCTATTAGAATTTACTGCTAATTTGTCAACATCTATGGCATCTGCCTATTTTGCGCTATCATATTCCACATTTAGTTTGATCACTTCTTCACTATGTTGTATAATTTGAACAACTGGAGGAACTTCATCAATATCTAATATTTTGTCCTGCTCATAATAGCTCCTATATACTAATGGAGTCACCATTGTTTGATAATATGAGCTTCTTGCATAATTGAGAAAATGACCCTCTCCTTATGTTAAGAATATTCTCCCTACTCTGGACTCACTGATGGTACTTTATCCTAGATTTCTTGGATAAGTGAGGGTGCTACCTTACTGTCATATTCACTCTATATTAAGTCACCAGTCATAGTCGCAATCGGATTAACAATGACAATATTCTCATATTGTACCACATTCAACATTTCCTGGTGGACATTCTCCGTTCCTATTGGGGAAAATGAATTCATATTCTCAGGTGTAGTCATCACAACAATAAGTTTACTATCTCTAGTATCCTTTTGCACTTCCAAGTTGTTAGCATTTTCAAAATTCTCCATAGCTTCTTCAGCCAAGTCACTCTTAAAGTTCTCAGTAGATATGATCCCCATAAGTTCATTATGACTCCCAGTTTTTAAAACATTCCCAGTTGGCTGCCAACTTTTCTTCACTAGATTAGGTTTCCATGGGTAGGAAAGAGGCACAACAAATTTTTTAAGCTCAACATCATCACCTAATTTCATGATTGGCAGCTGATCTAGAAGAGCAATATATCTTTTCACTTAGCAAAGCACATTTATGTGCAATTTCTGCAACCATACATAGGGGCTTACCTAGTGAGTTAGCTAGGAAACTTAAGCCTTCTATTGTCTAGAATTCAAAGGACACATTATCGAAATTAATCCACAAAAGAAAAGCATTGATATCTCTATAATGAAATTTAGTACCTGGCATCCATTTTTTGATGAACCTAGGCTGGCCACTAATATGATATGGACTTTGTTGGATGATATCTTTTAGGTGGCTCTAATTAGTAAATTTCAATAGAAAAGAGTCGCCATCCCTTAGCATAACTTTCTTCTGGCCTTTTTTTCCCCCACTTAACCATAGCCCACGCTTGCACCACTAGGAAGGTAAGTCGCTTATTCCAAAAATTCAAACTAAAGCAGATAACGAGACATTGGCACCAACTTTAAAGAGATCCACAGGAGGAGTAAGGATTCCTTCCTTCATAACATTTTGAAAATGATTAAGCTACCCATGTTACATTAAAGCTTCATTTTAGATCTCTAGGCTCCTCCATTTTTCTTAGGATCGGCAGAAGAATTTTCCAACATAGCATATGCATTTAAGATACCCCCTATTTTCTTTGCTCTTAGATAAATTGAAAGGATTAGAATTTCTTCCAAGGACAGATTAGAGGTGGAAGACCCCTTATTATCCATTATCTAGGCCTTTGAAAGGCCCCCTTGAGGAGAAAGGAAATTCAGAAGCTAATTAGTCAATTGCACTGTTGAAGGATAAAGAACACCAGAAGCAAGAAAGGAAGTTTCCAATGAAGAAATAGTTAGGGAGAGGATAGTAAAAGAGCTAGTGAGAAGGCAGAGAAAAGTGTGAGTATTCTTGGTTCTTTTGCAAATGTTGAACATGAGATAGGTTGTATACCTATAGATTAAGCATGTGTTAGAAAATGGAGAGAAAATATGGGTATGGTTTGATAATTGGACACAACATAGTCCACTTATACAAAGAACTGAAATATCCCAACTTACTAATAATATTCTACTCAACTCCAAAGCATCTTCTCTAAATCAAATACATTGGGTAGGCAATTTCAGAGGGTTCGATATAGCAATGGGATTTCTATCCCAAATCACTCATAGTCATTTGCAGGGCTTAGTATCCTGGCTACCAAATGTTTCTAAACCTTTTACTAATAAGTCTTTGCAGCAAAAAGGTGAGAATGTTCCTTAGTTCAATCTTTTATGGAAAAAGTCCCTGAATCAAAAGGCCTCAATATTCACCTAGCTAGTTATTAAGAACAAGATTCGTACTAAGAATAGATGGTTTGGATCTTATGAACTCATATGTGTTCTATGCAAAGAAACTAAAGAAGATAGAGAACACCTATTTTTTCAATGCAGATACTTAAAAACGATATGGAGCATAATTTTACATCTACTTTCTGATTGTCAATGCAGATACTTAAAAACGATATGGAGCACAATTTTACATCTACTTTCTGATTGCCGTCTCACTTATGACTGGTTATCCACTCAAATTTGGACCATTTATATTGATAACCAAAAGAGGTAAGATGCACCGATGTACAAATTTGCCTTCACAACAACTATTCAATGCCTATAGAAGGAAATAAATAAGAGAATCTACAGGAACGAGGAAGTAAACAATTGGTACTTAGCTGTAGACATCATCAATTGGATCAGAGTCATTATGAAGATAAATTTGATTGGCATTCTTTATCTACATCAATGATAGAATGTGTAACGATTGTTATTATATTTCTTATAATTTAATTTATTTGTGAAACTCGTTGTAATGTTAAGTTAGCTTTACTGTAGTTAATATAAACCCCTTATTCAATTTTTTAAAAAAAAAGGTTACTTTTATAATGCCATAGAGAAGATGAAAGAAGCAATCAAAGTCAATATGAAAATAGGCATTTTTGTACACATCTTATTTTGTAGTTATCAATGAAAGATTAAAAAAAAAACTTTACTCTATGTTGTTTGCTACAGGGGCATTTCTGAACTCGAATGTTTATTTAGATAAGATTTTACAAAGAAAGTTGACTTTAATAGAGGAATACATTAACAACAACTTAGTAAAAGTCCCATTAATATGTGAGGTATAAGGAGGTCCAGTAGTATACTGCCTTTCCCTAATTAATAGAGAGGTCGTTTATAACTGGTCCACATGAAAAAAGAAATAATATAATATAATAAAAATAGTAGTAATAAATAAAATACTATAATAATAATAATAATAATAATAATAATAATAATAATAATAATAATAATAATAATAATAATAATAATAGATGATGGTGAAGAAAAGAGAGAGTTAGCCTGATAGAGCAAAATAGAGAGAAGAAGGTAGCTTTATTTTATTTTATTTTTTTTACAAAAATGTCCTTAATTTTTTAAAATTTTCAGTATCAACCAGTACATGATTGATATTTCAAATATCGAAAGTATCAGCCGATATTAGGCAAAAATGGCTGATATTTAAACTAGATATTAAAACATTATATTTTGTACTTTTTTCAACCGATACGGAATGAAAATCATTACAATAGTTATATCTCAAAGATAATCAATCATATATTAATGAATATAGTTGTACTTGTACCTCTACAACATTATTGATATTTGCAAGAAGTAAGGGATATGAGCTAAATTGGACTAGAATCTAATCAATTTAACTTTTTGTTGGTAGAATCATATTGGATGCAAGACATTTTATCAACCTTAATAGTATGATTTGAGTTTAATTTTGTAACTTTAGATTAACTATAAATTATTTGAGTTAAAACTTAGTTGCA
>JAOQMP010000004.1:27589997-27612433 GCA_027563575.1 Erythroxylum pedicellare
ATCTTTTACCTCGGGCTTATCAATGCTGCAGGATCCAGCAATGATCTCAGTGAGCTTAAGACTACTATCTTCACAGTTTGCTATATTAATCTGCATTATCTCGCTTCCTCTTCTTAATAAACTGGCATATATATATATATATTATATTTTTAACTAACATAAATTGCAATGATTTAATATCATACTTGTGAAAGTTAAGAAAGAATATAGTTAAATGAATGATAACTTATTATCTTCTAAAATAGATTAATTAAGGACACACGTGGAGTAACCAGACTGATTACATTGGCATCCGTACCGAAAGCACAGCTGGTTGGCGACCGTGACTACTTGAAGAGAAGAATTTCACGGGACACTTCAGCGCGTGTATCTTCTTCTTAATCAGAAAACGAATAGTATCGAGCGTGGAAATGAATCCATCCTAAAGCGTTTATAGGATCTACTTCCATCAGCAATCTAGGATTTTGGTAATTGTTGGAATTTCCGAAATTGTACTATAGAGTACACTGACGGTGAGGGCTGACTTTTGCCCTCTTTCCGACACATCTTTAAAATTTAATAAAACTTCGTAGTGTTAAATGTTAATATTTAGTTTTAAATGCTAACTTTTTGGCACCGTCGAGAAGATAGCTTTGCTATTTTTTTGGCTTGTTGAACAATGGATCTGTTTGGAATTTTTTACACAAATAGCATCACGATACACCTTTCGGCTTAAAAATGCTATTTTTTAAAATAACAATGTCGGTTTTAGATAACGAGGGGGATGCTCAATCGTGAACTAACTAATTCTATCATCAAATTAAGGAAAAAAGAGAAACAATGAGTTGAGAGTGAGTTACTGAAAACAAAAACGAGTGCTGAAATAAAATGTACGTTTGATGATTCCAAAGAAAAAAAATCTCTTCCTTTAACAGTATTAGATTTGGGATGGTTCAAATTTTCTCGTCTAAATTTAAAAATAAAGGTAATATTTTCAAAGAATGTGTCCTTAACTTCCAATAAGCCTGTTCTCTTTGTTTCCAAGAAGTCAATGTACGCAATAATATATTTTCCTAATACGGTGTATGGTTCATGTGTATATAAAGGCTTCTCGTTTTTCATGTACTACTTTAAATATTCCTATTTTGTAGTATGGTTCATGAATTAGTAAGGGGAAAATTTTCTTGGTAGACTCTTATAAATATTTATGTAATATCTCGTTTGAAATTTGATAGAAATATACAAGTCTTGTTCTCTTATCCATTCGGCTTGATTTTTTTTCATCATGGTTGTCGATCTTGGGCTACTATAATCTTATTATTGCACTTGTATTGTCTTCAACCCCAAGTCGGTTGTTTGATTAAAAAAAGAAAAGCACAACATTCCCCCACGAGTCAACGATATGGTATTGAATTAAAAGGGTATTAGTAGCTTGGTTCAATCCTCTGAGAAAGATGTAAGAAAGTTTGATAATTGACTAGGTCAAACCATTCTTTTGAAAACAACTACTATCGTTTTTTACTTTAACCATCAAGAAGGAAAAGGACTAATATTAAGCGTTTGCATTAAAAAAGAGACTTAAGATTCTTATTTGTAAATCACTTAGGCATAAGATCTTCTTTTTTTTATCTGAACTATAAGTTTCAATATAAATATAAGAATGCAGCACTAAATAATACCATCAGTGACATCACAAAAAGTCGCATACTTGGTGTAAACAGGGTGGGGAGCGAGCTTGTTTACTACAGCTAAACTATGGTTTTAAGCTATCCAAGTCCTCCTAGAGAGTTGATTTATCGTTGTAAAAGTACCATTTGAATGCAAAAACCAGTAAGAAAAGGCTGAAATGGAATTCATATGTTCATTTTTTGAACCAAAAGTCTAATGATTATTGAATCTTGGTCTAAATTTAAATGAAGTTCAATCCCAGTTAATTTACTTTATAATAAGTCCTATACGTATTTATTGAATCTTATAAAATTTTAAGTTTTCAAAAAAATATGACAGGGATGCAAGTGAAAGATATTAGAGAAGCATTTCGAAAGTCAAAATTGAAGCCCATCTCTCCAACACCAATTTCTCCTGCAACATTACGAACGGCCGCCGCAGAAGACGATTGTAAATGCTTTTCCCAATTAAGAAAAGGAAATGGAACCAAAAAAATAAAAACAGAGACTGATCACACATGGTTAGAACTGCACCGAGTGACCGAAATGACACTATGTTCTCTCTTTCTGTCGTCTCTATTTGATTAATTTCTCTTCCAGTCTGTCTTTGTCCTCTCTATCCATCTCTCCATATATGTAGTGTACTAACCTTACAAGAATAGCATGTAGCCAGCCTATATTTTCACTCTCCATAACTAAAACAGCCCTTGGAGAGGGAGAAATCAAGAAACGAAAGAGAGGGGTAGGAGAGAGAGAGGGGGGGAGAGATAAAAAAAGCTTGAACAACCACAAAAATTGTTACTGTCTTTCTCTCATTCCATTTCTGAACCCTTTTTTCCTTCTGGGTTTTGCTTCGTTGATCCAATCTAAACTTTCCCACTTTCCTTGTCTTTCCCTCTCTCCTCTTTCTCTCCTTTACGTTTGCTTTGGCTCTCTCCTCTCTTGCAAAATTTCACCTTGAGTGTCGTACGTCAACGTCGTACCTCAGTTTCTCCGTCATTGCTTGAGGTAAGCTTTATATGCTTACCATTTTCTCCTGTTGGATATTGTTGAGGTGTTTTTCCTTTTCTCATGTTCTTTCTGAGGCTTTGCTACAAAACTGTGTTGAATGAAGTGAAATGGATGCAGTGTACGTAACATGGTTTAACAAAATGGGTTCAGAAATCTTAATTTCATTGCTTATCTCTTACCCCATAATGCTTGTACTTTGGTGAACTCATGTCCGTGTAGGTTAAGAGCAATGATCGAGCATTTTTCTTTATTTTCTTTTAAAGTACCCAATTCACCAGTAGAACGGATAACTATATTTACATCTATGCTGTCCATTAATACGCGGGACCTTGACTCTGGAGGAATACGGATTGGATTCCGTAAATATTTATTTCTGGATGGTGGGAATTTTGATAGTTCATGTTTCCGCAATATATGATGCCTGTTACGACTCAAAACTTTTCTTTCAATTGCTGATCCGTTTATCAGGTGGCGAGACCCCATAGATCCAAGACACCTTTTTCTTGCATTCTTCAATATCATGGAATTATCCATATCATGCCCTTCTGCTGATTCTGAAGATTTGGATGGCCATATTGAGAAAATCTGCGAGAGACCACTGGGGAATTCTTCAGACCCTGTCAGTTTCAAAGGTTGTGATTTGACATCGTCATTGGCGAAATCTTACGGACCTGGAAAGATGATACTTGAAGGATCCTTGAGCTTTAAGGGTAGGGAATGGACAGCAATCTTCTCCTTCAAAAGTCCAAGTTCGACGGATGCGGATAACAAGCTTTTTGCTAGTTCTTTTACTCCTAGAAGTGGATGTGGTCACTTAAGATCAGACAACTTGTCTAACCACAGGAACCAGGCTGCAGTGAAATTGCAAAAAGTTTACAAAAGTTTCAGAACCAGGAGGCAGCTAGCAGACTGTGCAGTTGTTGTTGAGCAGAGATGGTTTGTATTAATTTCTGCATAACTGTCTTTGCAGTTCCAACGCGATGTCAAATATTGTCAAGTAAAAGAAACATTGTTTTGGATTTTGCAGGTGGAAACTGTTGGATTTTGCAGAGCTCAAGCGAAGCTCAATATCTTTCTTTGACATTGAGAAACCTGAGACTGCAATCTCTCGTTGGTCAAGGGCAAGGACAAAAGCTGCCAAGGTAAATCTAAATCGTTTGGTTTGTGTTCCCAAGATTTATGGGCTATGTTCCTCAAATGTGAGTGTTTATTCTCTTTTGCAGGTAGGAAAAGGTTTGTCTAAAGATGCCAAGGCTAGAAAGCTCGCTTTACAGCACTGGCTTGAAGCAGTAAGTTCTCATCTTGAAGTAAAACGCAGAAATTAAACCACTGTTTCCTTTACCCACCGCGCATTTTTAACTGTCTCCCTTAAATAGATTGATCCTCGGCATCGGTACGGGCACAATCTTCAATTTTATTATGTCAAATGGCTCCACTGCCAGAGTACTCAGCCTTTTTTCTATTGGTGAGATTCTTTGCTGGCAATTTGCTACATAATAACAATATATTTACTTCAGAGTAGAATTAATATGCCAACCCTTGACTTTCAGGCTGGACATTGGAGGGGGGAAAGAAGTTAACCTTGAAAGGTGTCCTAAATCAAAGCTTCAACAACAATGCATAAAGTATCTTGGGCCTGTGAGTTTTTCTTCTATCTCCGTCTCTTACTTTTAACATATCCAGGCGAGAAACTGCAAATATTAAATGCTGTGGAAGTAGGACCAAAAAGTGTTGATTTTAGTATGCAATCTCTATACGAGTACATTTGAAAACTTCTGCATTTTGCCCCTGCTTCCTAAAATATATCCAGTAGTCAACAGTAACTGAAAGGTACAATTTTGATCTTTTTCTTGTGTATTTCAGACAGAAAGGAAGGCTTATGAAGTTGTAATAGAGGATGGGAAATTGGTCTATAGACAAAGTGGCAAACTTTTTGATACGATTGATGGACCAGTAGAAACCAAATGGATTTTCGTTCTCAGTACATCCAAAACCTTGTATATTGGTCAGAAGAGTAAGGGGAAATTTCAACATTCAAGTTTCTTGGCTGGTGGAGCTACTCTGTCTGCTGGAAGAATAGCTGCAGAAAATGGTATTATTAAGGTAAGAGAATTATCATTTCTACTATGAGATATTAACCCTATCCTATTTGCAGCACAATATTTTTGGTAATAGTTGTATAATTCTTCAAATTTGACAGGCAGTTTGGCCTCACAGCGGGCACTATCTCCCAACGGAAGAAAACTTTCAGGAGTTCATGTCATTCCTTAAGGAACACAACATAGACCTCACCAACATAAAGGTAACTAACACTGGTTTGTCAAAATTATCTCAAATTGTTATCTGCTATGAACCACGAGAAGAAAGCTTCACAAAAACATAGCTTCTATACAAAATTTCTGGATATATTGACAGACCATCACTTGTTCCCGATTCAGGTTACAAATTTAACTAGATAGTAGGAAAAACCTGACTGCCTTCTAACCAGACGTCATGCCATACTACACGTGTTTGTTATATACCAATATAGATGCTTGTTGTTCATTTAAGGTATCTTTTATTCTATTCAGCAAAACCCAACTGAAGCGGAAGAAGAAGCCATGTACAGAAACAACAGTGGATGTGGAATCCGAGACAACCAATCAACTGCAAATGCACCTCAAGAAACGGAACTAATAAACATAGATAGCTTGAATCAGGAGAATGTAGAATCAGGACAACCAAAGTCAAATGATGACAATGCTGATCTACAGACGTCAAATTTGTCTCATGGATTATGCTCAAAAATTACCAAACTTAAAATACCATCTAGAAATGACAT
This sequence comes from Erythroxylum pedicellare, assembly GCA_027563575.1. Classification (NCBI taxonomy): domain Eukaryota; kingdom Viridiplantae; phylum Streptophyta; class Magnoliopsida; order Malpighiales; family Erythroxylaceae; genus Erythroxylum; species Erythroxylum pedicellare. Next base: position 27,595,476 of record JAOQMP010000004.1, read on the forward strand.
ACCTGACATCTTTAGGAGTGAAAGCAGCCAGAATGAACCTTCCAATAGTTCTGCAGAGGAAGGCTATGAATCAGGCGAAGATTCTTATTTAACAGAGGAAGATTTCATGTTTATGAAAATGAATCTGTTTGACAGTGACGAAGAAGAAGAAGAAGAGGAGATGATCATCCCCAAAGAAAAGATAATGAAAAGGATAGATTCACATAAAGGCATGAAGTCATATCAATTGGCAAAGCAGTTATCCTCAAAATGGACAACAGGGGCAGGACCAAGAATAGGTTGCATGAGGGACTACCCACCAGAGCTTCAGTTACTGGTCCTAGAGCAGGCGCACTTGTCTCCGAGAGGAACAAGTGCAACTGTCAGGCATTCGTCCCCCTTGAATCCCAGGGCCTCAAAACCAACTTCTCTACACAGAAAAACCACTTCAGAAGCCCACTTGGTGCAGACCAAGAGCGATTATCTCGAACTGCATCACCTTAGACCGTCTAAGATGCAAGAATAATTATTTTACTAATTACGTACATGACACTGGAGTAGACGAAGAACATAGGTCACTCTTTTACGTTCTTTATTGTGCACTTACCCGCCAAATTTTCATTTTGATGTTTTCCTTTGTGAAAATGGAACAAGGCTATGCAGAGATTCTTTTTGTTGCCCCCAATAGTTAAGAAAAGTCACTTCTGCTCATTTCATCCTCTTTGAGCTAAAAGCTGGTGAAGTAACCTGAATCAAATATTCTGTAATCAATCTAGAAGTGCTTTTGGTTCTTGAATTCACCAGCCAATGTCGGTCTTCAGATTGTATTTGTGGAACTACTTTGCAGATGTATATACATAAATATATCAAGGGTGATTTGCAAACGCTACCAAGTAACGTGCGGGTGATCTCCATATTCCACCAGTGTATGGATGGTCTACAATTATCATCCACACAAATGACCAGGAATTTGTAGAGATAATACGTGGATTCAAATATGTTTCTTTTAGACTACCAAATGGTTAATAAATGTTAGGCAAGCGAATTGAAAATTATTTTCAAAGTGTCATTCTACTTTGGCCAAAAATTATCCGAATCAATACTAATCGAAAATAACAAAATATTCTTCATAATTACTTTAAGGTAATGAACCTATATTGATTACTCAAATACCTCTATATAGTTCATGTTATATCCAGTTAATACTAATTGAGCTACCTTTGTTTAGAATAGGTCATAAGTAGTATCAAAATATAATAATCTTTATACAAGATAGTTTGGAGATCTCAATTCAAATAATCACTTAAACAATCATAACAATGAGAATTTTCATAAACATATAAGTAATTTTCTAAATAGATTTCTCATATGAGATCAGGTTATATAATAAGTACCCACAAGTTTGTTTAGTTATTATCATACTTTAATCAATGAGATCGACTAGTTTCTTTATAAGGAAAAATAAATTATGTACTAGTCTTTTTACATTTTATTCATGTCTAGTCTCATTAGTACAATGATTGAAATAATTTAGGGATAATACATAAATATAATATTAATATCATAATTATGACCTTATCATAATTTTATTTGTAATGTATATTTATCCATAGACTTTATCATATACATCTAAATATGTATAAGATAAAGAATACCTTTAAATAATTATATCACTAAATTAAACCGAACCGATTGGTTGTGAGGCATAAGCCGATAATCTCCTGCTTACACTAAGCCAATTATGTAAGTATCTTATACCATATCTTTATATGACGATTATACTACTGTTAGGTCAATGGTTTAGTAAGAGAATTCTACAAGACTAGCTATAGTGAGTGCTTTCTTAAATCTTACAACTTTCATCTTAATTATCATCATAATTAAGAGAAATTACATAAATACATACTTGGACTTTTTTATGAGGCCTTAGCACCTTTTATATGCCCAATGGCTATAATGTTCTACAATACATTATTGTCTAAACAATACAAGGAACTATACGAACTTCATTAAAGAACTCCTGATTCAAATAATAATGTTTACTAAATAAAAAATGTATTATAACTTGATTAGCAATTAATGCTACAGTAGAAATTTTTTAATCTCAAGATACTATTGTTCTAAATAAAATGTACCTTAATTATGATTTATTTCTAAAGTTAATATCCATATAACCTTGAACTCAAATATCAACTTATTCATACAATAGTAGATATGTATACTAATTCAGAAATATTATATATCTCAAACTCTAAACAACTATAATACAATATCTATATATTTGGATTAGAATAGGTAACTTCATTATCTATCTCTATAGATCTAATTCTTAGAATTAAGTTGTTACTGTTTCAAATCCAACAAGAGTTGTACTTAAACAAATATATTTTTCAATAATTGAAAATATGAATTGCAGTTCTTTATGAGCAATATATCTCTAAATACTCCCATTGAAGAGAACAACAATACTCCCACTAACCTTCTTGTAAGCATGATAAATTCACTATCACCTCTAAAACAAACTCTTTTAATTCATCTTAAAAGTGAATCTTTCAATGTTTTATAACCTTTCAACTATACATCAAATGTATCAATAAAGGCAATAATTCCAATTGGATACAATTTCATGAGATTTTAACTTTTCAAATTTCATCTTACTCCTACTACTTATCTTAAGAACCATTCTCCTATAAGTAACATTGAAACAAAAATTTTGTTCAATAGGTTATGTAAGATTATATCAAACCTTTTTGGATATCTCATAACCTTTTATAATCTCTTTTATTTATAAACTTTTTAGACAATATATGCTTCAACTAAGCATTACATTCGAAAATCATTAACATTAGATCTTTTGAAGCCTTACTATTTCATATCTATTATGAATTTTGCTAATTGATTTAATTGAAACTACCAAAGGCAAATTGTAGTACTAGGCTTGGTTATAGAAGAAATGAGCATTGCATCATACACCATCATATATTGTATTTTCCTCTTTACACAACACCATATTTTTATGGAATTTAGTTATGGAGATATTAATTAGAGAATCTCATTCCCCATAGATAACCAAAAAATTTTATCTCACCATATCGATTTCATTGAAGTGCTTCAGCATTCTTTATACTTAATTTCTACATAGATTTGAACAATTTAAAATTTTCAAAAAGTTAAATCAATATTTCGTTTAATACATATGATTATATAACATAAATTTGTTAGTAATCTAATGAAATACAAGTATCATAAGTCTATGAATTGCTATCACATCCTATACATAAAATTTAACAATTCACTACCATCGTCATCCTTTCATTAAAGGTTGATTTTGACTATTTTCAACCCAACAAATTTTACAAGTTTCATTCGATTCATAATCAAAAGGATATACATACATACATGTATATATTTTATGATTCTCATTATGTTTATTTAACCAACATGTCATAAATGGATAATATTCGTTACCCAATTTTGTATTCTTGCCACTTACTTTAAACATAAGTCTCATTTGATCCAGTACACAAAAATTATTTGTATAAATTTAGATCAATTACTTTTGCTCAACAATCTATCTCTTATCATGTTTTGAACATTATAGTAATGTTGAATCCAAATTAAGTATCAAATACTTATAAGCATGAACTAGAAATATATATGATCTTTATCATATATCGTATATGCAAGAAAAGTCAAACAATCATTTTTTCTAATATCAAATATTGTCATACTATAAAAAAGCCTTTAATTATGGTCCATATTTAAGCTTTTAGTAGGCTAAATTGAATGGAAAAATTCCATTAAGGTACTATACCTTTCAAATCTAGTTTATGTAACATCTTGCATCTTGCTATCATGATATTGACATATGTCTTACATATTATTATTAAAATTTATGAGACATTAGTCAAATCAAAATGTCATTACATTTTTTTCATCCATATTATATTGATATATCTCTAAAATTTTGTCACCAATTCCTCAACAAGAATTAACAACAAAATTACATAATGGATATACAACTTTTCTATCTAACTTTGAGAACTATTCTCAGATCGAACCTATGTCCAAGAAATTTGATGCACTAATAACTCAGTATCAACTATACAAAACAAAAGTTATTTATATCATAACAAAATATAAATGTAAGAAATGTAAATAATTGGTTATGTGTTATAATAATAAAATAAGATAAGAAATTTACTCATTTAAATGGTTACTCACATTATTTTATTTAAAATAATATCGCTCATTACTATTTAGAAAGATTACTCTAATCTTTCTAACGAACCAGGATTTCATTCAAATTTAGTTCATCTTGAGTTTACTGAACAAACTAATTAAATTTAAATTAGGCAGAAACATATTTATCGAACAAGTCTCATGTGACTCATAGATCTTTTAGATGACCACTCCTGCCAAAACATATCTTATATGTTATTCCTAACCTTACCTCTAAATTCACATGATAGTGAGTTTGCTTATCCAAGTAACACAAATTTAGTTAAATACGACACATTATTATAGTACTAAATATATTTAGATTAAAGTGGCCTTGAGTTTTCTCAATAAGCCTAATAATAACTAAAACTCTGGTTTATTTTTATAACAATGAAAGAAAACAATCATGTTCAAAACAATGGACATATAGGCATCAAAGACCTAATTTTCTTCAGTTAAGAGTGAATTCTAGGAGGCTATAGAGAGTTGTCTGTTTTGTTTAGCTACTAGAAGTGCAGTGTCATAAATTCCTTTATGTTACGTGATGGTTGTGAACTTTTTAATTTTTCAGTTTCAGAGGCTTAAGAAGGCATACAAGCCACATGTTTAGTTTTATTTAGTGTTTTTTACATTATAGTGAACTAGTGGTGGATTAGTAGTAGTGAATCAGTAAAAGTGAACTAGTAGCAGTGAACTAGTAGGAACTATAACAAATAACTCCCAAGGGATAAGGCCCCAAGAATTAGGATACTTCCTCTTTTGGAGCCTCCATTATGGAAGCTTCCTTGAGAGGAGGTCCCCTTTATTGCATAAGCTAGAGAAGGGTATGGTTGAATATATGCCCTGGGAGGAAAGCTCAAATAATGCTTCCCTACCCTTGAAAGATGATTTCACTAACAAATGGTCAGAGTTTAGATCCATTACTAAATAGGGGACTGCAACACAAAATCAGAAGCTTGCTAAACCTTGGAATAGAGTACTTACCCCTTAACTGATAGTACCAAGTTGAGATTTGTTAAGCCAAATCTATTTGATGGAGTGGTCACTCCTTTATTGGAGCCATTACAAGCAAGAGCATTTACTAAGGAAAAGTCTTTGGTGGGATTCTTCATTAGTAAGAGACCTACATTTCCATTAGTTTACAATTGGGCTATTATATAGTGGAGTAAGAAGGATCTTAGAAAGGTACTTCTTATTGACATGCACATTGTAACACTAGTCAAAATAAACTAGGCCTACTATTATAGCAGTGGTGAATCTAGGTCAATCTCATATAGAATGTTTAGTTAAATTTTGAGAAGAAATTAATCGATGTTTATGTTTAGGGGGTTTTGGTTTAATAACAAAATAAAATGAAACTAAACTAGCAAAAGCAAACTAAAGAAAACATCTAAAAGTGATGAAAGTGGTGAATTCGTTAGGGACCTAATTCTTTGGTTCAATCTCGGCCTTCACCCAATTAAACATATTTCATTGAATTGTTGTCTTCATATCTCTATTTGAACTATTGGTAGTAAATTAATAACAAGCTCTGTTAATCCTAGTTTTCCTTAGGTCATAGTTAATTAAGAAGAATTCGTTAATTAACCTTAGCTATCAAATAACATAGGAGACGATCTTTGGATTTGATCGGACAATCGCTTTACGAATGACAAAAACAAACCAATCTAGGCAATAATCACATAAGCTTGGATTATTTAACCTAGGTTATATTATCCCTAATGATTACAAACCATTAGTTGCTACAAATTAAATTCAACATAACAATTAGGGATTGCATTAAATATTCTAGCAATGGGTTTGTAATAAAATGATCCAATGAACACGTTCAAACCATATTTTCATAATACCCAAATCCATACACATAGGATAATATAATCAATTTATAAAGAGAGAAAGAAAATAAAAAAATACAAGGAAAGAGTGTTTAACCAGGTTGTGGCGTCAATATCCCCGTTAAACTAGCATTGGGAAGCTACCCTTTTATAGGCCTCTCACGGTTGAGGGGTTTGGCCCTTTCTCTCATATCTCCCGAAGCTCCCTCTCTATTTTGCTCCTAGTAAAAAACCCTCCAATCTTTTATATCCTTTGCCCTGTCACATCCTCGGTATACAATAACACTAGGATAAATGAGGGGTTAGGTGTCATTGTGTCACATCCATAACTTGGTGTGTCACACTTGTGTCACGGGTGTGAGACACCGTGCATGGTAATAATGTTAAGTCATGGAAATGATTACTTGAGACACATCCATACAAGGTGAGTCACAGTGTTGACATGTTGCGTTATGGTTGTGCGTCACTAGTCACGCCCATGACACTTTGCGTTATGGGTCGTGACTAGCATTCTCATGACTTCTCTTTATTTTCTACATTGTATACTCTTCATCTTCATGAATTTTCTTATCTCGTCTTGCTCTAATCCTTCTTCTTGTTGTTCCATGGAGACAAAGGATTGTGAATCTTCAAAAAATAACTTAAATGTAGTGCTGTTGATTCACTTTAGCTCTTTCGCTTTTGAATTATGCCTAAAATCACATATGAGTCAAAATGAGCATTTAAAGCACTTTTTTAGCAATATTCACTAATTATTATTGAATAAATTCATCATCAATTAAGCAAATATCAATTCTCTCACACTTAGTGTTTGGGCGTCCTCGAGCAAAACATCAAAATTAGCTCATAGACCCAAAACATTCACTCAATTCCCATGTTTTCCAAGAATACATAATCATAAGTAAAGATGATTGACTTTCAAAAATCATAGTAAGAACTCAACATTCCAAGCTTTTACTTAGGATCAATCAACATTCAATACTTCTAAAAACCAAGCAATCTAATGGTAGACTTGGAAAATGTGTTTAAACAAGATATATTCATGGGTACACTTAACACTATTCATGATTATGTCACTCCACAACTTTGTATATCATTTCATTTCTCCACCACTAAGGTTCACATGCAAAATAATGGATCAAAGGACTTTTCAAGGTTGTAATGTGGGAAAAGGTAAGGTAAGATGTATTTGGGTCAAGTAGCATGAAAGCCATCAAAGCTAGTAAAACAAAAGTAACACTCAATATACTATTAAGTGTAAAATCCAACATTCATTCACAATTGTGTATATCAACTATTATGAATGCAAAAATGATGTTTCATAACTCAAATTCAAGCTCTTACACGCAAACCACATGAAGCATAACTAATCAAAAGGGATCACTCATAAAGATTGATGATAACAATACATTGAACTACAATGAGTTAACCTTGCAAAACAACATCTACTTATATCCAACATACTTAAATAGCCCATTCAGTACAACTTTAGGATGATGCATTAATCATAAACAACTTTTCAACATATATCCACTTCCTCTTTGATACATTTATTTAAACGTGTTTTCTTTTTTCTTTTTCTTTTTTCTTCTATTTTTTATAAACATTAAAAGAATCTACATTATCATGGGAATTTCAATGGTAAGACATAAAATAATATCCTAATCATTATAACCAACCCACACATATATATCCACCCCACTTAGAATTTTGTACACCTATGAACTCACTAGCTTTATGGCTTGAGTAGGACATTTGGTTAAGTTTAAAGCATGTAATGTGGTTAATACAAAAAGAAAGGTATAAAGTTTAAAGGGGCTTATAAAAAAGGAAAATCATATAATAGGTACGTTATTTGGCTAATGTAGTTCAGAAAAGCAAAGAATGCCTAATCATTTCAATGTGAATGCATATGATAAAAAATGTAGTCTAAAATAGAAAATCAAGAAAAATAAAGATGTACATGTCATGAAGGTCACACATTTTCAAAAGATAGTGAGACTGATATGGATGTGTTAGTCTATAAAGGTTTAAATTCTCGCTGGCTTTATCTACGACTAGTCACTACTCTTTTGAAGATAATGCACATTGACCAATCATAAAAGTAAAGTACATGCTAAAGTTACCATGAAATCCTTTAGTCAATTCATTCTCTACTATGACTATATATTCCAAAAAGTAACAAAAAAATGAGAAAATATTTGTTTTGTTTGTTTTATTCTCTCTTTCATTTTGATTAAAAACTTAAAACAAGCAAGAAACAAACCAACATAGAAACACATATGCATATTCTAACTAGTGCAAAAAAATAAAAGAAAAGAAATTTACTTCCCTTAGGTTGCCTCCCAAGAAGTGCCTTTGTTTAGGTTCGCTAGCTCGACTCCATACTTCTCCTCATGTGACAAAATTACGATCTTCTAATGGCACATGCGGTTCCTCCACATAAGGTTCTTCCGGATAGGGGATTGGTTGATAATCATTCCTATTCAATGTCTTCCCTATCCTCAGACTCTTAATCTCTACTGAGTCCATGTACTTCGGAAAGATCTCAAATGTTTGTTCACCTTTTTCTTCCTCGTTTAGTTCCTCTAACCTGCTAGGTAAAAGTAAAGAGTCATTCTCATCAACAAAATGGAACTTATTATTTACCTCTGAGCTAAAAGATATATCTGTCTCTGCTTCGAGCTCCTCCTCCACTTCTTCATCACAAGCATTTCCTTAAGAATTAAAGTCAAGATTCTTAAGCTCCTCTTCACTCTATAAGGCCTCTGCGCTAAGGTCCCTTGGGTACACCTCAGGTTGAGATAGTTGTATTTCTTCTCCTTGTGATACTAGACGGTCAAGAGCTTCTGTTAATTGGCCCATCTAGCTTGCCAAGTTCTGGATCCTAGAACTTGTTTCTTACTAGAATTACAACTATTCCTGCTATAATATCAAAGTATTGGCAACACAAACATTAATTAATTCATCTAGAGAAGTACCTTTTTTGTTGGTTCTCTAAATATGGGACGTTAGACCCTATATCTTATAGAAATTGCCTTACTTCCTGCTGAAACTCCTGTACACTTTGTTGAAATTGAATATTGTTAGTAGTCACAATATTAAGCAAATCTTCCAAAGATGTCCTTGAGTCGTGATAAGAAACTTTTAGTCTATACGAGAATTGTTGTGCATCCTGCATACTATCAAGGAAGTAATTTTTTGGGTTATCCTATCTATAACTAAAATTAGGTTGATCAGTCCAACCTTGGTTAAAGGATTGAGAATACGGGTTATAAAAGAAATTATTTTTGTCCATGTAATTTTTTTTATATCACAAACATGAAACAAAAAGTGAAATGACAATAAAATAAATGCAAAGACACTAATTTCAAACAAATATTTTCAAAACACCAATTAAAATCACAAACTAAAACTAAAACACTGCACTCCCCTGCAACTATGCCAAAATTGACAAGTGCGTCGTAAAGCTAGTCAAAATAAACTAGACCTACTACTATAGAAGTGGTGAGTCTAGGGTAATCCCATAGAGATTTGTCGGTTAGCTTTTGAGAAGAAATTAATCAGTGTTTAGGTTTAATAATAAAATAAAATGAAACTAAACTAACAAAAGCAAGTTAAAGAAAACAAGCAAAAATGATGAAAGTGGTGAATTCATTAGGGACCTGGTTCTTTAGTTCAATCTCAACCTACACTAAATTAAACATATTTCATTGAATTGTTGTCTTCATATCTCTATTTGAGCTATTGGTCGTAGATTAACAATAAGCTCTATTAATCCCATCTTTTCCTTAGGTCATAGTTAATTAAGAAGAGCTCATTAATTAACCCTAGCTAGCTGATAACCTAGGAGACGGTTTCTGGATTTAATAGGACAGTCGCTTGATGAATGAGATAACAAACCAATCTAGGTAATAATCACACAAGATCAGATTATTTAACTTAGGTTATCTTATCCTTAATGATTACATACCATTAGTTGCTATAAATGAAATTCAACATAACAATTATGGATTACATTGAATATTCTAGCAATGGGTTTGTGATAAAATGATCCAATGAACACATTCAAACCATCTTTTCACAATACATAAATCCATACACATAAGATAATGTAATCAATTTCTAAAGAGAGAAAGAAAACAAGAAATATAAGGAAAGAGTGCTTAACTAGGTTGTGGCGTCAATATCCCCGTTAAACCAGCATCATGAAGCAACCCTTCCATGGGTCTCTCACGGTTGAGGGTTTTGCCCCTTTTTATCATCTCTCCCGAATCTCCCTTTTTGTTTTTCTCCCAGCCAAAAACCCTCCAATCTTTTATATCCCTTGCACGGTCACACCCTTAATTTATATTAGGACTAGGCTGAATGATGGGTGAGGTGTCATTTGTGTCACACTCGTGACTTGGCACTTCACAGGTGTGACACACCATGTACGTTCGTGACTTTAAGTCATGGGTATAACTACTTAAGTCATGCCCATGCAAGGTGAGTCATAGCCATGATATGTTATGTCAGGGCTGTGCATCACTAGTCACACCCATGACACTTTGTGTCATAGCTGTGATTTGCATTCTCATTACTTCTATTGATTTTATACAATGTATACTCTTCATCTTCATGCATTTTGTTGTCTCCTCTTGTTCTAATCGTTCTTCTTCTTATTCCATGGAGTCAAAGGATTATGAATCTTTGAAAAACGGCTCAAATGTAGTGCTTTTGACTCACTTTAGCTCTTTTGCTTCCAAATTGTGCCTGAAACCACTTATGAATCAAAGTAAGTATCTTAAGCACTTTCTTAACAATATTCACTAAGTATTATTGAATAAATTCATTATCAATTAAGCAAATATCACTTATAAATGTGGACTCCTTTCTCTTTAAATTCTCTCCAGATGCTAATATTAAAGAGATTTTGGAGCTAGGCCTTTGACATAGTAGCAGTTAGTCATTGTTTATACAAATATGTTCTCCTGGTATAGATCTGAGCAAATCTTATGTTCAAGTTATTCCGTTGTGGATTAATTTTCATAAATTCCCCATTAAATATTAGACTATTGAAGGTTTAAATTACCTATGAAATTGTATTAGTAAACCAATTTATTTTGTCTCCTATATAACCAAGATGGATAGAATATGATACCTAAATAACAAACTAGTCATGAAGCTTAACTATAAAGTAAAACTCTCTAAGTCAGAGATAACATTAACCTATAACTAGAAACCTAATCTTAATAAGAAGATTTGGAAGCCTATTAGTAAGGTCTTCCTTATAGGAAACTACCTTAAGGTCATGGGATTCAAAGAGGTGGAAGAAGTAGGTAAAGATTCCCTATTGAAGAAGCATAATAATGGCAAGGAAGGGACCCCTCCTAATAAGGAATCTTCTTGCTTGGACAAAGATAAATCTAAAAATTTGTTAAATAAGGACTTATTGTTAGGAGAACTGAGTGAACAATTAGAAGATCCTCATATTGAGAAGGAACTGAGTCCTAAGTAGAGTTATTCAATACCTAATTATGATGATCCTAAAGAGGAGATGGATTGAAATAATGATTCTGTTATTAATATGGTTAAGAAGGCTAGTTCCTCCTCTAGGAGGTAATTAGGGAGGAAGAAAGGAAAATCTAAGCCTAAAGGTTAGTAACCTTAGTCTATTGATTTACTAATAAGTGGCAATGTCCTTGCTTTTTTTTTAATATTATAGAAATGAATGAACATCTTAAGGTTTAAGGCACCAAAGAAGTTATTTTGATAAGGAAACTAGTCCTATTAGGGCTAATTGAAACAAAAATAAAATCTAACAAGCTTTAACATTATATGAATTTTTCGGGCCTAATTAGAGCTTAGAATCAAACCATATCAACTATTACAATGGTGAATTTGTATTTGCTTATAATTTAGATAAGCTTATTATTTCCAAGTTTTGCAACATAAATCAAGTTATACACCTATCTTGCCACTTTATTGGCTCTTATAGTCATTATGATATTTCTATTATTTATGTTTATAATTTTGATTTTGAGAGAGTTCAACTTTGGACTTCTCTTTATATTGCTCAAAAGGACATAAATAGGCCATAGATGTTGATAAGAGATCTTAGCTGTATCCTTAACTCTATTAAAGTACAAGGCTTAAGAGCTATCCTTTAAAGGGTAGGGAGAGAAATTTAACAAGTGGTTAAAGAACTTTAAATGATTGACTTGAAATATACTGGTTATCATTTTGCATGGTCTAATTGGAAGCAAGAGGAACTATATATAAGAAAGAAAAACTAGAAAAAGCATTTGGCAACAATTTTTGGTTAACTCAATTTCCTGATTGTTATGCCCACTTTAGGGAACCATTATGCTTAGATTGTTATACTATTGAGATACATGGAATTATAGTCCTTTTCTCTAGAACCTTTCAAACTCCATTCATGTTTTTTAATCATCTACTAAAAAAGAAGGCTTCCTTACCTTGGTTAATTGGTATGGGAAGTAGAGATCTGGGGATGCAAAGCCTTTCGGTTAATGAGGAAGTTAAGGTGGCTCAAAGATAAACTTAAGGATTTTTTAAGGATTGTGTCTCTAAGTTCAAGTCAGAGACTGAAGATTGCTATGGATAATTTTAAATCTATTCAATATATGAGATATTTAGATCTTAATAATTTACATTTGCAATAGAAGGAAGCCCTAAATCTGAAGGAATTTAATGAATCTTTGGCTAATCATAACTCTTTACTGACACAAAATTTTGGTATTAATTAGCTTTAAAATGGAGATAATAACTTTAGATTTTTCCATCATTCCATCTTATCTATAAGGAATAGGAATAGGAATAATATTAATCTACTGGTATAGGAGATGGGATTGTGTGTATTGACCTTTAAATTATTCCAGAACCTGCTTGGGGATTTCAATAAAAATGGCTTTAGTTATGGTGAAATTAATCCATGCATTAAGAAAACTACTTCTTATGACATTATTCTTCAATTAACAAGACCAACTACTATTCAGGAGATCAAGGAAACCTTATTTAGTGTACCCTGGTCTTAATGGCTTCTCTACTCATCTCTAGCAAAAAACTTGGGATGTTACAAGAAACCTTATAGTTGAGGTAGCCCAGGAATTTTTCAATTTGAGCTTAATGCCTAAGGAGATGAATAATATGTTTCTATGTTTGGTTCCAAAAGGCCTAAGTCCTTTAATTTTAAATAAGTATCATTCAATAGCTTATTTTAAGGTTCTGGTCATATATCCCACATATAATAGATATCAAATATACGCAGTGGAAAATAAGACGGAACCTCAAAAACCAGATCTACTCATGCATATAAATATAGAAAACAAAAACGTGAAATGTAAGATGTTTACATACCTTTTTGATGATCTCCTTCATTCTTTAATCTTCTCTACATTGGGTTGTCATAAACCATAACGATCAACATAAACCGTCTCTAATAAAAGTCCACACAAAGATAGAAGGATTAAACCTCACTAGGAGATGGCTAGAATTCTTTCTTTGTACTAGGAAAACAAAAACTCTTGTAAGAGTTAGAGAGAAAAAGAGTGTGTGTGTAAGACAGAACCTTTCTTTCACTTGTTTCTTACACAAGATGCACGAAAATCATCTACATTTTCTGCACCATTTTGCCTTCCATAACCCCCATCACTAATGGAGAGTCATGGGAAGTTAATGGTCATAAATATCATGCATTAATGAAAGTTATGGGAAGTTAATAACTATGAATAGCATGCATTAATGGAAGTTATGAGAAGTTAATGACTATGAATAGCATGCATTAATGGAGTTTTGGGAAGTTAATGACCAAATTGGTAGCCTACAACACTTGTTTCTAATCCATTCCATGCAACGGTTTCTATCATGATCACATCGAGATGCAATCCCAAAACACTCTATCATATCTTGAATAACCATTTAAGACCATTTTACTCATTCTTCGGATCTCCTATGTAAGTGACCCATTAAGTTCTTGGTTATATTGGCTACTTGAATTAACACTTAATTTAAGTAAGTTAAGAGCGGTATCTAGTCATACGTCATGACTCTCAATTAATCGAAAAGTCAGTAGTTTGACTACGAACCCTTTCATACACAATGTTGCTATGTAATTCATCCTTTCACCATCTATACCCCACTTGGTTCAGAATATGGTCAAAGTGTCAACTCCCATTAGACTAATTACGTCACATCTAGTCCAAGTGATATTAAATCTTATCCTGAGGATCTCATTACCCTATGTATCATTGAAGACTTTCTTCATCACACATATTTGCTCTGGCTAGAGATTCCCGAGTAATGACCCCGACAAAAGGTCGTAGGTATCATCTCCTTCTATCAGGAGTGATGAATCTTTTATTGGCTACTTAAATACCTACAAATACCTCAAGTTGTACGTAATCACCACCCTATGAGTAACCCCTAAAAGCCATTGATGAATGGAATCAAAGCATAGGATCAATATCTGAGATATTCTTGAGCGCCTAAAGTCAAAGGATACTTGCAACATTGCTATAACGAGAATATCATTGACACTGGAATAGAATATCCATATGATTGTCTCATAGTAGGTCAATCCAATTTACTTACTACCTTTAGTAAGCATCCACATGTTAACTATAAACATCTCATGTCTAAAGCTTATGAAATCTACTGTTTGATCCAATCAAGAAGTTTAACATGTTCTAGTCTATCTAAATTAACGATATCCCATCTCATTAATCCTATAACTAGGGAAAGTTTAGGTACTAACATAATTACACATGATAGGAATCTCATTATCATATTCTCATCATGATTTCCTTCATGCTATGTTTTGTATCAAGGACTTCATTAAATCAATTTAAGATTAACATCAAATTTATAAATATATGAACATCAAAATAATGAAAAATGCCTTTATTAATCATAAAATGATTTGTATAATAAGTGCTAAAGGTGATTGCCTTTAGAGCACTTCTCTAACAAACTCTCATTTGCACTAAACCCAATTGCCTTGATATCTAATACCATAGGTGCGTACATGTGACACAAAACTCTTTTAGGAAATAGGCTTAGTCAATAGATCAACTATATTCTGATTGGTGGGAGAACTCTCTCTATCTTGACATCATTTCTACTAATAATCTCTCTAATCAAATGGTAGCTTCTGAGCACATGTTTGGACTTCTAATGAGACCTCAGTTCTTTTGCGTATACAATAGCCCCGCTGTTGTCACAATATAACTACACTGGGTCAGCAATGCTCGGAACCATACCAAGTTTTATGATGAACTTCTTAATCCAAACTGCTTTCTTTGTTGCTTCTGAAGCTACAATGTACTCCGCCTCTATCATCGAATCAGCGGTTGTCTCTTGTTTGGAACTTTTTCAACTAACTACACAACCATTCAACGTGAATACATATCTAGACCAGGATCTAGAGTCATCTTTTTCGGATTGGAAGCTAGCATTAGTATACCCGCTTACCACAAGATCACCTTCTCCATATACTAAGAATACATTTTTAGCTCTTCTCAAGTACTAAAGGATATTGTTAACAACCACCCAATGAGCCTCACCAGGGTTCGATTGGTATCTGCTCGTAACACTTAGAGCATACGATATGTTAGGTATAGTACATAACATAGCGTACATGATTGATCCTATATCCAAAGCATAAGGAATCAAACTCATGCGAGTCCTCTCATCTTGTGTTTTTAGATACGTAGATTTAGAGAGTGTAATCCTATGTACCATGAGAAGATAAGCTCTCTTAGACTGCTCCATGCTAAACCTCTTTAGCATCTTGTCTATGTATATAGACTAGCATCTTGTCTATGTATGTAGACTGAGAAAGACCAAGCAACCTCTTAGATTTATCTCTAAAGACCCTTATCCCTAAAATATAAGTTGCTTCTCCAAGGTCTTCCATAGAGAAGTTCTTAGCTAACCAAATTTTTACTGATTGCAAAGTTGAGACATCGTTTCCTATTAGCAATATGTCATCTACATATAGTACAAGGAACACGATTGCACTCCCACAAGCCTTCTTATTCACACAAGGCTCATCTGGATTTTGTGAGAAACCAAATTCTTTGATAATCTCATCAATTGGATATTCCAACTCCTAGATGATTGCTTCAATCCATAAATGTATTTCTGAAGCTTGCATACCTTTTCTCCATTCATGGATATGAAACCATCAGGTTGTGTCATATACAAATCCTCAGTTAGGTTTCCATTAAGTCAAGTCATCTTCACATCCATTTGTTGGATCGAAAACATAAACATACTAGATTTGGTAAAACGGTAGATTTTAAAAACTTTTTCCAAAATCAAAATGCAGTGGAAGCATAACAACCAAATCAATATGTTTAATCCATACATGATACGATGTTAGAAAAATAATAGCATAAAAGATGATAGAAATTTTACCAACTCCTTAGCTACAGCTTTGACTCCTCGTTATGGTATCCTCTCCTTGTTATTGTATCCTCTCCTTGCTATTGTATCCTCAACTAATCCAATATACCACTTGTTCTCCTTGGATAACTTGGTTAGCAAGATCCTTTGGTGGGAAAGGAGAAGAAATATTGTATAAGTTTACCTTAGTTGAAAGAAACAAAACTAAGAGACACTCTCTTTGCTAATTTCGATCATGAAAGAAAGGAGAGTAAAAAATCAACCAATTCACCACCTCTTTCTCTTTCTCAAACTAAAAGAGAGAGAACAATAAGTGAGACCTTCTCATTTGTTTAATATGGCTACATGAAAAGACAAAAAACCAAAAGTAAGACACTCATTTTTGATTAACAAATGAAAAAAGGGAGAGAGAAAACATCAAATGCATTACTCTCTTCTTTAATCAAAAGAATGCTAAAAGGTTTACAAGTTTTTCTACATGCCAACATTAAATGACAACCATTAAACCATTTA
>JAOQMP010000004.1:27616897-27646833 GCA_027563575.1 Erythroxylum pedicellare
CTTGTCACTTCCCTATGGTCTAAGCTCTAACTTAATTCCCTTTTGAACTAATTACTTCAACTATCATCTTTACAATCTAATTATCCCCAATATTCTTTTGATTTCTTTTTCCTATTTTAATTTTTTCTATTTTCCATAAAAATTTCATAATTTTCTATAATTTTCGAAAATAAATCCTAAAATCACCAAAATTTAAAAATATCACAATTCCGCTAACCTGTAAAATTTCCAATGTAAAAATATTCATAATTCTCAAAAATTCACAAATCAACCCAATTATACCCGGAATTATTTATGAATACATGTACACTTATTTTTATGTGCAGATAAATTCACTATTCATATAAATGTGTATGGCATATTATGTATGAGCATGAAGAAGCATGTCTAAGCCTTCCCTAAATCACTCACATTTACTATTTTAACCTTCCCACAGATAATGGGATGTTACACACGAGATGTCCTAGGCGGGTTCCAACTATGGAAAGGTACCTTTAAACCATCCACACCCAGACTAATTCCCGCTCGAGCCGAGTAGGTCCCTTATTGGAGGCAAAGTTCTGACCCCAAGTTTTTTAAACGGCTTCATACGTGAGGAGATTCGAACCTGCAACCTCACTTAACCCAAGAAAGCTCCTTACCAGGTGACCTGCACCCTAGGGTTCTTTTAGTACTTGTACTCTTGTAAAGCATAACCATTTTTGTTCTCTAGTATCATGAGCTCTTAGTGAGCTGGACGTTTATAAAATTCTAAATAGTTTATGCAATTACAAAGAAAATGCTTAAAACGTAAAATAGTCATTGAGTCAGGCAGGTTTACGAGTATCACACCTTGCCTTGGGAGTAGATTTCTCCTGTGTTTTAACAGAGAGGACCAACCATTGGCACGACAGAAAGATGTCTATTTTCCATATGATCATTTGTTCACCATTTCTAAAGAACTCTGAGCTTATCGAACCACTTATATTGGGATCATCCGAAAGATAGTCATAAATGGATAGCTCATCGTTACCATTCTTATTCTACTCTTTCTTTAATCTAGAAAGAAGGCCAGCTATCAAATTTTTTAGTTCCGTTCTTATTCCAGATCCCTAAGTCAAACTCTTTAAGAAGAATGATTCATTCAAACTCTTTAAGAAGAATGATTCATCTAATTAGTCTTGGCTTGGTTTCCTTTTTGCTTAAGAGGTACTAGATGGTCGAATGATTGGTATAGACAGTAATCTTCCACCCCACAAAGCATGACTTGAATTTTTCTAAACTTGGGGACTTTTGAAAGAGAATGAAAGGTTTTATAAGCAATTTCTGGTATCTAAATATGTCAAAGTGGAATCCTTTGTCAAGTTAAAAGATCATACTTACTTCTTTGGAAAGGCATTCTTCAAGCCCCCGATATCTTAGCTAAGGGAATCAAATGGAGCTTGGGAAATTAAACAAGAAAGAGATTTTGACCAGATGAATAGCTTTATGGGGACCTTCTGATTGACTCTTTTCTTTTTTGATGAAATGAGGAGTAGCAGGTGGTAGTTTTTTATATGAGAATGGTAATAGGTTATCCCAAGACTCGGAGATATGCTTCCGGTCTTTTTTGTTTAGGAGATTTTAGAGGGAGGAAGAACTTTGAATAGGATTTTTGAATTTTGAGAATTCCCCATGTTGGGCACATAATGCTAATGATGTTTTTATGGTGAAATTTTGAGAATTCCCCATATTGGGCACAAAATGCTAATGATGCTTTTCTGGTGAATTTTGCGGTGACTTTCTGTTAGCAATAGTATAGGCAACGGGCTATGGGAATCAATTTGGAAAGCTCCCATTGTGAAAAGAACTGCACACGAAAACGTAAGCTGTTCTAACCCTCGTCTGAAACTTGTATGCAAGAATATATACTGCTTTAGCTATCAATCTGGTAAACTAGAGCACCTAATGAAGGTTAGTATCTGTTGGAACTGTATTGGTAGAGCTAGATAAAAGAGAGTCATAAAAATTTTGTGAAAAGAAACAAATATACAGGAAATTTAATCTGGGATAGCAATGACAAATGAAGTGAA
The DNA here is from genome assembly GCA_027563575.1 of Erythroxylum pedicellare. Classification (NCBI taxonomy): domain Eukaryota; kingdom Viridiplantae; phylum Streptophyta; class Magnoliopsida; order Malpighiales; family Erythroxylaceae; genus Erythroxylum; species Erythroxylum pedicellare. The sequence continues at coordinate 27,618,949 of JAOQMP010000004.1, forward strand.
TATAAATGTTCCGACTTCCATGACTGGCAGGTTCATGAGAAGGATGTAATTGGCGTGACTCATCATCCCCACAGGAATCTTGTAGCAACATATTCTGAAGACTGCACGATGAAATTATGGAAGCCTTAGGTTTTGTTTTTCGTTCACTTCCCAACACTTATCCAGGAGAACTTTTTAGCTTTGTACCATTCTTCTAACCCTTTCCTCTGTATCATTTAGAAAACGTAAGCACATAATGCTATATGGTTGCTCTCAAATGACTGTTGTACAAGTAGAAACCGATTATGTAGAACCAGAATGCTACAAGTTCAACCATCCTAGGTTTACATCAGTGGTTTGATGAAAATTATTTGTTTTATAGTTGAAGACATGCTTGAGATGAATATGTTCCAAGTACTTTGTGCTCGCCTCTGTAATTAAATCAATAGAACCTCAGCAATACGATCAAAAGCCTACAGGGAGTCTGCCCACCACTCTTGAAATTGGGGTGAAACCATTAGCAATCATTGTCTGCCCCTTGAGGTATGAAACAATTCTTCATCAGATCCTTCATCACTCTCACTGATTTCCCCATAAGAGTCATCACCTGCTTCAATACCTTCATTCTTCAAATTGCTTAGCAAAATATCTTCAGGTATCCGGTCATTTCCTTTGTTACGGTAAAGAAGCCCTGTTCTCATAACATAATAAAACTTGTCTCTTAAACGGGCAAGAGGATGAGGATTCACTAATTTTCCTCGCTCATAACCTTCTCTAAGGGTAACAGTTGTTGTCTTACACTTCAACGAGAGATAAAAAACCCCCGGATACCTTGTAAACAACCGAGTGAACTTCTGGGGAAGTACCAATTCTTCTCGCAAGCTTCTGAGGTAGTTCCTCTTAGTCTTCTTATGTATTGTCAGGCTCAAAAGCTCATGCAAAACCCCAACAACTCGTTTCTCCATCAATTCACTAGCAGGGTCAATCTGGCTTGAGTCCTCATAAGGTGAAATATATGGCAACTTTTGGAACTCCTCCATCCATGCTTTTACCTTTTTCTGTGCTCCGTAACCCCTAGGAAAACTCATTGGGAAAGCTAAAGCTGTCTGCCCCGTCTTAAACTGCCTATACTCATGGCCCATATCATTATTTTCTTTACTCCTCTGCAATGCAGAAACTGCAAGTTCATCCCGCCATTGTACAAGTTTCAAGCAGACAACACCATTTGATGCCTTAACAAACCGAAAATGATCTTCGTATTTTGGAACCACGAGTTTCTCAAAATCATCAGGCAAACCCATATCCCATTTCAAAGGGTGTAGCGACTTAAGAGGCACAATCCTACTTTTCATCATCATAAGAAACCTACAAAGCCTTTCCACAGTGTCGCTCTCATAATTTTGGTGTATGTTCTGCTCTTGTGAATCTAACAAGAGTGCAGTGTCCGTTAGTCGAAAACAAGGCAAATTTGCATAAGTGGCATGTGGAAATTCATTAAAAAGAGTTGGGTACCTACACATAAGTAGATTAAAAACTTAATCATCATTTACAATAAAATTTTCATCAAAATGCAAAGAGAAGATATTTCAATTGCTCCAATACAAGGCAATTTCCACCAATATTCAAAGAACCCAAACTGTCATCAAACATTAACACGAATGTTACATTTTTCATACATATTAAAATAGGTTAAATATACAAGTACATACACACCATCTACGACACTAACTGATGGCTTAGAAACAAAGTGATCAAAATCATAAAACGGAAACTTTCAGATGAACAAAATGGCAATCAATGAGCCATAATCTCAATGCCTAAAGCACATTTCAAAACTTCAAAGTAAATCACAATACCTGCGCAAGAAGCGAAGAACAGGAACAGTGAGGCCCAAAAGCTTTTGCCAATCAGCAACAGACTTGGCAGTGAGAAACTGAGTTGGAGAGCGCTTTATAGCGTCCTTTAAGAGACAAGCAGCCTTGAGATCGGTCTCTATGTCAATAACGTGATCGATGCTGCGGTTCTTTACCCATTTAAGCCTCACCTTCGCCACACTGCGACGCTGCAGAAAAACAGGATAAAGACTGTCGCTTCTTGTGCTTGTGGTGGCTTGTTCAAGTGAGTTTCTAAATACTAACAGATTTCCAAGCGGGAACAATGATCTGTGGGTTCTGGGAATCATTGCCCCTGGTTATCAGTTTTGGAGACGGAAATAGAGTAAGGGCTTAATGGATGGATGGTTGGTTATCGATTCCAAATTGAACCGGAGAACCAGACCAGATAGGGTTCAACCGGTTGACCCAGCTCGTGTGAAACTCGATACTATGAATATCATTTTAGTATAGGAACTAAATTTGGTTATTTTATAGTATTGTTTTAGATCGTTTAATAATGAGTATCGTTTAACATAATTTTAAAAATTATAATACTGTTCCCAATTTTTTTAAAAATTATAAAATAATTCAACAATTATATAATTTACCCTCATTAAGTCATAATTCAACTCCAAAGAAAAGCTTAACAAATGGTTAATATAATTATAAAAACAAATATTATGTATAATTACCCTCATTAAATTATAATTTAATTCCACAAAACCCTAACAATAGTTAGTATAGTTATAAAAATAAACATGATTATATATAATTACCTCATTAAATAAACTTATTAGGCAATTAGCCCTAATAAGTAATTATATATAAAACTATCCCTAATTCCTATTAGATAGACCCTAATTATTTTACATAATATTGTAATACAAATAAACGGTAAGTTGGTAACATTTTAATTTTTAGCCCAAGTGGAGTGGTTTGAGTAAAGGCGTGAAGCTGCTGGAGTGGGAATAGGGACGTGGCGACCAGAGACTAGTTACTGGTGACGTTGCAACGGTCGACGGAGCCTGGGGCTGACGGTGGTGATGGCAGTGGCAGTGACAAAGGAACTGGTGAGTGGTGACACCGTGACTGACGAATGACGAGAGAACTGGCGAGTGCTGAGGTGAGACTTCTAAATGGGATGGCGTGGCTGGATGACTTCTAAATGGGAGAGACAGAGCGCGAGAATACTGGGGTTGGGCGCACTTGCTGTAGTGCCGCTTCTTCTTATGCACTTATGCTCAGTAGTGGGAATGACAGTTTTATGATTTTTGCAATTCGGTCCTCATATTTTTTAATTTTATCAATTCATCATCAGTACTGAAGCTTATCGTGCCTTTTTGACCGTCCCGATGTATTTACATTGTTATTGGGTGATATAAATTGTAAGCACAATTGCGGTAAATGCAACTACAATTATAATCATATAATGATAATAATTGGAACTGCAACATATAATTTTCCTAATGCTTATGTACATGTCCCTGTCACTAATTTTAATATTTCACTTTCTTCTAAAACTTAAGAATTAAGACGACTAAACTTTTAATTCCCTTCTAATTCTTCAATTTACTGTTCCATCTATTTTGTTTTAATTGTCTCCATAAAATCTTTTATTTTCCATTGGGGTTAGTTTTTCATATGTTGGGATTGGAAGTGATAACTTTAAAAGATATAGCTTGTAGTCAGGGTATTTCGAACCCTTTATAACCACCATGCTTTCGCTTGCGCACTTTCACATTGATTAAAACCAGTGGTTATGTTGGAACTCGAACACGAGATGTGGGGCTGCATCAGGCCCATTCCTGAAGCTCTGATACCACTTGAACTAAAACTTATAGCTTGTACTTAGAGTACCTCGAACTCTTTATAACTATCTGATCTACTCAAGACTCGAGTTGAAGGTAGGGTGGAACCAAATTACTTAAGTCCACCACGCATCCGCTTATTGCGACACTCCTCCATATTGTGATAACGAATTCATCATGGTTCCATTCCCAGTATGTTGCACTAGGATTCAAACTCATGACGTGGGGCTAAGCCTCAGGCCCATACCTAAGCTCTGATACCACTGCTCTACCCAAAACTCGAGTTGAAGGTAGTAGAACCAAATTACTTAAGTCTCTTAAACTTAACGTTATAGCTTGTAGTTAGGGTACTTTGACTATAACCATTACGCTTTCACTTGCGCACTTTCACGCTGATCGGAACCAGTGGTTGTGCTAGAATTCGAACATGAGACGTGGGGCTGCACTAGGCTCATATCTGGAGCTCTGATACCACTTTAACTAAAAGTTATAGCTTATAGTCAGGGTACTTTGAACCCTCTATAACTATCTGATCTACCCAAGAATCAAGTTGAAGGTAGGATGGAACCAAATTACTTAAGTCCACCACGCATCCACTTGTTACAGCGCTCCTCCGTATCGTGATAATGGATTCACCATGGTTCTATTCCCAATTTGTTGCGTTGAGATTCGAACTCATGACATAGGGCTAAGTCTCAGGCCCATACCTGAGCTCTGATAACACTGATCTACCCAAAACTCGAGTTGAAGCTAGCGGGACCAAACTACTTGTCTCTTGAACTTAAAGTTATAGCTTGTAGTCAGGGTACTTCGAACCCTCTATAACCACCACACTTTCACTTGCGCACTTTCACGCTGATTGGAACTAGTGGTTGTGCTAGAATTCGAACACGAGACATGAGGCTGCACTAGGTCCATACCTGGAGTTCTGATACTACTTGAACTAAAAGTTATAGCTTGTAGTCAGGGTACTTCGAATCCTCTATAACTATCTGATCTACCCAAGACTCAAGTTGAAGGTAGGGTGGAACCAAATTACTTAAGTCCACCACACATTCGCTTGTTGCGACGCTCCTCCGTACCGTGATAACGGATTCACCATGGTTCCATTCCCAATTTGTTGCGTTGAGATGCGAACTCATGACGTGGGGCTAAGCCTCAGGCCCATACCTGAGCTCTGATATCACTGATCTACCCAAAACTCGAGTTGAAGGTAACGGAACCAAATTACTTAAGTCTCTTGAACATAAAGCTATAACTTGTAGTCAGGGTACTTCGAACCCTCTATAACCACCACGCTTTCACTTGCGCACTTTCACACTGATCGAAACCAGTGGTTGTGCTAGAATTTGAACACGAGACGAAGGGTTACACTAGGCCCATACCTGGAGCTCTGATGCCACTTGAACTAAAAGTCATAGCTTGTAGTCAGGGTACTTCGAACCCTTTATAACTAGCTTTGCTACCCAAAACTCGAGTTAAAGGTAGGACGAAATCAAATTACTTAAGTCCACCACACAACTACTTGTGCGGCACCCTTCGTAACCGCGGTATACGTAGAGACCATGAGAGCTATTTAGAAATTCTCATTCTAGGAATGGACTAAACTATTGTGCTCTCAAGATAGACTTTAAAAGATTTTATTGATAGTTTACATAGCCATACATTGGAGGTTTTTTATTTCCCTTCCATATTTAGAAGATGGATTTCTCAGTGCGTGGAAACTATCCTTTATAATGTATTTTATAATAGGGAGTTGATACGGATTTTTAGGGGACCTAAGGGCATTAGACAAGGCAATCCTTTATGCCCTTACATCTACTCCTTATACCTTGAAGTCCTTAATAGAATCATTACTCACAATATATAAAGACACTCAAACTTCACTTATCATATAAGTGCAAAGAGCTTAAGTTAGTAATTTTAGCTTTTGTAGGTGACTTATTACTATTATGTAATGCTATGGCTTCCTCTCTAGATCTGTTACTAGATTCTCCTAGTAACTTCTCTAGGCTATGTCAATTTTTAGAAGAGTCAGTTAATTATCTTCCTAAGAGCTAAGCACCTAGAGGCCAATTTTAGAGCCTAACTAACTTCTCTATAAAGGACCCCTTTAAAATACTTTGGAATCCTCACCACTACTAAGAGGCTAAGGTATGGAGATTGTAAACCCCTATTGGAAGTTATATACAAAAGGATCAACAATTGAAAAAATATATGTCTCTTCTTCACAGGAAGGGTATAATTAATCTCTTATGTACTCTATTACCTTCAAATCTATTAGATGTCTCACTTTTTGCTACCTAGCAACTTAAACAAAAAGATAGAGAAGATTCTCAAGAATTTCTTATAAGCTGGTGATGCTAAAAACTCCTATAAATCCAAGATTAAATGGCTTATGGTGTGTAAGCTTAAGGAGGAAGGAGGCCTTGGGATAACATTATCAACGAGGTCTTATTGGTAGAGAAAATCTAGAGAATATTCACAGATAAGAAAACCTTATGGGTTAAATGGGTTCACTTGTACTTTATTAAATGGAAACATTTAGAATAAAGTTGCAACCCCAAATAGCTCTTAAACCATGGCACAAATACTGAAATTAAAAGACAGTATGAGAAGTTTAATGAGATACAAGATAAGGAATATAAAATCTACATCTTTTTAAGATGATAATTGGAATAATCTAGGCTCTTTAAGCCTCTATCCTAAATATATGTAGTTTAATCACACAATCTATAAAGACGCTAAAGTTAGGGAGTTTATAGAGAATGGGGAGTGGATAAGAAGGCACAAAGGACTATTAAGAATCAAAGAAAATTTACCAGTAGATAGGCTACACCATAATTAGGAGGACATATTAATATGGATTCCAAACCCAGTCAAAGGGTACCAATAAATCTTTTTTTTTCTACCTTTAGTATAACATCCCTTAGGCTTCATTGACATAAACTAGTTTGGGATTTATGTTCTTTAATTGTCAAACACCATGTAAGTTATGCATGGCCTGTTTAGAATCAATGTAACATTGCATGTCGTAAAGTTGAGTGGAAATAAATTCTGTTATAGTACTCCCATCTATGTACGGGAAGATTAGTGACATCAAGGTTTTCAAATTGGTTTTCTACAACACTATTTACTCTATCTAGACCTATAGGAACCAGAAATTAAAGTTGAGTGGAAACAGATTCTGCTATGGTACTCCCAACTGCATAAGGGAAGATTGGTGACATCAAGGTTTTCAAATTGGTTTTCTATAACACTATTTACTCTATCTAGACCTATAGAAACCAAAATTTATTCTATAAGCAAAGTAGAAATAATGAAGAATGGCTCAATTGGTCAATCAAATGGATAAAGGAGCTAATATATATAAGGGGGTTTTATATAATAACAAAACTCGATCTAATCAATAAGTGGAACTTGCAACACTAGGAGAACAATATAGGGGGACAAATAATCATCTTGGTTTTTCTATATTTTGTTGTATCTAATGTGAGCTATTGCAAATTTGGTGCATTTTTTAGGTTGGGGGTTACCTATCATACATAAGTATTCCTTTATTTTTTAATTCAGAGCAACTTTCTTAACTTATATTCCAAGCAAGATGTAACTTGTTGGAAAGGACATCTATCCTAAATTTTATAAAATTATTACTTTATAAAAATAAAATAATTATTTAAAGTATAATTCACATTATTTTAACATTTTACGCCCTTATTACTAAGATTTTCATATTTCAATATTTATATTCATATCCCCATTTTAAATTGACACGAATGAACTATAATCTGTTTGTTTTATGAATACATCACATCTATTGAAGAATCTTAACTACATATAGACCACCCTAATGCTTTTTTTATTATTTTATACTCTTGATAGATGCATATTTGATCATATTTATACACCTATAATTGAGGTATTTGCTTGATATTTTATACTTTATTATATATTTGGTATTTAATATGCTTCAAGTGCATTTACAGGTTATGATTCCCTTTATAGATTAAACGGAGAAGAATTCAGATGAAAATGTAGCATAAAATGAAGATTTGAAGCAAAGAAGGGATAAATGGCTATGTATCTGGCCACATAAGTCTCTCAGGCTAGCAAAATCATGTACATGGTCTAGTACACGCTTGTGTATCAATCCATGTATCTCTTACAACTACCAAATTTTGCTATAAAAGGACGTAAGTGGAGACAAAAAAGAGAAGTAGACTTTTAAAGACGATTCCAAACTTGAAGAATGTCCGAAAGGGATGATATTGATCCAAGAATATGGAAAATGTGAAGAAATTATCAAAAGATCCAATAGAATATAACATTAAACTTCTACCTTGCAAATATATTCGATAGAAAAGAATGAGAGATTTAAAATTATGAACTCTTTGTTTTTTATTCGGTTTTCTTCCAGTTTAGGTTTGATTTTGTTTTCTATGATATGTATCTAAACACTTTTTAGTGTCTAGGTATGATGAACCCTATTTTAGATAACAATATATTTTGATTATTTTATTTAATGCAATGGTTTTGATTGATGCATTGTGATTCAATTATATGTTTAATATATATTCTAATAGATCCAGAATATTAGTTCGTAATTTGATTTCATAGTATAGCGACTGAGAAATCCTATATATGAATAGATCTACTATAATTGAAAGGGATTGATTATAAAACTAGAGATAGGTCGACATAAATCCTCCAGATTATGGTCAAACTTAATAGTGGAATTCAAAAATCAATAAAGCAATCTCATAAACTTTAACTTGAGTAATTCGGTTGATAAACTTAAGATTAGTTGTTAGTAGACCTGAAAGAGCTTTTAGCATACGAAAGAAATTTTCGCAATCCAATAGTCAATAAAATAATTTCATAATAAAAGGTTAATTATTTAATGGTTTTCGGGAGGATTCGTTACCTAGACAATAATTCCTGATATTGATTGTTTTCTAAGTAATTTTTTTTACTTTTGTGTTCAATGTTATTGCCTATTTTATTTTAATTGTTAAGTTTTATTTTCTTAATTAAAAACCAAAATTCAATTCGTAGGCTAGATAATAAGAAAAAGGTAATTACTGGTAATCACTATCTTTGTGGGATTGACCCATACTTATCGGTACTAACTACAACTACGCCATACACTTGTGATTAATTTAATATTGACTAACTAAGTTTAGGTCAATCAAGTTTTTTGCGTTGTTGTCGAGGACAGTGATATTAGGAACACCTTAATGTTATTACTCTATCCATTATTTTTTATTTTATTTTTATTGTATTTTCAGCTTATTCATTTCTTTATCATTTAAACTTCTCTACATTAACAGTATGTTTATGGTTTATTTTAGGAATTAAGATTTAACATCATCACCACGACTCACAATGGAAAGCAATCAATACTCTTATGGGAGCTATGATACACCTTTGTAATACGTAATATCACCGTATAAGAAAGAGTGATTTACTCGTATGTATTTAGAAGCTCAACAAATGTCTAGGCTGCGTTGTGACATTTATGGGAGTAATTATACCAATCATGAATTTCGGGCATTGAAATATATATGGGAGCAACCAAATATATAAAACCAACCTCAAGGCCCATTATAAAAGAATATATATAATTCAAAGTGGAGCAAACATTATGCATATAGATAAAATGACCATGCTCCAACTGAATATGTACAACATGAGCAGCAATATGAAAGTATTACATATAGACTGATGGAATACCTTATCGAGCATGTAGCTAGCTAATGTGAAGTCGAGGCTTTACTAGAATATGATGAATATAATACCTCATTATTTGAGCCCACTAATGTCTTGGAGTGAAGAAGAAATGATGGTCGATTTCATGGATGTGGATACATTTCAAAAAGGTGAGGAGGTAACTACTATTTTGAAAGATATGATGGCCAAATTTATTTAAGAATCAAACATAAGAAATCAGGATATGGTGAATCAGACCAACCAACTAGTGAATATATTATCTGACAAGCTATAGAAGAGTTTTCCTAGTACTATTGAAACAGATCATAAAGGACATGAAATGGTAATCACCCTTAATAGTGAGAATGAGCTTTTAGAATAAGAAGAAGAAGCCTCTATCTAATAAGAGGAAGTAGAGATGTGGTAGGAGTAATTGAAGAATATGAGCCCAAAACCTTTATCGAGGAAGAAGAAGAAGAAGAGTGGATAGAGGTGGTTAAGGAAGAACTGGCGAAGGAACTAAATAAGGAAACTACTAATAAGGCATCGGTAGCTACCTTAAGTATGGAAGATTCTCACTTCCTTCAAGACAAACTACTTATGTTAACCAAGAATTCAGGGAGTTTTATTATCCATTATTTTATTAACAATGTTTCATTAAAAAGGGCACTATTGCAGTCAATTGGTTTCATTAACTTACGACATTATGTTTTTTTAAAGGAAAAGGAAAAGGAAATAGATTAATAAATAAGAAAGGTTACAACTATAAAGAGAAGTTCATAGGAAGTACCCTACAACTCAATTTAGATCAAATCGGAATTGCCTACAAAGTAATAATTTTGTAAGTAGTACACAAATTAGATGTTCAAAGAGAGGAGCAAATTGGAATTGCAAGTTGAAGTAAGATTCTTTAGAATAATAAGCTCTCTAATCCCATTGATAGCTTCATGGATAAGTGATTCAACTGTTTTGCATTTGGACTCAAGCCTTCTCGCATTTCTTTCTTTCTAGATTATTTGCACATGTAGCCCAATAACGATTAAGTAGTTCTACCTTTCAATCTTAGGAAAAGATATTTGAGTAGCTAGCCAATGAATAATGTTGGAGATAGATTTAGTTGAACTAGTCCAAAGGCATTTCCATTTCACCTATTCCTAAATGAAATTTGACATAATTGTAAACCAAAAAGAAGAAGAGATGGCTTCTTCCTAATACCTATTTCAAAAAAAAATTAAAGCCTCAAGATTAATAGGGTCAATATTGTAACCCAAAAAGAAAAAAATGTGTTCTCGACTACCAATGTTCATGAAATTCCATCAGCAACTATATGAAAGTAATTAGCTTTCAGCTAAAAGAAATCCAAAAACAAAATATCTTAGGGATCATAGCCAATCAAACATATACCATTAGTCAATCTACATTGCCTTACAAGGAGTCTGGAGGTTTAAAGAGAACTTCATGAAATATGAGATTTCCAAGTCATCCATCAACTACTACCTTAGCAATCACCACAACAATAAAACTAGTAGCATACACATAAAAGCAAAACAAATCAACTGAAGTAGAATATATAATCATGTCCATCATGAGAACATTACTATGTAGTATAGGCCTACCTCTTTATAGCAACAAAAGCATGCAACATGAACGTGATCCTTTACTACAAGAAATTACTATAAGAAATTAGAGGGGTTAATCAAAAACTATACTAACTTATGAGCACCATGCTCAAGTCTTTAGAAGTGGTTTTGTGGCAGGCATTTTTCTTTTAGCGGGGAGAGCCAGGTGGTGGAGCTGTCACCAACGTGCTAAGATTTTGAGCTTTTAAAATCATTCCCTAAAAAATGACTCATTTTTTGGTTTATTCTAGTCTTAGGTAGGATAATATGGGTAAGGTAAGGTGAGTATTATTTATCAATGCTCAAAATTCATGCAGGATATGGAACCGATTAAAAACATATTTAAAGATTAAAACTTCAATTTACATAAATTGTTTGACATACTTTGATTATTCTTAATCATTTTCTTTACGTTCTTTTTACCATAAATTTTAAAAACTGTGTATTTAATAGTTATCCTCATTAGAATGGACAAAAGTTAGATGTATTTAAGAATTTTTTAATTTTAAATAAGAACAAAAAAATTTAGAAAAAACTAACGAATAAATCAAAGGAAATTTTTTAAAAACAATGTGGTTAAAAGAAACTAACATACTCTACCGTAATTAAGAGTGGAAATTGTGGCTAATGTGATTGGCACTTACTATGTAGAGGAATATATATTTTTATCGAGTAGTATAAATTTTACATATAGGTTTAAGGACATTATTTTCTTTGATCAATTTCTAAAAAAAAAAGATAAAATAGAAAAGAAGAAAGAAAGCATAAATGAGTATTGAATATAGAATATCTAATCTACGTCATCATTAATTTAGTCATCTTTATAATCATCATAATTAATATGAATTAGATTGTAAAAATAACTTTATGATAGAAAAAATATTTTAATTGATAATACCTATTAAATATCATTAAAGTTGCCTATTAGGAATAATGCAAAGCAATAGAGGAAAAATAGAAGCGCAAACACACAAGAATTACGAGGTTTAGCCAATGTAACCTATGTCCATGGGAAGGGAGAGATTAATCTTATTCCGTCAGAGAAAATTTGTTACAAGTAATCAAAACTTAAAATCGGATACATTATATATACCTAACTAGTTCGGACCACTCCAAAAAATAAAATACACAAACTAGGCTAGGTCTATACCGTGGGTCGGGTCATGATCCAGTTACAGTTCACTAAAATTCAAGGCACTCAACAATTTTCCACTCTAACTTGAATTCTCTTAAATCACCAAACAACAAGAAAAAACTATTCCTTGCCATTTGTTCCCCTTAAGGCCTCAAGCTATGTGAACATTCACTAAGTCCAAACTATGGTTAAACTTCTCAGTTGGTAACAACTTAGTCAACATATTTGTTGGATTCTCTTCCATGGCTATTTTCTCAATGAACAACTCCTTTTCCTCTATGACATCTCGTATGAATCTCAACCCAACGTCAATATGTTTTGATCTCTTATGATAAACAGGATTTTTGGCCAAATTCAATGCACTTTGTCTATTGCAATAAATAATAAGACTTTTAGCATTCAATCCCAGACTATGAATAAGACCATGCAACCATATAACTTCTTTAATCCCCTTTATCAATGACATGTATTTCTCTTTAGTGGTAGACAAGGCAACGGTAGATTGCAGTGTTGCCTTCCAACTAACAGCACATATAACACTCCATCATATACACTAGAAGTATTATAGCATGTCTAAGGTGTATTAAGAACTGACCATAATGAATTAAGTGCAACTAAGAATAGTAAGAGACATAATGGTACTTAAAGTAAAAGATTTGGGTAAATGGGTAATTTGTTCATTTCAACACAAACATACCTTTGTAATTTGGTTATATCTTGGTCTGTATACCTCTAAATTGAATAATTCTAATTGTAAATTAATCTAGAGATATAGATATAAAATTTTTATGAAGGAACTAAAATTTTATTGTGGCTCTAAGGTTTTTTAATTCTAGCTTGAAGTTGAGTTATGGCTGCAGTCCTTGTTTTTGAACAGCCGGTAGTGCTTTGGGTATAACTACCAAAATAATTAACCAAATTACATGAAATTTTTTACATTAGAAAATTAAGACATAGGGGAATTTAATTAATTTATAATATTTAAGGCCAATGTGGGAAGTAAAGGAAGAAGAAGGACCAATATGCAATTTTTCTAAAGTTAACACATGGACCAATTGAATTAAAGCATGTGTGACCAATAATAATAAAGCATGTGTGACTAATAGGAATAAAGCATATGTGTGGGTATTGAAGTTCTGGAATGGGGATATGGAGAGAGGAGATGCACGAAATTTTAAGGTTTCTAAGTTTATATTTTTCTCCTCTCCATTTCACCTTCTTCACCCATCATTTTTCATGTAAGAAATCAAGCCAATCTTAGGGGGAAATCAAGGTAAAAGTTAGGGATTTTATCTTCATCTTAATCTCTTCTTACTTTGCTTATAAAGGAATGAAATTATAAGGTTGGAAGTGGAATTGATAGGTATATTTTTGGTGTTTTTAGTTAGTGAGTCAAGCAAAGCCAAAGAGGAAGGGAAAGAAAGGCAATAAAATACCTACTTTGTCAATTTTCAGGTTTGGGATTTCACTTAATTGATTTATGTATTTGTGTATGATTGACTCGATATAAAGATTCATTTGGATGTGGAATGGTTGTTGGTATGTTGCTTTGGCGTTAGTTTGGTGTTATCTTGCATAGAATTGGTTGAATATGACAAAAAAGTATTATGTAGTGGAATTCTATCTAGGGTTTGCTTGAGTCAGTCACATTGTTTGAGTCATAACATAACTCAGCCTACAGACCTCTGAATTGTGTGGTTTTAGTTGAATGTGAAACCTAAGACATAGAGCTAAATACCTCTAGAAGGGACTCTGACTTAATTCTGGCTCTATGACCTTTGAAATTGAGATCAACAAAAGTGACTTGATACTGCCCCTGTTTTGGAGTAGCTTGTGATATTTTGCTTATATCTCATTATTTAAAAGTTCAAATGGTCTAATTGTTGGTTCTATAGAAACTAAAAACATAGATTAAAAAATTTCTAGAATACCTCAAAACCAATTCTAACTTATTCTATATGCATATTAAGGAACAAGTAGTGGTATGAATGGAGAGAGTGTCTATCACAATCATGGCATTGTTTTTGTTTCCGATTTTTACTGAATCTTATCCGAATCTTTTTGAATATGTATGAGACCTTTCAAACACCTACAAATAAATGAAATAGGACTTATCATGTATAAATTGGGTGATTGAATATTGAAATTTAAGATTGAGCATAATGCATTCCAAGGAAGACTTACTTGTACATAAATGATTAGTTTTAGGATGGAACCTCACTTCGACTTGTATGTGGTCTAACTTTCCTTCTCATATGGGCCCATAGTCCCATTGTAAATTTTAACACTAATCATCTCCATTGTTGTTATAATGTTTCATTTTTGGGGAATGGACTGTGAAAAAGGTTATTGAAAACTTAAAGCTTTATGAGCTTTATTATTAAGTTACTTGGGTCATTTATTTTGATTCCTTGTTCAATATGGGACATATGCATTTTGCAACGAGTAGTTCCACTAGCACATTTTATGTTCTATATTGTGGAGATTTAATTAGTATGATTTTGTTTGTTAGGAATCACAATTTGACTATAAATAAACTGAATTTTATATATTGGACTCATCAAATGCAGGTTAAGGCTATGCTGAGCGAAGTACACTGGAGAAATTCTTTCCCTGAAGAAGTCTGAGATGCTTAGCCAAGGACAGGTGAGGCCAAAATACTAAAGTTCGTTGATGTTCACAATTATTTACCTGTAGTTCCCTCTAAGTGAAGTCTTAAATAATTCTTTTAGTTTCTCTCATTTAACTGGGACCAGGAATAGTTGTTTCCCACTCTTCATTGAAGTCATAAAACCTGTTATCATTGTAATATTATATACCAACCATAGGAATATGTCAAGTTTAAAGAATTGTCATATTCTTTGTTCAATTTTTAGATGCTGCTTGATGATGCTAAGGTACTAGTTTTAGTACCAACCTAATCATTATGAAGCAAGAACTGGTCTAATGTTTTCATTTTGTAGTGTTGTGTTACTTAAAATTTCTTATGGATTCAAATAAAGCAAACTTAACCTAGTTGTATAAGAAACAAAATCATATACATTCTTAGCATATCATGATGGTTATTTTGTTTAATCTTTTTCTTTTATTAACAGGTTGAGTATGTTCGATCCTAGAGGAACTTGCTTGCAGAAGTTGATAGTCAGTACATTGTAAAACTTCACCATTCTTTTCTAGATTATGATTTCTTGTACCTTATAATGGAGTATTTCCCTGGCGGAGACACATCTGCGTCTGCAACTCTAATCTAATGGTCCCTGGAATGTAAATCAATCTTTGAAAAGTACCGAGCTCTTGTCAGTTTTTCTAACATTTCGTGAATTACAGGAATTGTATATTTATCAGGGATGGTTGATCTGTTCAATTCTCTATAATCAACACAGAATCATTAACTACCATCTTTCTTATGAACAAGCAAAACCGGATTGAAGAAGGGACTAGAACTGTGTTGAATTATACCAGTAGCAAGTATATTAGCCACTAGTTTTTCCATCTCGTTCTTTTGAAGATGACCATACCTGTAAGGATGAATGGAAATTAGTTTTGTCCCTGGTAGCAAATTAATGTTGTGATCTGACGACCTACAAAGAGGAAAGCCCTTTTGGTTCAGCAAATAGATCCTCAAATCGGGACAACAATTTTTCCATGGAAGTTTGATCATGACTATGCATAAAGGGGCCTAGTGATTCCAGGTCTGGTGTTGCGTTTATCAACTAAAGGAGGACACAAAGTTCAACATCTGAAGTCTTGAAAATGGAACTTAGATTGACAGCTTGGAGGTGCAACAAAGGGTCCCCCTGTGATTGTATTCTTGATCCTTGGTGCTGAAACTTCATAGTAAGCTTAGCCCAGTTGTGCATAACGTCTCCAAGTGATGCTAACCAAGGAAGACCTAAAATTATGTCAACACCTATGAGGTCAAACAAGAACATATCCATAACAAAAGGAACAGACTCTATAGAAAAATTTAACCTACTGCAAGAACCAAAGGATAAACTCCTGGTGCCATTTCCCAATGACACACTAAAGTGCGGAAGCATAGAATGAGGTAACTCAAGGTTGTGTATTAATTTAGGGGACACAAAATTGTGGCTAGCTCCGCAATCCACCAAAATTAAAACATCTGTTCCATTGATTCTCCCCCGTAAGTTCATAGTGCGAGGACCCGAAAAGCCTATGGCTGAGTATAAAGACAGGTCCAAGGTTTGAAGATGTGTCTCTACCGTTGGGTCCCCGAATTCCAATTCCTCCATTCTGGTTTCAAGGTCGCCAAATCCTGCCCCGTCAACGATTAACATGGTTTTTAAAGTTTTCATGGGACACCCGTGTAATGCATGGAATGGCTTCTTGCAACGAAAACATAAGCCTTGTTGTTGCAATTCTATGTACTCTTGAGAAGAAAGACATTGAGTAATTTTCTGGGACCCATTTTGTGTTTTGGCATAATTTGCTTTGGGTGCTGTAGGAATGGTTGGTTGGGGTGTATTAGATTTTGGATGAGAAGGGTTGTTTTCAAGTAACCCTTTGAGCCCAACATTGACAGAAGGAGATTTGTAGGGTGTGTGAGATGAGAAGGGCTTGGATCCAGAATAGGCTTTTAGGGGTAATTCTGTATAAATAGTGCTCTTAGTAAGGAACTTAGCTTCAATATATTTTGCAGCTTCCATGGCATCAACCAGAGAAGTCAAGCGAAGGGTGCAGACATGGCACTTGATTTCCGGTTTAAGACCATTAATAAAATATCCCAACTAGTGTGCATCACTTAGATCGTCTACTTGAGCGGCCATTTGTATGAACAAGTCGATGTAATCTTCGATTAAAGAGGTTTGCTGAACCGAAGCAAGTCGCTTAAACTTATTTCCAGCAAGACGATCATCATACCGATGGCTTCAGTGAGTAACTTCCATGTCAAATTCGGTATTCTCTTCTCAAGCCAACGGAACCAATGTAAGGAAGATCCCTCTATGGAAATCATGGCCATATTAACCCACAATTGTAATGGCACTAAGTTGATTTTGAAAGACTGTTCAGCACAACTAATCCAGCCTATTGGATCTGACCTATCGAACCAGGGAACTTTTATTTATTTTGTGCCCGTGGTCTGATGATTATATTGAAACTCGGATGTATTTTGGTGTGGCTTTATGGTAGTAGTGGAATGTGGAAGTGGTGTTTTTGGTTAGGTTGAGGATGTTACAGGGGTTTTGTTGTTTTGGACTAGGGAATAAAGCACAACAAAAATCGAGTCAAGTTACGCTTTTATTTGTTCAATTGTTTGGAATTTAGCTTTAAATGTGGATGATACAGTATTGAATTTTTCTTCAATCGTGGATGACAATTCTGTGTGTGATTCAAAGAGGTCAGCCATCATTCTCTCTAAGGTCTCCACGCAAGTGTCCGTTTTAGTAACCATGAAAAATGACAGATCGGACCAATGTTAGAGAGTAAATGGCGAGGATGGTTTTATTAGATAAGAAGCAAGGGTCAAAAGCCTGCAAATACTCAAAATTATCTTGCCCAGCTATTCGAGCATTTACAAAATAATTCTCCAGACCTCCCTGTACTAGTGCCTAGTTCTTTTTATATATTTTTCGCCATCATTATTACATTGTATTCAGATCCCAAAGTTAAGCAATTGACTTCCCCTTATTCCTCCTTGAATATGTAAGAAATGGTCTGACTGATTTGTTTCCTTATCTATAATTTCCATAACACATAATGGCATTACTCATGAGGGAAGATGTTCTGTCCAAAGATGTTGCACGTTTTTACAAGCAGAAGGCATCCTAGCTATAGATTAAATTCACCAGCACAACTATATTCACAGCTCGGACAAACGTGTCTTATACAATTTAGACTGTGGTTTCTGTGTTTCTCCCTTTGAGTGTGGTGTTAGTCACCTATGCATTTGGTGCGTTGATTACTGTTGAGATGCCAAATTATTCTCCTGCCTTTAATCTTTCACCTAATACCTAAAATAAAACAACTTTGTTTCTGCTCAAAGTTTAGTAATGCTATCTTCTGTTGGTCATTGTTGGTTAAATCTAGTAATATGGTAGATGTCCTCATAGAGGTGTTATAGGAGGTTTTAACTTTAGGATAGAGATGTCGGTGGTAGCTTTGGGTTTCATGGGTCTACCAATTGCTCAGATGATGTAATTTTGTTTATGAAAAGATCAAACTTGTATTTTATCCATGATGACTGGTTTGGCAACTCAATGCTTGATGCATCGCATTAGCGGATAGTTTGGTTTTGTTGAACTATGATAGTCATTTCATTAAAAGCTTATGTTCAATCTAAATAGTCTTACTTACATTCATAAAGGTGTAATCATCAGTGATAGACTTAATCACATCACATCCTTGTTTGCATTATGATCTCTTTTTTTTGTCAAAATTAAGCTTATTTTTCTAGTGCATGAACATTATCTTCATTATTGCAATTCTTATGAATGTGCTTCCTTGTTTTTTTGTTTATGGTAATGAGAAGTTGAATCAAGAAGTAAAAGAATATCTTGTAATAACTGGCATTAACATTTTCATGAAAAGTAGAATGTGAGCAAGGTTTTCAACTAATTAAGCCTAACAAAGCTTCTTTGCTTAATTTAGATATGTAAGGAGTAGGGAAATTGTTTCAATGGAAGTGAAAAGACACCAAATTGCATACAAACCTTAAAGATATTATAATTGATCTATAATTGTGAAATAATAAATGTGGGGTTTTTCTATTTATCTTTGGAACCTTATAACCTCTCTAAGGGTCATCACCACTTTGAGAAGCCTCCTGTGAGCTTTGGGTATTATTCATATAAGTCTTCTACTTGCTTTTTATTAAGAATGTCTAGAGATTCACTGTTGTATTAGAAAACTGTACCATCTTAATATTGTGATTTAAGCTTTTATGTTTAATTTTCTTTCTTAGTTTTAGTTGAGATTTACTCCTAAGATTTGAATTTCAAAAGTTTTGAATCTAGGAACTGTCTTCTAAATGGTGCAAGCTTATCCTCACTTACACATTTGTAACAAGGAGTTTCCATGGGGTATGTACTACTTCTTAGTCATGTTCATGGATCTATTTGCATTTCTGCTGTGTAATTAAACATTATTTGCTTTGATATTATCTATAATCTTTTGTATATAATGGTTTTTTCTTTCCTAATTGAAAACAAACTAGCTTAATTATGCATAATTTCAGGCACTTTATCAATTATAAAGTTGCTTTCATAATTCTCAGGTCTCATCTTTTGTATATGATATTCGAGGTATGAAGTTATTATCATCGAGATGGATAAACCTAGATAGTCGTCCTTGTTACTTTCGTTTTTTTTTTGTATCTCAACCTTTATAATTTGTAAATTGGTCTTTATATTTATTATTTTGTCTATAAGAATTGTTAAGGTTGTAATTAAAATCTTGTATACAAAGAATAATTTTTTTTGTATAATTTAATGATATTTTACTTTTTGTATACAATACTTCAAATTATCAATTATTTTTGTATAATAAATTAACAACAAAAAATCTAAATATTATATACAATAATATGGATTTAAAATGTCACAATAATTATAATTAACAAGGTATAACATTTTGTTAAAATTTATATTAAAAATTGACTATATTTTACAAAACATATCTAAAAACATTTGGTTATGTTTTAAAAAACGTAGATAAAATTTTTTGAATACGTTTTCAAAGAGGTAGCTAAAAATTTTTCGCTATATTTTGAAAACATAGCTAAAAATATTTAACTACGTTTTTAGAAACCTAATTAAAAACAATTAATTACGTTTTTAAAAATGTAGCTAAAAACTTTTAATTATATTTTAAAAAACGTAGCTAACAAGTTTTAATTACGAATACTAAACGTAGCCAAAAAGTATTAGCAATGATTTCAAAATTGTTGCTAATAGTTTTACTATGAAAATAAAGCATAAAAAACTATAAGCGATGATTAATAAAAACGTCGCTTATAATTTTCAAATACAGGAATTTAGCAACATTTTTAGCGACAAATATAAATAGTCACTAATAACCATTAGCGACAAATATAAATAGTCACTAATAACCATTAGTGACGATTTTAGAACATTTAGTAATGATTTTTCATAACCAAATCTAATTTCTGTTGTTGCAGTGATACAACATTGAATGCCTCTTCTTCATGGACCCTGAATAACTTGTAGCATTTGCTTTGAAGTAAACAGTAAAGAACCAGATAAAAATAAAAGCAGACCAAACATGAAACTCATCCACTATAAGCCAAACATCACGAAAGAAATGAAAAGGAATGTTGAGAATACCAACCCTTGGCCACTCACGTTACATTTTATGGCCAGAGAAAGGGACTAACAAGACAACTTCATATGCCTTGGACCTTAACCGGTTCGCAGAGGAAAGAACTTCACCCTTTAGGCATTTTCCTTTTATTTTCCAGGAATCAAAAGCATCATACGAATAAAAGTAGAAACCAAGATCATGGAATAATCGAGACCATCAAAAACATGCAAGTTTGGGAAATATGACAGGAAACAAGCAATCCAAGTAGCTAAAACAAAGCAGCCAAATAACATAAACACCGATGTGACATTATAGCATTTCTTAACCGAAAATAAAACAATTCAAGGAACATCAAAACCAATACAAACTA
Source organism: Erythroxylum pedicellare (assembly GCA_027563575.1). Taxonomy (NCBI): domain Eukaryota; kingdom Viridiplantae; phylum Streptophyta; class Magnoliopsida; order Malpighiales; family Erythroxylaceae; genus Erythroxylum; species Erythroxylum pedicellare. Next base: position 27,639,723 of record JAOQMP010000004.1, read on the forward strand.
AAAAGAAAAAGGATCTCCAGCCTCAAAACAAAGCCAACAGAACATGAGACACAAAAATGAGCCGAAAAAGAAAGACCAACAGCCTCACCCAAGTCGATCAAGAGGCGCGTGGTGGTGTATGTTCAAAACCCAGACACGTTACACGCTACTCTTCTGCACCGCGACCTCGGTTGCTACTCTATCACGTGCAAACCGAAGGCAAAGGCACACAATAAATGTTTCAATCTTATCTTCTGTACATATAATACACGGCTATACGCAGAAAAACATAACAAAGAAACACCCTCTATTAAAGAAACGTCGAGAACAGGGGAAGATGGTTGGCGGTGAGGATATATAAATAATGGGTCTAAGAAACGAAGAGAGAAGACGACGGCTAGGACTCCACGGAGCAAGAGAATCGCGACTGTGAACAGAAGGAAAGGAGAGAAAGAATGACATGCGCTGGGTAAGAAGCTGGTGATCGTCGGAATGAAGTATCCTCTTTGAAAAACCGTGGGGGTAATTGTTTCTTATGATTTTCAATTTTACCACCCAAATGAAAACAAAAACAATTAAAAATGAAATAATAAAAATATCAAAAATTTAGTAATGCAAATCGAAACACTTTATTTACATTTGCGAAGCTCTCACCTAATTTAATAACTTTTACTAAAGTACAATAAATTTACTTAAAACTTTACTGAGCCAATATCACTCAATTTTTGACATTATCTCTCAACCTCACTTCATGTGAAAGAATTTTATACCTAATAACACGACCGACTCTTTTTAACTTCGTCAGAGGATTTTACTCAATCAATATTTTAACGAAAAAATAATAACAAATAACTCAAATACTTAATCAACTATAAACAAAACAATGATATACTTGAGATAAAAGAAAGACTTTCCTATAGTTTCAGCTTTCCAAAATACATCTAAAAATGTGTCCACCAATTGAACTGATTCATCTCAGCTTCAACAACTCCAATTAAACCATACGGAATACTTCACACAGCATGTATATTTCACGCACAAACCTAGAAAACCAAGTCTTGAAAATAGAAGTTAACCCACGGTGTTTATAACTCAAAACATACACACCACATATAAGCAAGTCTGGAAAAATAACAAGCTAATGCCCACTGCTTCGTTTCTTATCTAACGCCTACTGCTTCATTTCTTGACCAATACCCATGGCAGCTTTGAGATTGACTTCTGCAGTGTTGATTCAATAATCAATTAACACTTACGTAACCACTACTCTACTCTATACTAAACTAGGATTGACTTCGGTTATTGAGTGGTAAAACTAAAAAAAAACATGTGGGCCATCAGCCACTAATGCTTCTCTAAGACAAGAGAAAGGTACTTCATCTGAAGTGGGACGTAGATAGCACACATATATATGTTCAGCTATTAACCCCACCATATAAGATTGTCGCAGTGTTTGTTTTAATAACTATTAACACACCACACAGTTCCTATATATTTTTTACTTCAACAAGAGATTCACTTCGGTTGTTTCTAGGAGATGTGAAGCAAGAAGAATTCTATTTCAGTCATACAAGACAACAACGTCCAAGTCCCTTTATTTTCTTCTATCCATAAAATCCACAAATCTAGCAGTAATTCTATCCAATTACCAACATGTCAAGCAGTAAAACAATTCCAATATCAATATGATAATAGACTTCAATATAAGATAGGATTCTCTTTCAACTAGAAGATTATTCATATGGCTTTTGAATCCACATAAATATCCACTTAATATCTTATATGTCCAATTAATAAATAATGTCAAAACTAATTACTTAGATATATAACATATATCTTAACAATCTTTCCCTTTTTGGCATTGTTTGTCACTAATATGAAACTCCCCCTAAATAACATAATTGGACATATAACCATCAAATGCACAATCTACATGAGATGAAAAAAAGAACTTCCCCTTAATAAAATATCAAGTTTCAAAGAACATCACAATTATCCAATCATCAAAATTTCTCCCATTGGGATAAAAAGATGCCAAAAAGTACGACGAATAGTCACGCATATACCTTGAAATCTCCTCCTGAATAAAACATTTACTATAAACAATCTGATGTCTCCCCTTTGGGACAAAACAATATAAAAAGGTATAATCATAATAATCAACAATAGGTGCAACGGAAGAATCATAAGCATGCCAAGAAGACAAATTACCACCATTCAAAACATTGAGAGATATGCCCGAAAGAGAGAGAGATACCCGAGAGAGATCCATACTAATGAGAGAGCTAAGGAGTCTTCGGTGGAGCCAAATAGAAGTTACAAATGTAAACTACTAAAAAGATGATACGACAATGGCAACATAAAAACTAAAGAACTAAAAAAGACAAATCTTTTTTTTACGTTTCGGTTTTTTTAACAACACAAAAAAGACTTCAAAAATGTAAAGTATACAGTCTTGTGCCCCTCGAAGAAATTCAAACCTGATATTTTTCTTCATCATATTATCTTTGTCATCGATTTCTTCTTTTGAAATAACCGATTTACCTTTTTCTGAACAGTTTCTTCACAAGCAGTAACTAATTGTGAATCTAGACAATTTCTTGTTTTTCCTTCACAATGTCTTTTTACCTGTAATTGACCCTTTCTAATCCAAGCGTGCTTCGGTATCATGGTAGCTGCTGAAAATTTAATGGAGAGTGTTTAGATTTTCGATTTTGACACCTTTGAAACATAATTTGTAACATATTATAGTATCTCGACCATATGTGCCCGATAACTCCTTAAAAATGACACATCGATACAAATCTTCGATTCTTTCTCGATGTTTCTTCTTCTCGGATAGATCTGGACATATTATTTTCCCCTCATTCACTTTAAAGCACTCACCCTTATAGCCAATGCCTTGAAGATCCTCTTTAACCTTACTAATTTTCATTAACTTTTCTAGCTTTTTTGTGTCTCCATTCAACATTTTCAATCCTTTTTCAATACTTTAATTTTATTCTAGCTTCATCAAGCTCATCTAACATCCACATCAATTTCTTTTCTAACTCTTGGATGATGTTCTTAATGAAGAGATTCTTTTCCTTCAACCTTTCATTCTTCCTATATATTTTCACCCATTTTTTGTACATTAATTTGTAAGCCTCGTAAAAGTTCTCCTTTTTATCACTTTTATCACTACTATAATCTGAGATCGAGCTTGAGCTGTTTGGTCTGCGTTTATCTTGAAATTTTCCAATTTACTCCCTTTTTCATCTTCAGTTACTTCCTTATTAGTTGCTATTAAGCAAGAAACTAGGCTTTTGCTGTACAAAGTAACTAACGTAACACTATTCACAATTTCTTGTTCACTTCCATTTTCAATTCAGGATTTGTTATCACTCCAAGTGCTCGTATAAGATTTTTCTTTTCTTTTTCATAGTATTAGCACACTCCGCTTGAACATATCCGAAGCTTTGACACTTGTGGCATTGAATTCTCTTTACCTTTCTTTCTCCTTTTTGAGTTTTGGCTTGTTGTTTGATGAGCTCCCGCCTTTTTGCCTAAACTCGGGTCTGTCCTTTATCACTCTCTTCATTCACTTACTGAACTCTCGTGTTAATAGCTCTGTATCCTCATTCTCGTCAGATTTATCTTCTAAGTCATTCACGACTTTACCAATCTCGACTTCCAATGCTAATCCTTTCTTCTTCTCTCTATTGTCCCTCAACAAATTTATTTTAAAATTGGTAAGAATTCTAATTACCTTCTCCAATGACAAGTCATTGATGTCATGAGCCTCCTCGATTGCTGCAATTTTCGAAATAAATCTTGGAGGTGGTGTTCTCAACATTTTATTGACTAATTTCGTATTGGAATATTTCTTCCCAAATTGATGTGCCTGATTTGCTATATCTTGCTATCTTTCATGAAAGTCTCCAATATTCTCATTTCCATCTATCCTCAGTTCTTCAAACCTCACAACTAACATCTGTAGTTTTGACGTTATCACAGATTTGGACCCTTCATGAATAGTTTGTAAAGCATCCCACACTTCTTTAGCTGATTCGCAGGTTGATGTCATTGAGAAGTGTCCCTTATCAACATCACTGAATATCGCATACATTGCTTGTAAATTTCCAAGTGCACTTACTTCTTCGACTCTTGTCCATTCAGATGGATCTTTTTGAACTGCATCTCGTTTATCATCAGTGAACATAGGATGTGTCCACCCATGTACTACCGAATGCCAAGCTTTGGTGCTCTGAGCTTGTATGATTACTTTCATCTATGATTTCCATGCAAGATAGTTAGATCCATCCAATAGTAGTGGTCTAGTGATTGCAGCACCCTCTCTTGTAGCCATGTTCGCAAAACTAGGATCTACACTAACTTACTACTAAGTTCTAAAACAATAACCTTGCTCTGATACCAATTGAAAAACTAAGGGGGTAATTGTTTCGCAAGCTTTCCAGTTTTACCGTGGACGTCTCTAGCACAAACGAAAAGAAATCAAAAGCAAAATAATAAAAACACTAAAAATTTGGTAATGCAGTTCGACACACCTTGCCTACATTTGCAGGGCCCTCGCCCAACTTAATAACTTTCACTTAAGTACAATAGATTTATCCAAGGCTTTACTGAGCTGACACCACTCAACCCTTGACACTATCTCTCAACCTCACTTTCTGTAAAAGAATTTCACACCCAATAACACGACCGACTCGTGTTAACCTCTTTAGAGGATTTTACTAAATCAATATTTTAATGAAAGAACAATAAACAAATAACTTAAGTACTCAATCAACTAAGAACAAAACAACGATATACTTGAGATAAAAGAAAGACTTTCCTATGGTTTCAGCTTCCAAAAATACATCTGAAAATATGTCCACCAATTGAACTGATTCATCTCAGCTTCAACAACTCCAATTAAACCATACAGAATACTCCACACACCACGTATATTTCATGCACAAACCTAGAAGATCAAGTCTGGAAAATAGAAGTTAACCTATGGTGTTTATAACTCAGAACATGCACAACACATATAAGCAAGTCTGGAAAAGTAACAAGCTAATGCCCACTGGTTGGTTTCTTATCTAACACCCACTGCTCATTTCTTGACCAATGCCCACGACAGCTTTAAGATTGACTTCTGCAGTGTTGATTCAGTAATCAATTAACCCCCACGCAGTCACCACTCTACTCCAAACTAAACTAAGATTGACTTGGGTTATTGAGTGGTAAAACTAAAAAAAATAGAACATGTGGGCCATCATCCACTAATGCTTCTCCAAGACAAAAGAAAGGTACTTCATCTGAAGTGGGACATAGCTACCACACATATATATGTTCAGCTATTACCCCCACCATATAAGATTATCGTAGTATTTGTTTTTATAACTATTAACGCACCATATAACTCCTATATCTTTTTGACTTCAACAAGAGATTCACTTCGGTTGTTTTTAGGAGACGTGAAGCAAGAAGAATTCTATTTCAGCCACAACACAATAACGTCCAAGTCCCTTTATTTTTTTTCTATTAATAAAATTCACAAATCCGACAGTAATTCTATCTAATTACTAACATGTCAAGCAGTAAAACAATTACAATATCAACATGATAATACACTCCAATCTAATATAGGATTCTTTTTCAACTAGAAGATTATCCGTATGACTTTTGAATCCAAATCATTATCCAATCAATATCTTATATGTCCAATTAATAAATATTTTCAAAACTAATTACTTAGATATATAACATATATCCTAACACTCTTTATATGGAAGAGTTATGGATGGCTTAAGTTTGGCAATGTTATGAATAGATTACGTATACTGGATTTGATTTTGGTGTCGGTCTTTTTTTTAATTTATACAATAGTTTTTAATTTTTTAAAAATTATAAAATAGCGCTTTTATATATTGCATTGTAAAATAGTTCTTTTATATATTGTATTGGATAATTTTACATCAATTATGTTTCTAAAAATCATAATAATAAAAATTTAAAATAACAATAATCTATTTTTTTAGTAATATTACTTTTCATGTATAAACAATAATCATAATTAATATAAAAAAGATCATCTAATCATCATACAAATATAAAATTAAGGCTTAAAATGTTACAATTTCATCATGTAATAAATAATAATTACATCAAAACATCAAATAAAAATTAAAAAATAAATATTTATGACTCTTTAACTATTATTATTTACAATAAGAGTTTGTATCGAGGAAACAACCAATTAAAAATGAAACTTAAAATAAAAACATTTATAATTATATTTATATTGCATAGATAGAATTTAACGTATATATCAAATATAAGTGAAATTAAAAGATGATGACAAATAAAAACTTAGAGCTTTATTCAATTGAATACCCCGTTTAAATCGTATTGGCCTCAATTCTCATTTGATACAAAATTCTCATCATTAGAGAGGAGTCTTGTCATCATAATCATTTAAATTCATTACACCAAATGACATATCAATACTTTTCCAACTAAGATTATCTTCCAAGTTACTCTTATCTATTTAACTTGATTTCTTAAAAACTCAATTTGCCGAAAGATCGAAATGGTCAAGGCAAATTAGATTTATATAACTACTTATTCTATTAAGAATCTGAGTATACAAATAAAATTAAATTATTAAAAATTACAAGAAATTGTATTCAACTTAATAATGATAATAACATACATTTTTTGAAGTTTTAAATTGTATCGAATAAAGCTTAAGTCGTTCAATCTTTTGTGCTTCACTTTATTGCTTTTCTTGGAATTGATGAATTCAAATATGTTTCAATTCCTTGGACACCTGTTACACTCACACGTTGACTCAGAATTCGAATTGTAAATATTTGCAATTTGAGTTATAATATTTGCAATTCTAGAACATTACTTCTGAATTGATCGCACTAAAGCAATTGGTATCCCAAAATTACCATAAGCATCCTTATATTTCTCCATTTATGAGCTTAGGAGATATTGTATCATCTTATGGGTAACAATTGTTGTAATAGTTAATAATAATTCCCTATTAAGTTCAGCTTTCTTTATACAACTTAGTCCGAAATAGACATTAGGATTAAAAAATGTGCTAACTGCAAACCACGAAGACTAAAATTGTCTT
>JAOQMP010000004.1:27658857-27680716 GCA_027563575.1 Erythroxylum pedicellare
CTAAAAATTCTATAAATTATTATATTTAAAAACATTATTTTTCTGAATGCTCAACTTTTAATTAAACCATTAAGTTTAAGAAAATAAAAAGAAACTTGATTTTGTTTTCTATTTTAAATTGATACTGGCAAGTTATGAAACTTCAATTTATAAAACATATTTTGTATGGTAATAGTAAAATGAGGAAATTTAATGAAATAGAACACTTTCACTTTATGATCTTATTATATGATAATCAAACTCGCATTACATAAATAAGAGTACACATAATCAAAATCAAAATCCACTCGAATTTTATTTGTTTCCACTCGAAAATTAACTACAAATCAACAAGGGTAGACTAGACACATATGCAGCTATATTGTCCTGATTGACCCTTTTCGGCACAACTTCCATGGCCATTGTATGTTTTACGGCATTGTTCACCACATTTATAAAGGTCGCAATTTTGACGATCCAACACTTTTAGGCATAAGCCTGCTTCGACTTCGGGTGCATTCGATATAGCTGCAATGATTTTCAAAATTTATATAAAAAAAATGAAATTTATGAATATTGAGTCATACTAAAAACAGAGTAATTATGTGAATGATTAAGTAGACAAACCTGAAAGAATTATAAAGAAAAGAAAGAATATAGTGTACGAGAGTTTTCCCATCCTGAAAAAATTATAAAATAAATAACTATTGGAGAATAGGCTTACACATACAAATGTATCTATACTTTCTAATATCCAAAATGAATAATTCAAATTTGTAAGTATATCACCTCATTCAAAGATTGGTACTGAGATCCATATTCAAGATTTCACTCTAACTAAACATATTTGAGGAAAAGAACATGAATTTGAATGAAGTCAACTTTGATATATGTTTACCATTTATTGTGAACATATAAATCATATCAGTAAAGATTAAAGTAATAAGATTTTACCTGAAGTAGTGGAGATGATTGAAATAAAATTTGGTCAAACTTTTGTTGTGATTGAGGGAAAGAGGGATCGGTTGTTCTACATATAATTGCAATGAGCAGGTCCATTTTGAATTACGAAAATCCTAATACGATTAATTATTAAATTCTCTTAAAATTCATTGTACAAGGGCATACGTTAACTTTAATGAATATCAACTGTTTTTTTTTTTTCTCTCTTTCCAAAACAGTTTGTTTTTTCCTTGCATGTAAGATAACGTCATTTATTGTCAAATATAATGTCTTTAATAAATATACATATTTTTCTTTCAATCTCTTGGTTACAAATTCTCATACGTAACGTCATTTACTCTTCTACTCGTAATTAATCTTTATAATTTTTAAAGTTTATGTCCAAAACAAGTAGATATTAACAAACAAATAAGGAAGTAAAAAGCTTAATATGAAAGTTATGTTTTGTTGGGCGGTTAGTAATGGAATATTATTCTATTCAAGTTTATAATGGAATGATATGAAATATGATGAAAGGCGAGAGTTTCACGTTACATTTTATTCTATCCTAAACAGTAAAATGAGTTATTTCTGATTTGAGATGAAATGTAAAATGATAAATATGTACTACTTAATATATCTTCAATAATTTTTTATAATATCAATCATATCCTCAACTCTAATAACAAGCAGTAAGACAATACATCTCTATTAACATATGTTTTCTTCTATCAAGGGTAAAATAGTCATTTGTTATTATTATTATTATTATTATTATATTTCATTCCATCCATCTTTCAAATAACATTTCACTATATTAAATTATGAACATTTTCATCTCTCTAAAATAATAATTTTTTAATATTATACCCACTTACATTTCATTTCATTTCATTCCTTTAAACTTTCTGATCTTATACATACTACATTTAACATGTAAAATGTTGGAATCGGAATCCTACTATCTTAATATTGTTATTAATAAGTTGCTTTATTAATTTAATACAGAAGATCTTGCGTTATCCTAAGTAAACGTTAACATTTGTTTATGAAATTTATTTTCAAAAATTACTATATTTATTTCCAAATGTCGTTTTCAATAAATTTAAATGTGATTTAATATTTGTTTCATATCCTCAGTAAATATATTTGGTTAATCTCTTGTTTATAAATCCTCATAACCTTCAAATGTCATTTAATAGCAAGAACTTAAATATAAAGTTATTTTTCTCACGACTTTTCTATTTAGGTGTTAACTTAATTTTGAGACACTTTATCTCAACATGATTAAATTAGGAGTCTCCATTTTAGCAAATAATAATTTGTATTATTTAGCATTACCCAGGTTTCTTACTACTCCTCATTCTCATGAAAAATTAATTCTGGAACGTATATTTCATCATTCTCTTGAAAAAATAATCCAGCTGGCACTCGTGAACTTGTCAAGACATTTGTTTTTCATACATCATTATTATACAAATAATTATTGCTCCTTGCCAGAATAAAAAATAATTGAAAACTTGTTCTTAAAACTTGAACATATGAACATTTTCGAAAGTTATACTAAAAGTGGTTTCTAAATAAAATCTCAGTTTAAACAATTACAAGGTTAAGAGTACAAGAGATATGTAACAAAACGGGGGGAAAAAAAGTTTTTATCTTTTTTATTTTTATAATAATTTTCATATTTATAACTAATTTTTTTTTAGAAAATAAATAATTGATTGAATTTAAGAAGTTCCCACTTAATTATAAGACAAAGAATAGTTAATGAAGCTAAAAGATATCGAACTAAACAAAGAGCATAGTGGGTATTATTGGCTATGGCACTTGCCAAGAGCGTAGACCATGGTAGTTCTTAGCTTTGCTTTTAATTAACTTGATATTGAAGATCATTTCATGTAAGTCAGGTAATTTCTTGAAATTTTAAATTTTAGATAATTTATATAGTTATTAGTAAGTTGCATATGATATGATATAATAGAATATTTTATCTCCTATATGCAAAATTTTAATAAATCCAATTAATTTGCCTTTGAATCTAACGTGATTTATATAAATTTTATCATATTTGAGTTATAAATATAAGGGTTTGAATATATATTAAATTCAAAATCATTTCCTGCATTCAATTTAGACTTAAAACGTCCACTTATATTTACAAAAATTCTTCTTGTTTAACGTACATAATCAATTTTCTTAAAGTGTATTGCACTAGATATACGTTAATTTTACTAAATATTAACAGTTTACTTTTCCCTTGCCCATAAGATAATCTCATGTATTTGCAAATATAAATATCCTTCCTTTAATCTCTTGATTATAAATTTTCTGATTTTGTAACTAGCTGACAAGAAGACTGATAGGTGAAAGTTACGTTTCGTATGATGAGATGTTAAAGAATTGGATAAGAACAATTAGTGTCATCAGTTTGATATATCGTTACTTTAAATTTCTTCAATGTCCCGTCTTATCAAATTCGTTGAAGAAGAAAAAGTTTGGCTAGACATTAAATGGAAGTTATGCATGGGTAGAGGAGTTAAAACTGTCGCCCTCTTGTTTGACGGGTGAATTTATAATTGACTAGCCACTTAAACCTTAACAACTGTCCACAAATTTTGGTCCAAAATACGAATAACTGGAAAAAAAAAAGTCTTATTACGGAAATTTTTAAAAGTATTAACACTTTATTTTGAAGAAAACCATTTTAAAAGTTGCCCAAATTTTGTTTAAGGATCAAGAAATTTTCTTAAAATTTAAAAACAAACTTACGAAGGGCTATGAAAAGATTATTCCCAACATATAATTAATTATAAAATGATCAAGATAATATTACAATAATTTATTCTTGATCCACTTCAATTTCATTTCCTTGGAGATTTTGTGAATTGTATTTTTTGTTTTAATTTGTTAATTTTGATTCTTTTATCATTTTCCATTCTATTGAACTTAATATTTGAGTTTTTGCTTGAACCTTTATAAAATTATTTTTCTAATATCACTAAAAATAATTGTTATCATTAATACCATGTGCTGTTAGACCTCTCCTAGTTCGTAATCTCATCCTTGGGAAAATATTGGAGAAAATAAATGGCATTGCATAGACATCTCTTTCGTCACAATAGTATGAATGTATGCTCTCCCACAATTCATGCATTACTGATTTATAAAGATCAAGTTTTAATATCACTATTCTCTTCCTTTTGTTTTGAGAAACTAAATAATTGGTATTGATATAAAAAAAGTTGCCTGCTTATAGAACATAAAGTAGCTAATGAGTACAACATTTTACAATAAAACCACCTCATAGCATTGCTGACCCATTACGTTACTATTTAGTTTGTGGGGATATCAAACGTTTTGGGATATATTTGTTTCCAATACTATCTCAAACTATAAGCATCAAAAGTGGAAAAATTTTCCTTCTTTTTCCTTTCATAAACTATATAATAAGGCATAGTGTAAATGCCAAGTGTTTGTTAAAGAAATGAATAATTCTCAAAAAGCTTACGTACCAATTGTTACCTCTATTTATATACCACCAAACGGTTACCTGATTCTTGGTATTCAATAAGGTCACCTGATATTAACCAACAAGGAAAAGAAATCAACATGATCTAGGTACTTACAAAACTTGGATCCTTGGAATTAGCTTTTGATTTTATCTTAAGCAATTGATATTTTTATGTCCATCATCATCACAAAAATAGCATCTCATATGAGAGGAATCGAAAGTGTTATTTTTAAGTGAGAAATACCTATAATAATATGACACATGTGAATCTTTAAGTCTTCTTTGAATATAATAATGAACAGATATGTTAAGGTTTGAAGCTCCTAATAAATGAATTGGCATGGAATATGTTCTTTAGATGAAATTTTGTCTCGTATTGATTGTGACCATGTGTCTTTTAATTTTAAGGTGACATGACAATAAAGAGTTTATTTCATGTCATTTTGTTGATAAAGTGGTCCATATAAATGAGAGAAAATATTACATGCTCTTCTAGTTTGTCTTTGCATGAAATCAAGCCTATTTTCTCTTTATACGTTGCATCTTCTAGCTTTAGAATGTAAACCATACATGAATACCTAGTATTTCTTTTTTTTATAATTGAAATTAGAGGATGATATATGAGCATATGATTCTTTTTTTTACATAATGAGAAAATGTAATATGCTTTTATGATGATTTTGGAATAGATTCATCATGTAAATGTTTTCCCCTATGAAAAATATAAGCATTAGATGATAAACTTCCATATGTGAAACTGATTTTATCCTAATCAATTAAGTTCTTTTGTCCTCAAAGAATGCTATTCAATGTTTTACTTCATGAAGTGAAATTAGGCAATGATTGTTTAATGAGAATAATCTCCTTATTCAGTGCCTTACTCTTATGCAAAAATTCATCCACGTTATTATTGAGCAAGTTTTATATATAACAAAACTCTCAATACTCGCAAGCATACAGATCGTAACTTGTAACATCAAAAGGTATCTATCCCACAAGGAATTAGCTAAAACGAATTGAACTTGATTTTGTCTAACGTAATAAATATGATATGAGTGAAAAAATAATAACAAAAATTAAAGCAATTAAATAAAATCAAGCAAGTAACAAGTGAGTTGCCAAATTAATGTAAGGTTGATCAATTATTAATGCTTAATGTAAGGTTGATCAAGGATTAATGCTTAAGATTTATTCTTTCATTATTTTTCTCCTTTCATTATTATGTGTCGATCCTAGATTTCCTATGAGATTGATTACTCTTTCTCAAGGCCTAATCAATTAACCCTAATTGAATTCAAAAATTCTAAATTTTGCAACCTCTCGATTCACAAAACCTTCCTAACTTTTTTTTAAACTAGATTTGACATTATATATTAGATAATTAAGTTCTTACACAAGATTTCTCTTTGTATGATTGTTAGTTTGATAATTGCATGAATTATTAAACTACCAACTCTCGTTGTGCAATTTAATCAAATTACTTTTGATCGGCTCTCTCAATGTATTGTCAAACTATGAAATGCATAATTATCACAACACCAAAATATATATTGAATCAATAATAATCAAGTTTACAAAAGCAAATTCAGATAAACCCTAATTTGGAAATTAGAAATTTAAGAATGTAATAAACATCTAAGAATTTAGTTTATACATCAAGTTTGATGAAAATAACAAAAGGAAAGAAAGAAAAACTCAATTTGAAGCTTGATTTAGAAAGTTGAAATTCTGGACGTTCTTCTTGATCTCCCTTATTTAATCCACTTCTCTAAGATGGATTCTGCATTTTTTTATGTCTTTCACATTCTTAAATAGTAATTTAGGGTCCTAGGGTTGTTTCTAGGCTTTCTCCACTTAATTTGGTTTCAACATTATCCCCAAAATGTTAAAAGATTGAAGAAACTCACGTGTTGAAAGTGCTGAAATTTGCGAGAATTATTGTCTGGAAGTTGTATGGTCTTATGCATGGCCATGCTCAAACCATGCATCACAAAAATTCCTGAAAATGGCAGATTTGCATGGCCTATCCGACATGAATGAGATGGTGTATGGCTGTGCATCTCTTTTTTGCATTGAATCTTTGTTTTATGTCATGTTTTCATCCGAATGCTTGTCCTTTCTTCAATTTCTTATTTCCATACACTCATAAACAAATCAAACACCTCATAAAACATAAAATTAAGATCTAATTGTTGCTCTAAATCAAACCTATTAGAATACCTACAAACACTCACATTAACATAATTCTAAGCCTATGCATACGATAATCATCTAATAAACACCTAAAAACACACTAAAACGCCTATCAAAATATAATATAAGCTACACTTATCATTTATCATTAGTAATATTTGTTTAGATGAAATTGCACTTATTTTTCTTTGTAATTTGCTTACTTTTCAAGCTAAATCCTTTTAAGGTAATTGAGCATATTTGACCTTCAAATGAGATTTTCAAGAATTGGAGGACATTTCAAGTAAAATAGGATAGGCATCATAATTAGAAGACATTATTGCCTTAATACAACACCCTTGTATGCTAGCTCGTGCCTAACATTAATAACAATCAACTGAAGACATGAGTTAGAACGCCACGTAAAGAGAATCCATATAGCAGAGAGAATTCTGAAGTGCGACATAGCCTAAGATATGTCATTTCCTATACTTAAAAAAGTTACATAATGGTTTGTTAAATGGGTATGTTAGACCCTATGTCCCTTCCGAGAAGAAAGAGAAAGATCTGCATCCTTAGTCATGGCTCTGTCCTAGACTATATCTCAAGTAGATGAAATGTAACATCCTGTTACCCATGTTAAGGCTAAAATGGTAAATATGAAAGATTACTGAGAGATTAGAAATGCATTGCATGCTTATGCATTATATAATATACACATACACGTGAATATTAAACTTTTGCACATGAAAATAATTGTACATGCATTCATGGATGATTCCAGGTATAATTGTTTATAAATGTGATTATATTGAGAAATGTGATTTTTATACGTGGAAAAATGATTTGGAGAGTGTATTTAGTGATTTAGAATTTTTGGTAAATTTTGGGAAAATTTCTGAAAATTTGAGTAATTTTTGACTAGGAAAAATGCCAAGTGAGAAGACAAATGATAAATGGTAATAGAATTTACCGTCAATGGGCAATGAAAATTTGGATAAACAACTTTGATATTTATTAACAAGTGTTATTGAAAATTTAGAGACAATTGGATTAAAAATTGGAGTCAAATAGACTATTTTTGTTTATAGGGGTCCATATGGGACCATAAGAAGGTGAGAAGTGGCAATGAAAAGTGTCACTACCACTCACCACTCCTCTCTCTCATGGTTCTTTCACTTGAAAGATCAAAATAATTGTTATGTGTTTCATTTTTAACTCTTGTCTTCAGCTTTTCGTGGGCTTTTCTTCTCCTTCTTCATGAATTATGTTGCCAACCGTCATCAATATTGAACCTTACTTCCATCTTTCAATTACTACTTCCTTCATGTTATCTTCTTCATTTCCATAAGAAAACCCAAGCCTTCCATCCTTCAAGATGATGATTCTGGGTTATGTGTGAAGCTAGGGTTAAGGGAGATTTTGGAGCAATATCAAGTAAGTATTGTGTGAATCCTTTAGAGATGTTGGTTTATGAAACACAAATGGTAATTCATTTGTCATTGCATGATCATGAAGAAAAAATGGTTGTTTTTCATGAATACCGTGGGTTTAAGATATGAAAACTTTTGATATGTCACTTTCAAATAGTTGATGATCTAGATGTCTTAAGATAGTGTAGAAATGGTTTTGACCTAGAACGAACCATAAAAATATGTATAAGAAGAGTACAGAAAATTGGAAAGTTGATAGAGAAATGTATGCATACATGTATACATGCGTGAATATCTTTGGTGGTTGGAGACATGAATAAAAAACGAGTATAGGGTTAAGATGAAAGGTGAACTAGTGATATATAGATAAGTTAAGATGAAATGGAAGAGGTGATGGAACTGAATGAGTGTAGTAGAGAATGGTGAAATACAAAACATGAAGTAAATGCATGACTGATATATGTTTTTTGATGATTTTGATGATTTTGAGTAAACTTGTATAATTAGTGGTACTGTAAATGTTTTGTGAATGAGTTGAATGGAAATGGAGTAGAAAAGGTGATCTTTATATGAGTTGTGTTAGGGTAAGATCTGGAAACAAAATTGGTAGTTGATCTGGAAAATGTAGCACCAACATGATCTCTGAGTATACTTTTGTATTTTACTCATAACTTTTTCTCTAGTTATCCAAATGAGATGATTCTTAATTTGTATTAAACTAAAGACATAAAGATACATTTTTCATGAAGAAGTAAAATTTAAATTCTGTCTTTAAGAGTCTCAAAGTTTGACATGAAATTGGGAACTGGGTGTAGCACACTATAGGAGGAATGTGTATTTTGTGTTCTAAGTTCAAGGGACAAACTGTATTGATCTAAGAAGATTTTGATATAATTGTCTTCATAAAAGTTTTAGGTATTTCTTTTATCTTTCCAACGGTATAAATTATGAAAATTTTGGGTATTGTAGTTGAGAGATATGACCATTACAAGTTAGGATGGCGCAGAGGATGTATATACAGGACAACCTCGGTTGCACTCGTGACAAAGAAAGGTGAGATTGCACCCAGCCTTGGGTGTGATCGCAACAAGAAAAGGTGCGACCACACCCTGGGAGTAGCCTCGGGTGCGATCGCAACAAGGAGAGGTGCGATCGCACCTCGTTACTTTAACCATTTCTGCCACCCGAAGTGTGTTCCAATTCTAAACATGTCTGATTCTTTTGGCCATAACTTTGTCATCCGACCTCCAAATGAAGTGGTTCTTAAACCAATAGATTCCTAACACATTTTTATATCTCTCCATTAAAATTTATAGTATTATTAATTGATTTGAAAAAGATTTATTGAAGGGAACTGAGGGAATCTGTTGGAATAGTATGAACAGGTATGATTTCATTGAACATATTTGGGTATTTCAGTTATATCTTATTCTGTAGTCATACGAATGAGATGATTTTTGATTTAGAGTAAACTAAAGAAATAGGAATACAAATTACATGAAGAAGTCAAATTTTGATACAATATCTATGACTTTCAATTTCTCGATGGAATTTGAGTATGATGTACTATTTTTGTATAAGAATAGTTCGAGAATGTTGAGGTACAACTTTCAAATTACCGAATCAAGTTGAACGATATTGATGTCATTAGAAACTTAAGTAATAGGAGACCAATCCTCTAGAAGAGATTAGTGCCAAATTACTTCATTTTCATTGTCTAAATGATTAAGAAAAGTAGACGCGAAAATTAGTTTTTGGGAAAAATCTGAAAGTGATACAATGGGAAATGAATTGTGAATTTGATGGTTTTAGTGAGTTATAAGCCTAAGTACAAATGATACTTATGTGAGATTGGAAACATGAATGTTTACATGATGTGGATAATAGAGTGATACCCGGGATTGTCATGACATGCGTTGTGCATATTGCACATACATACATTTGCATTATTGAACACTTATAATTGTGCAAATTGTGATATATGTGTATGTTATTTGATATAGAGGAGCAATAGGAGCGTCAACCTCCAGACGTTGCTGGAACTTCCTAGCATTAGCTTCAGGAGTGACTAGTGAGTAACCTAGATGATCTCACTAGATACATTATTTGTTTTAAATTATGATTAAATTATGAATGAACGTGATTTGATTGTGTCGATTCTGGACAATGAAGGTCTGATGACTATGATATATGAATGAGATATTGAAGTACTATTTGTATGTGAATGTGATGAAATAAATGTTTCATGACATGATTGATTATGACAGATGCATTCCATACATGAATGCATAATCAGATAATGAGAGTTGTGACTTGACTAGCCATTGAAACCGAGCTTAAAGCTCCAAATGTGATTAAGAGCTAAAGGCTTACTATGTAACATGAGCCCTGTATCCCCAATAGATAAGGGACAGTATAAATGAGCTTGGTATCCACAATAGATACGGGACAATTTAGGCACTCGGTCACAACAACGTAATAATTGGAAAAGTGTCATATAAGCATTTCATATGCATTTTATTAAGTATGTTGGATTGATTGAAATGTTAAATTGTCTACTCTTGAGTGACAATCTGATATATGATGAATTATGCAAGGTTGTAAAATATGTGTTATATGTATTGATGTGATGCATGAATTGAGTAAACCATCGATAATGGTTACCTCATTGAGTTCGCAAAACTCATCAAAATTGAAAAGTTGATTTTTCAGGATCGACAGACGATATTAGCTACTGAGGGACACTACTAGCAGTGTAGCTTTTTGTTTTTGGGAACAAGAAGGAACGGTTCAAAGGTCGATCAGTTGGATATGGACAGATTAGATAGACTTTGTATATTTGCTCTTTCATGTAGCGTATTTTTTGTATTAGGTTTGGATCATGTACATACTTCGGATGATATTGTACAAGTTACATTATAAATTCAGTTTTTATGAAATGAAATGAGGAAAATTTTGGTTTCAAATTGTGGTGACTTTCCTTATGATGTTTGTAAGAGAACAAAGTTAAATGATGCCATGTTAAGTGAATGTTATGATTGAACATAACACGCCATTATCATAGGTTATGTACTGGAATATCCTCTGGGCATCCCGGTATGTACCCCAGAGTAAGGGAGTGCTACATGAAATATATTTGGAGTATGGAATTCCTATTTTACGAGGAATTTTGAGAACTTTTCACATCTTATAATTCTTTTTAATTCAAAAAGTTGGGTTTAGCCATTAGAAGACATACTAACCCTTAAATGGTCAATTTCAAAGTTGTTTTCATTAGAGAAAAAAAATTGAAGATCATTTAGAGAAACAAAATTGGAGATCATTCTAATCGATCAAGCTTCTCAAAATACAAGATTTTTTATATATATTTTGGATAAGGAAAATCCTTTTTATTTTCTTTATACAGATTGACTTCATTTAATTTATGAAATGCATTATATAACTATGAACTATCTTTTATTTCTCTTAATGTATATCTAATTTACTAATAAAAGATTTGAGAGAGCTTATTATGAATGGAATATAACTTAGAAATTAAGAGCTGAAAAGGGTGATAGATATAGACTTGAAAAATTAATTAAAGGAATCTTTATTTTTATGTATATGTTTAATTAACTATTGTATAAGATAAATTCCATGGGATAAATATATTTTTTAAATAAAATTATAATAAAATTATTATTATTATTTTATTTGAAATTTGAAAGAAATTCATTAAAAGCCCAATCATAACCATCAAATAGGAAAATGTAAAAATGCAAGGATCATCAAAGTGTGTGACACAATCTATCTAAGCATTTGTTATATTAAAAAACAACATATGAAGTAACTAAGCATCATTCCAAACTCCATCTTCTTCTCATTGAAGTACTCAATCCTTATAAGCTAACAAAATTTATATAATCCAACAACAAACCCTACAAGCAAGGGCATGTCTTTCAGTGTCGCAATTCTTGAATAGCCTATTATTCCTTTCTCTCCAAATGTAGTAGATTGAGCAAGTTAAGCTAAGAATAAGACTTTTCTGATCACCTCTCATTTTTTTGTAGAGTTTATCAACCCACCTGAGGATGTCTTGCCATTCCATACATGGACAGACAAGATCTAAAATATGTTGCATCCTAGCCCATACAACTTTAAAGTAGTCACATTGGAAAAACATATGGTTAATATTTTCAGGCCTAAGTTTATAGAGAAAACAAATTTGATCAGTTGAACTAATCAATCTATCTTTGGTTTTAAATTTATGCCTTACTACTAGAAAAGTAACAAAAAAAGTCGTTAGCAAAAAGGTCTTTAGGCATTCAAGTACATTCTAAACAATGTTATACCATTAAACACTAGGCAATTGGAGCCTGAAAGCCTTAAGGCAATAATGATTGGAGAATTCTCTACTCCTGTTAGGAATCCAATGGTTGCCATCACTCATTGTGAGATTGAGGGAGTAATCAAGGAGATAAACTCAAAGTCTATCACTGCCTCTGAAGCTAATGGCCTAAGTATCTTGTTAAACAATCTCCATTACCTGAGCTTAAACAAGAATCATGACTATTAATGATGTTAATTCCTCTTTAAGGATTAAAGGGCTTTGCTTTAACTAATTATCAAACCAAAACTAAGAGGAATGTCCAGTTCTAATGTGTGTTTTGATTAGAGGATATACTATCTTTCTTTTCCTCAACATTTTAGTAAAATATCAAGAATGCTCTTTCTTCTCTTCAATGTTCTAGAAACTGGAGTTATTAAGATCATATCTATTAGTCCATTTGGACCAAAGAGCCTCCTTATCAGTGAACAACCACCATATTCTTTTTTATAACTAATATTAATTGACTTATCTACATGTAATCAACCCTAATCTAGCCTAAGATTTTCTCCAGTAAAGATGATCCCACTTAATTTTTTCACCTTTATAGTTATCAGCACTTCCATTCCATAGGAAATTCTTAATAAATTTGTCCATCTCTTTATTGATCTTCCTAGGAAGAAAAAGATGGGTGCTCTAATAGGAACATAGGTTCCTAAGCATAGAGGAGATAATCTGAAGCCTCCTTGCATATGAAAAAAACTTATATTGTCAGGAATTAATTCTTTTCTTATAGCTTTCCAGTAGAGGAAGACAGTCCTAATATCTTAGCTTCTTAGAGGAGATGGGAACTTTAAGATATTTAAAATGAAGGCAATTAGCATTCGATTCAGTCCTTAACTTTATCCTGGAAGTGTTCTTCACCTCAGAGGAGAAATATATCTTGTTTTTTTTGTTAATTTACACTTAAACATGAAAGTTTGTAGAACTCCTCAAGAGAATTGCACAGTATTGCTATAAACTTTTTATCAGCTCTATAAATTCAAATCATCTGGAAAGCTTAAGTGATTAAGCTTTAACACGTTACATTCGTGATGAAACTTAAACTTGAGGTTTCTTTATATGTTCTTCATAATCATCCTAGTAAGAATTTTCAAAGAAATAGTAAAAAAAGTAAGAGGAAAGGATATCCCCTTGCTTTATCCCATTATTTACCTTAAATTGTTTTCTTAGAATGCTATTTATAAGAATGTTAAATGAAGTAGTCAAAATATAAGTATTAATCTACAAGATAAATTTGCAAGGAAAACCAAACAATTAAAGGAAACAAAGGATAGATCCCTAATTGATAGTATTTAAGGCTTTTAAAAAGTCCACTTTGATTGTATAACTCTTGAGGGATATACTACTATCATAATCCCTTAACAATTCTTGGATCAATAAAATATTGTCAGATGATGGATCTACCTGGAATGAAGACACCCTGAGATTGGTGGATTAAAAACTTCAAAATACACTTCAATCTTTGAGATAAGAGCTTCGAAAGCATTTTGCACATATTATTGCAGCAATAGATAAGGCAAAAATCCTTAAGATTATTAGCATAAGGAGTTTAGGTAGTACAAAGGTGTCATTAGGGTTGAGCTCATTTAGCATTTTGTTAATAAAGGTGAACTCTTGAATAAACTGAACTAGAAGATCCCCAGTAATGTCCTAAGTAGATTGGCAGAAAAGTGCATTGAAATCATCTAGACCTAGAGCTTTTTTAGGATTTAAACTGACAAATCATAGCTATAATATTCATATTATATTAATGTATTATTCCTAAATTATTGCTTTATTAAGACTATAAATCAATAGATTGGAAAAACTAATATATATTATATTTCTTCATCACAAAGGAAGTAATACTTTTTTACAAGATTTACTTTTTACATACAAACATAGGATATCCATATACACTTCTGTCTATTCCCCTTCTAATAATTTCCAAGAAGTCATCACGTTCTAATAATTTCCAAGAAGTCATCACGTTCTACCATAAAATCATCGAATCTAAAAGGGATATCCCTTTTTAAATTCATAAGAAATTTTAAATCAATATTAGGGAGTGAAATGATAGTTGGGGGGCTAAGAATTTACATTTACTCTTTAGACATTCATTCAACCATGTGCTATCAACCTAATTCCTATCAATTTTCTTCTTTATAAACCCCCTTGAAGTTTGTTTGTTACTCTAAGTATAAAACCGGCCCTCAGATTTTAGATCAATAAGATTTAGCTTATCAACATATTTATATAACTCTAGGGTATGGTTCCTTAGACACATGTTGCCATCTACTTTAGATTAGTAGAGTGTACAATTAAAGTCTCCAAAAATGAGCCATGGGGAGGGAGTAGTGTTACAAATCTCCTCAACCTGACTCAATAGAAATCTTCTTTACTAAGACAAAATTTGAATCGTATACAAAGGTAACGTCATAAACCTTCTTTTCTCTAATATAACTTATCTTAATATGCAAGTGCTACTTGCGAGAATTAAACACCTCAAGCCTAACTTTATCAGAGTCTAAAGCCTTTATAATTCTTCCATAATGGTCATGGTCATAATTTGACACAAAAGACCACCAATCTCATTCATACCATAGTTTCTTAAAATTCTCTTATGAAAGTTAGGGATCGTTTGGTTTTATTTATGTTATTTTGTAATGAATTTTAGTTTTCATTTTCTATTTTTACCTTATATTTTTTAAATATAAATAAAAAATAGAAACGTGTTTACTAATTACATATTATATCAAACTTAAAGATAAATTATTTTTGTGAATTAATTAATTAAATTTATTTTAAACTCTTATGTAATATTTATTGATAAATTATTAGTAAAAATATTATTTTTAATAAAATAAATAATTTTTATAAGATTTAATTTTTGCATACAAACAAATTTATATCCTCGCACGATTCTGTTTATTCCTCTTCTAATAATTTACAGGAAGTTATCACATTCCACTGTAAAATCATTGAATTTGAAAGGGATACTCCTTTTGGTATGTGTAAGGAAATTTTTAATCAATATCGGGGAGTGATTTGAGACTTGGGGGAATAAGAATTTAACTTTATTCTCTAGACACTCATTCAACCATATGCTATTAACCAAACTCTTGCCAATTTTCTTCGTTATAAAACACCTTGAAGTTTGTTTTTTATTTCAAGTATAAAACCAACCATCATATTTTAGATCCGTAAGACTTAGCTTATCAACATACTTATATAACTCTAGGATATCGCTCCTTAGACATGCATTGCTATCTAATTCAGACCTGTACAATGTACTATTAAAGTCTCCTAGAATGAACCATAGGAGTGAGCTATAAAACAAATCTCATTAAGTTTACTCTACAGAAATCTTCTTTAGATGCCAAAATTTCAATCTTATATAAAAGTAACTTCATAAGTCTTCCTTTCTTTAATATAGCTTATGTAAATATGTAAATGCTGGTTGCTAGAATTAAGCACCTCAAGCCTAACTTTATTGGAGTCAAAAGCCACTATAATTCTTTTATAGTGGGCGATGGTCATGATTTGACGCAAAATACCACCAATCTCCCTTATACCTTAATTTTTGGAAATTCTCTTCTGAAACTTAGAGCTTGTTTGTTTTTACTTTGTTTTATTATGGTTAGTTTTTATATCCTTTTTTATTTTTTTAAAAATAAAAATAAAGATATATTTAGTTATTAATATTTGGTAATTACATATTAGATAAACTTAAAAATAAATTATTTTTATAAATAAATGTATTTGAATTTCATATTTAATATTTATTGATAAATTATTAAAATAATTTATTAAAATAATTTTATTTAAAATTTATATATTTTAAAAATATTTTAAATTTAATATTGTCATAATTGGGTTTTTATAACCGGGAACTCCTCTCTCTTGTTCCTCCCGTTATAATTTTGCTTACCATTTCAAAACCTGTACTCATCTCCCACTCATCATTCTTCACCCGTGGGTTTTGATCACTTCCCTTCTGAGGTGGAGAATCACGTACCTCCTCCTCATGTTTTGAAGTTGGCGGAATGATGTTAGGGATCTGGATCTTATGTACAGTTACTTCTTCACCCATTTCTTTTTCCTTAAACTATTCTCCTATGTAGAACTTAAATTGTGCTCTTCTCAGTATGGTCCTGGCTAGCAACTCCCTGGCTATTCCCCGCTGCATTCTCTTCTGGATTATAGGTCTCATTTTGCTCTAGCCCCATCAGCTCAGCATAGTGTCCAATTTTAAACCTTTCACCAGTCTCGGTCCATTTCTTCTCTTTTGTGTATCACACAAGGTTCCGAAACTAAGCATGTTTCTATTTTTTTCTTTGCCCTTTCTCAAAGTCCTTCTCTCATCTTCTCCCTTTTCCTCAATGTCTTTCTTTCTCTGTTTATTTTATTTTTGTTTTTTCTTAATTTATTATCATTCCATTGATTAACTTTCTTTAATTATATCGAAGCATATAAATATTTACAAGTCTCGATGTGAAAGATTTAGATAGGAAGTAATAGTATTCCTATCTCTCTAATTAGGAGACTAAACCTTGATTATTTCATCCTTCACTTTATATCCCATTTACATGAATTTAATTTGAATTCTTAAGAATATAGACTGCTGGTGTTTTTAGTCAACAATCTCACTGCTTCTACTTCCGAACACTTGACTCTCGTAATAAGACTGCGATAATTGAAAACAGAATACCGTTTATTAAGTTTATTTTATGTATGTTTGCAGACATTTATCGAGCGGAAACGAAGTGACATGAGTAACAGTTTTATCATTTACAATTCCATCTGCACAAGCACCGCAGGTTTGGGCCTCCCTCCCACACTTCACATTCTGCCTCTGGTTTGCCCTGAAGTTTGCACAAATGTGTGCAAAGTTTAAGTTCGCATCCATACTTGGTCCCAAAGAGGGGAGGCATTATGCTTATACATGTATTTGCATACACCGGTTGATGAGACGCCATCGTTAGTAATAAAACTGCAGTAATAACAACAACAAGCCTATACCAATCAGTCTTTTTTTTTTTTTTTTGGGAATAATTTACATAGAAAATGAGATGATGACCTATGAATGGTGAAACCCTCGACAGAAAAGAAAATTAAAAAGCCTAATAATATTAACAACCGTAGCCTCGTAGCCACCAAATTATTGGCCACGTGCTGATACCAGAGATGGGTCTACAGATATGATTGAAGTTTTAATAGCTAATAATGAGTAATTTATAACTTTTAAAATTCCTTTTCAAAAAATTCAAAGAGAAACTGGATTCTGAATAATAAATTCATTTCTGAATAAAAAAAGAACTCCATTACAATTAACCTTTGTAATTTTAATTTCTAACATTGTATATTGTTTTTCATTTTCATGGTAAAAAATGCTTACTTGAACAAAATACATATCCATTCTTAAGCGGGAACATATATTACATAATTAAAATTAGTAACTGCGAGGCACTAAACTTCAGGCAAATTTGATTACATCACGTATGATGCTACTGTTTTCTTAGATCTCCAGATTATTTCTATTTCATCAAACATGCATTATGCTTTACTAATTAGTCAACTACTCACCTCATTGTTTCAATTTCAAGAGATTTGATAACATTTAGAAGTTTAAATTTCTTTATCTTTCAGAAATAAAAATAAAAAACCCATCAGGGAATGTGTTTCTAATAAATCTACGAGAAGATTTTTCTTCAAATAATGTATTTCCTTAATACTGATCTTAAACTTCCTAATGTTTGTATATATATAGCACTCACAATCCAACTTAAAATATACAAAATTTTGAGTTTTCAACCATATTTAAAGGTAAGATGACATAGCAAATTTAAAATTTCTACTAAATACGAATAGCATTAATGTCTTAAGGTTTTAAGTTAAAGAATTTAAGTTTTGGGAACACCTTGAAATCTATGGATACTAAAAATCGGTCTCAAAGTCTGATATGTAACAAGCACATGCATACTGTATGCATCATTGGTGTACTGTACAGAAAGAAGAACACAGAGAAACTGGTAAATAAATGAACCTGTGAAAAGGAGACATCTAAGGAAATGGCTGTGAGCAAATAGCGTTTCCATGGCGAAACAATAGTCCACAAGATCCTTTTTATGTTCTGTCAACCAGACTTTCATGCTTTCACTAACCGTACTGATCTTTGGGTCCTAATTTATAATCAAATTTGTAAAAATAAGATTTTAATGATAGCTGCCATTTGGTGGTCTTATTGCGTCATGTGGTGCCAAATGCATGTTTTTGGCAGTGATTACCAAAACATAATCTATGAATTTACCTATGTATTAATTAAGCATCTCAAGGTGGGAAAGTTAAATAAAAATAAAAATTTCTATTTTCGCTCCAATTTAACCTTGCCACTTGAAGAACCCTAAACCATGAAGGGTTTCATATTTCGATCCAATTTATAGATAATAGGAGACTCATGTCTTACCCTACCCATGCTTGTAACATTACTCACTCGTACTGCAAGACAGTTACACTCTGGATCGCTCATAGATCGCCTTATTCGGTATGTAGGATCTAGTAATGTATGTGGATTTCTCTATTTTCATACATGTCACTTTTAGTATATAGAGGGGGGTTCATCTTTTTCTTTTTTGAGAAGGAAAATGGGATTAATAAAATTAATGGAAAGAATTACAGGACATACAAGAGTTTAAAGGGTAAGCCCTTTACGCCCCTCACACGAAGTATAAGGATGAAAACTGCTAATAATTAGTTGCAAAAAGGCAACATGACCAGCGTCAATATTCAGTGAGAGCCGTTAAAACATCAACTGAGTATTTTTGATGAGTGTTCTTTACACGTATTAGCTCATGAGTTTGTCGAATTATATCTGTCTGTATTGATTCCTCGGTTGGGCAATGATTTACAAAACGCCTTTGATTACGTTCCTGCCATAAGCTATACGGGCTGTTCCCCAAAACTAGAATGAAGAGCCTACGACATTGATGAAAACGTGCTGGTGCTGCTAATAATTTATATATGATGTCTGGTATCGTGCAACTCGGGGCATTCCATCTACAGTGACGTGTAATCTTGTTCCAGATGCTGTTGTTGAAAAGGCAGTGGCAAAAAAGTCAGTCGGTCTGCTGTAGGTAATTTTTCTTGAATAGTCAGCCAAAGATGGAAGGATAGCCATGGGGCAAGGCCGTTGTTCGAAACAATTTTATGCCATCCTACCACTACCACTGTACCTCGTCTTCTTAGTAGTTCTTTAGTGGTTTTGTTGTCATTGGAATTGTCAACAACTGTGGCTAGTAGACACCGTGCCTGCCATGTCTAGTAAGGCCAAAATGGTTGAAGAAATATACGACATTCCTATCTATAAAAAGGCAGGAGTAGCATGAAGAAATATATAACAAGCAGAAGAAGAGAGACGTGAGATGAGAGAGAAAAGAAAAAGAAAAAGAAAAAGGGACAAAAATATTTTGTGTATTCTTTGCTCTAATTTTTCCTTGTAATTCTCCAGTTTTTTCAATAGTAAAATTCTTTTGTCCTTGTCCGTAGTTTTTATTCTAATTTGGAGGTTTTTCACGTAAAATCTGTGTATTTATTACTATTCCTTCAGTCCTATTTAGCTGCAAACCTACTCTAATCCAATCAATTTTTTCAACAAGTGGTATCAGAACAAGGTGAGAAAATTACGACGAATTTTTTGGTGTAATCTGTTCGGAGTTCAAGTAAGCACAGCGGAAGTTGGTGAGTAGTAATTACAAAAGGTGACAACTGTTCATGTATTTATTGCATTAAACTGTGCAGTTACTATAATTCAAGTATGCATTACTATTCACATGTACGGTACTATTCATACATATGCATATGGTACTATTCACATATATAAAACTATTCACACGTACGGGTACAATACTATTTATACGTATGAATACTATTAACGCGAAATAGTGGGAGCTAAATTCTATTCGCGATAGAAGCAATGATAGCAAAATTTGACATTGAAAAGTTCAATTGCAGTAATTTCTCATTGTGGAAGTTGAAGATAAAGACAATTTTGAAGAAAGATAATTATCTGACTGCCATTAGTAAACGACTAGCTATAGTCACAGATGAAAAATAGAACGAGATGGATGGGAATGTTGTAGCTAATATTCACCTAGCTTTAGTTGATGGAGTATTATCCAACATAGAGGAAATATAAGATCACCTCGCAAAATTGTGTGAGGCTAAATCACTCCACAACAAAATTTTTCTAAAGAGGAAACTATACACTTTACCCATGGAGGAATTCACTTCGGTGACAGAGCACTTAAATACTTTAAATACTCAATTTTTCCAACTCACATCATTGGGACACACAATAGAGATAAGTGAACATGCAAAACTTCTACTCCAAAGTCTACCAGATTCATATGATCAACTTGTCATCAATTTAACAAACAACATAGATACTCTAGTCTTCGACAATATTGCATCTGTTATTCTGAAAAAAGAGAGTCGGCGCAAAAGTAAGGAAGACAGGTTGGCAAATTCACAACAAGCAGAGGCCTTGGCAGTGACGATAAGAAGATTAATAGAACATGGCCCAAGTGGGAGTCATAGTCATGGTAGATCAAAATCCAAGAGTAAGAAGAATTTCAAGTGCTACAATTATGGCAAGAAAGGGCACTTGAAGAAGGATTGTTGCAATCTGAATAAGAAAAATTCTATTCCTCAAGAAAATTTAGCAAATACTTCAGATGATGGAGGTACAATGGTCTATGAAGCAGCAACGACTATTAGAGGTAAAAGAAGATTTGTTAATGTATGGCTTCTCGATTCAGTAACTACTTTTTATATGACCTCTCAAAGGGAATGGTTCCATCAGTATAAATTTGTCTCTGGGAGATCTGCGTATAGCTATAATGATCAAGCTTTAAAGATTGTTGGTATAGGCACCATCAAGTTAAAGATATATGATGGCACAACTCAGATTATTGGAAAAAGTGTGATATGTGGAGGGCCTGAAGAAGAATTTGTTGTCCGAAGAACAATTGAATGATCTCGATTTCAGATTTGAGACTCAAAATAAGATTATGAAAGTGTTTAAAGGAGTGCTGGTATTTATGAAATTAGAGAAGATTATTGCAAATTTGTACATGCTGACGAGAGTAACTTTGCAAGAAGGAGAAGCATCTATTGCGGTGACTGGTCCATATGACAAATCTGCAATGACG
Source organism: Erythroxylum pedicellare (assembly GCA_027563575.1). Lineage (NCBI taxonomy): Eukaryota > Viridiplantae > Streptophyta > Magnoliopsida > Malpighiales > Erythroxylaceae > Erythroxylum > Erythroxylum pedicellare. The sequence goes on from JAOQMP010000004.1 coordinate 27,680,455, forward strand.
TGGCATAAAAAGCTTAGACATATGTCAGAACAAGGAATGAAGATACTTGCAGAGAAGAATCTATTTCCAGGTCTCACAAAGGTATCACTACCCTTCTTAAGCATTGCATTGTGAGTAAGCAACATCGATTGAAGTTTAACACATTAAAGTTCATAAGAAAAGAAATTCTAGAATTGATTCTGTTGGGCCTCGATTTCTTTTTCTTAGTAAATAAGCATGTTTAATTTATTTTGAGGTTTAGTTTGATTATTTTCTTTTGGTA
>JAOQMP010000004.1:27680816-27694648 GCA_027563575.1 Erythroxylum pedicellare
TTTATAAAAATTTCAAGTTCATCACTATCTTTTTCTATAATAACAATGATCTTAATAAGACTATAGATTACTATTGTTAAATTTTTATGTGATAGTGAAACCAAATTCCTATTTTCTTGATAATCATTTTTGTCTTTCTTAACATAAATTATTAGGATTTAAAATATTTTAATATAATAAAACATGTTATATTAATTTATATTTATATCTAATATACATAAGTACAAAGTTTTTATATGAGGGCCGTCTCAAATGGAAAAAGATAGAACTCTTTCACTTCTAAACTCTCTGAGGAAGGGACATTGAGTCTATATTCGGTATATAGAGTTCTTCACCAATGTCGTGTTTTAACAAGTTTCATAACTCAAGATTCATCCCAAAAGAAAAATTTTGGTAGGAAAATATATTTTATTAATTATAATTATTTTTATGAAATCAATCATGACTTTTGTATTTTTTTTAATGTCTAAATAGTTCAGGCAACATATTGTTCTTCCTTTCTTTTCCTCTAATTAGATCTCAAATTATATAAGTTTTTTTTCTATCCTTTCACGTATTTTATTTATGCTTTTTGTTGTTTTTGAGAACCCTTTTTTTAGGCTTTCTGTTATGTACTCATTTAAAAACAGTCTCTTTACTAGTTAGGAATAAAGCTGCATATTATTAGACCTCTCCAGATCTTACATATCGGAGAAATTGATAATGAATATTATTATTGTTGTTGTTGTTATTTGTTTAAAGTGCCTGCTTGTATATATCTACACTAAAAAAATGAGTTTTTTTATATTGAAAATATGAAATTTTATCCTCAGATGTTTAATAAATAAATAAATAAATATAATTCTATTTATTTAGACCCCCGGCGTCTATGGATGGAAGTCATGTTATCCGAGCTTAATTTTTTATGCATTATTATTAAAGACATTGTCTGCACCAGTAGTTAATCTATGCGTGGGTTTTACTGAGGCTTGGCATGTAATCATTGAGTCTTTTTATGATGATGATGGTGTTTTCTGCCGCTATAACGGTTCAGGAGAATTCCCTTCCCCTAAAACTCAAAAAATGAGTAAAACTAAAACACAAAATAAAGACTAATAAAAAAAGCACCTCCGTTTATGGGTAAACAACCTGGATAAACACAGGCTATAGAGAAACTACAATAAAGAAATCACACTTAAGGCATGAGATGAGAGGGGTAATAGTTAATATTCCTTTTATTCTTCTTTCCGATTCGCCTTTAGTTTTCCCCTTTTGACCAAGATTGTTTGTATTATTCAAACTTTACAAACACCGATGAAACCGTCGCCTTGGCTTTTTGCTGGAATGGAACACAAATCCACGTGCTTATGATGTAATTATGTTGTTCTTTAGCATTTGATGCTTTCGCTCTTGGTTTTCACATTTGCCTTTATTTTGCTTTCTCCTCTTTCACCTTTCTAAAGGTGCTATACCATGTATTCAATTACATTTAAGTCGACGAATAATTTAGATGACGCATAGTTTTGTCTTACTATCTATATTTAAACAAATATATATCTAATAATTATGCTTAGGAAAAGCGGTACCATTTTTTTCTAAGGATTGTGGGAGTAAAGGTAATGCTAAGTACGATATAGATGAGTTTGAAAATTTTATTAGATTGTGAGCTTGATGTATAGCTCGTAAGTAGTTGAGTGGGTCATCTTGATGGCCGATTAATCATTTGAATGATAATTTTGTAGAAGTGGAACTCATTAAACTAATTAACCAAAAGCATCATTTTGTATAAGAATCTCTACAATTCCATTCGTTTATTTTTGTTGCAACTGGCTAATTCTAATATGATTATCATTGAGGAAGGACAAGGGGGCCTAGAATATACTCGTATATATATATGTATATATATCATCAGAAAGAGAGAGAGAGAGAGAGAGAGTCCTTTACAGACTCATGTATCTCTCACTCCCATTTTCTTCCTCAACCACCGACCGGCTTTCATGCTTCAAGGGTTTTGACAGTTCTCTGGCCCACTTATGTACCCTCTCCATTTGACACCTCTCTCTATCTCTTTGTTACATCTACGCATACAGTATAAACACATGCGCGCAGACGCGCCGAGACAAAGTTTGTTCCTGCATGCACCGACTCCTTTCAAGCTCTCTCAGGGCTTTGACAGCTCTCTATTTCTCTCATATGCATTCACACTACTAGCAAGCACTAAATGCCTGTCCATAGCTCTTTAATTAGGTTTGTTAGATACCTCTCTTTCTGTTTTCACTCTCTCACTGACACAACACACAGACATGCAATCCTGTTTTCTTCCAAATGGCTTCCAGTTCTTGGTGGCTGTTGTTGAATCGGGACTTTATACATTCAGGCGTCGGGCTTCGTCCTCCGAAGCCAAGATTTTTTTGGTTTGCTACGGCTTCAATGGACATTTAATGCACTTATCGTAGGTGGCAGGAAATTGTAAAAAATGGTACCAAAGCTGAAATAAATCAAGAAAAGTCAAGGATAGCTGGAGAGCAATTCATCCTAGAAATCTCTTCTTCTATTAAAATTCTTACAAAAGTTTAGAGAGTATTTTTCTTACTTAGTGAGAGAATTAGTGTTTTTCTTTGTAAAATAGATAAGAGGTTGTATTCATAAATTTTATAGTGAAATTTCTTTCTTACCCATAGTTTTTATCTTAATTTAGGGGTTTTCACATAAAATCTGTCTGTTCATTACTATTCCTTCAGTCCTATTTAGCCAAGAACTTGCTCTAATCTGGTCGATTTTTACAACAAGTGGTATTAGAGCGAAGTGAGAAAATTACGACGAATTTTTTGGCGTAGTTCGTTTGAAATTTGGGTGAGCACAGTAAAAATTGGTGAATAGTAACCATAAAAGGTGACAACTGTTCATGCATTTATTTTTGCATTAAACTGTGGAGTTACTGTAATTCAAGTATACAGTACTATTCACGTGTACGATATTATTCATACATACGTATATGGTATTATTCACATATACAGAACTATTTATATGTATGAGAACCATTCATACATACGGGTACTATTTATGTGAAATAGTATAAGCTAAAATTCTATTCGTGATAGAAGCAATAGTAACAAAATTTGAGATTGAAAAGTTCAATGGGAGTAATTTCTCACTGTGGAAGTTGAAAATGAAGGCTATATTGAAAAAAGACAACTATTTAGCAGCCATCAACAAAAGGTCGACAACATTCACAGATGATAATAAGTGGAATGAGATGGACGGAAATGCTATTGCAAATCTTCATTTGGCACTAGTAAATGGGTGTTGTCAAGCATAGAGAAGAAGAATACGACAAAAGAGATTTGGGATTATCTCACAAAGGTATCACTGCCCTTCTGTGAGGATTGCATTATGAGTAAATAGCATCGATTGAAGTTCATCAAAGTTCAGAAGCAAATAACTTCTAGAATTGATTCACTATGATGTATGGCAGGCACCAATTGTGTCCCTAGGAGGAGTAATTTTTTTTGTATCATTCATTGATGATTATTCGAGGAGATGTTAGGTGTTTCCTATTAAGAGGAAGACAGATGTGTTTCTAACTTTCAAATTTTACAAAGCACAGGTGGAACTCGAATTTGGTAAGAAAATCAAGTCTGTGCATTTAAATAATAAAGGCGAATATACTGGTAAAGAATTTGATTAATTCTGCAAGCAAGAAGACATCAAAAAGCAGTTCATGATGGCATACATTCCTCAGCAAAATAGAGTAGCATAGCGGATGAATAGAACTCTGTTGGAAAGAACAACAGTAATGATGAGAACAGCAAGCTTAAATAAGAAATTCTGGGCAGAAGCAGTCAATACTGCCTGTTATGTGGTGACTTGAGCTCTATCAATTGCAATTGAGTTGAAGACATCGATGGAGATGTGGACTGGTAAACTAGTGGATTATTCCAACCTCCATATATTTGGAAGTTCTGCCTATGTGATGTTCAATGCCCAAGAAACTACAAAGTTGGATCCAAAATCTAGAAGATGCATTTTCTTAGGGTATACTGAAGGTGTGAAGGGGTATCGTCTGTGAGATCCTGCTGCCCACAAGATTGTTATCAGCAGGGATGTTATCTTCATGGAAGATAAGGATCAAAAGCAAACAGAAAATGTTGGCACTATATAAGAGAATCTAGAAACTATAACAGTACAAGTGCATAGGGGAGTTGATCAAAATGATTCTTCTAAAGTTGCACCAGAGCACGAGTAGCAAGAACCAGTTGAATATGATGTTCCAGATACTCGGAGACTAACTCGTATAAGAAGAGCACCAAGCTGGCACTCAGATTATATTATAAAGAGCAATATTGCATACTATCTTTTAACTGAGGATGGAGAGCCATCAACTCTTCAAGAAGCAATGAATAGTTCAAATGCATCTCAATGGATGACAACAATGTAGGAAGAAATTGAAGCTCTATATAAGAATAATACATGGGAGCTGGTATCACTACTATAAGGAAGAAAGCCTATTGGCAATAAATGGGTTTACAAGATCAAACGAAGTGGTGATGATCAAGTAAAGCGATATGATGCTAGATTGGTGGTAAAAGGATATGCTCAGAAAGAAGGTATTGATTTAACAAAATATTTTCTCTTATGGTTCGACTCACTACACTTCGAGTAGTTTTGGAAATGTATGCTATATTTGACTTACATCTTGAGCAGTTAGATGTGAAAACTGCATTTCTTTATAGAGATCTTAAAGAAGAAATTTATATGCTCCAACCAGAAGGTTTTGAAGAAAAGGGAAAGAGAACTTAGTTTGTAGGTAGAACAAATCTCTATATGGTTTAAAGTAGGCACCAAGGTGTTGGTATAAGAGATTTGATTCCTTCATCATGAGCCTTGGATATAGCAAACCGAATGCAGAGCCTTGTGTATTCAAGAGGTTTAAGAAACATGATTTTATAGTCTTGCTGTTGTATGTAGACGACATATTGGTAGCAGGCCCCAGTAATGATCGTATCAAATAATTTAAGGCACAGTTGGCTGGGGAATTTGAAATGAAGGACTTGGGACCAGCAAACAAGATTCTAAAGATGCAAATTCACATAGACAGATATAATAGGAAAATTTGACTTTCTTAAAAGAATTATTTAAAGAAGATCTTGCGGTGATTCAACATGCAAGATTATAAGTCAATTTATACCCCTCTTCTTGTTAATTTCAAGTTATCCTCAAGTATAAGTCTTAGCAATGAAGAAGAGAGGATGGAGATGTCTCGAGTACTGTATGCATCAACAGTGGGAAGCTTAATGTTCACTATGATTTGTACAAGACCAGACATTACACTTGCAGTAGGAGTAGTTAGTAGATATATGGCGAATCCTAGTCGAGAGCATTGAAATACCGTTAAGAGGATTCTTAGATATATCAAAGGAACCTTAGATATTGCATTATGTTATGGAGGATCAAATTTTACCATCAAAGGATACGTTGATGATGATTATGCAGGTGATCTTGATAAAAGTAAATCCACTACAGGATATGTTTTTACACTAGCTAAAGGAGATGTGAGTTGGGTTTCAAAATTGCAATCAGTTGTGGCTACATCAACAACAGAAGCAGAATATGTCACAGGTACACAAGCTAGTAAAGAAGCAGTGTGGTTGAAGATGTTTTTGGAAGAACTTGGGACTTGGGAATAAACAAGAGAATATTACTCTGTATTGTGACAGTCAGAGTGCTTTGCATCTTGCAAAGAATCTAGCATTTCATTCAAAGACAAAACACATCTGAGTTCAATATCACTTCATTCGTGAGAAAGAGGAAGAAGGAACGGTGGACATGCAAAAAATTCAGACAATGGATAACCTGACAGATTTTATGACAAAAGCAATCAATGATGACAAGTTTATGTAGTGTCGATCCTCATGTGGCCTAAAAAAACGTAATCAATATAAAACAGCAAGGTAAAAAAAAATGTTGTGAAGATATGATTGATTACTAGTCAAATCTTCAAGTGGGAGAATTATCAACAATTGTGGCTGGTAGGCACCGAATTTGATGCCTACCATGCCTAGTAAGGACAAAATGGCTGAAGAAACATAAGGCACTCCTGCCTATAAAAAGTTAGAAGTAGCATGAAGAAATATATAACAAGCAGAAGAAGAGTGACGTGAGGTGAGAGAGAAAAGAAAGAGAAAGAGAGAAAAAAAAATATTATGCGTATTTTTTGGTCTAGTATTTCCTTAGTAATTCTTCAATTTTTCTCAGTAGTAAAATTCTTCTATCCTTGCCCATGGTTTTTACCTTAATTTGGAGGTCTTTCACGTAAAATCTATGTGTTCATTATTATTCTTTCAGTCTTATTTAGATGCGAACCTGCTCTAATCCGATCAATTTTCACAGCAGGAATGTATGGGATGTCCCTTCCAATGAAGGATGCGCACAGAAGATGGATTAGTTATGTCATCTTTTACCATATCATGCAATGCTAGGATCGGTTGAGAAAATAAGAATGGGAAGAACTTAAAGTCACCTGTTAGATGTTTCGATTTTTAAGAAAATAAGAATGTAGTCGAGTAACTACAATGATCGTTTATCAATTAAAATCCACCATAGTCGCTTAAGGAGCAATGCCTAATTTATAACTTTGATAGAAGAAAATATTCGGACCTCCTTCTTGTTTGGGTAAGCAAATATTAGTGCAATGAACTTTGAAGGTAAGTAAGAGAGAACATCTAACTAGTTTTCCTATAACCCCGAAAGTAACTTGTTATATGTCGAAGGGTCTCTTCTATGATGTTTTGTAGGTCTGAAGATCCATACAGAAGAAGAAAGGAAGGTTGTAAACTATAGTGATAAACAATAGTCCAACCCAAGAATCAAGAATCTTTGACATAGTATAATTAATTAAGAAAACTATTTTCGTACATGTCATCTTCGGTATATAAAGGGAGGCTTATCTTGGAGGTAAGTAAAAGAGAACATCTAACTAGCTTTCTTACAACCCTGAGACCAACTTGACTATCAGAGTGTACGTCGGAAGCATCATTAAGCCAAAATCGCCACCAAATCTCCATGACAAAAATTATAGGCAAAGTTTTGACCAAATCATCGCTAATTGTTTTTTTCTATTAAGTATTTTTTATAGCATAAAAGTATAGGAGGCATTTTTCTAAATCATCACCAATAAATTTTGGTTACACTTTGTTTTCATCGTTAAAACTTATTAGCTAGAAAACATACCTAAAAGCATTTTAGCTATGAAAAGAAAGCATAGCTAAAAGGTATTGGTGACGATTTTAAAAATGTAGCCAAAATTATTTGGTTACGTTTGCAAAATCAAAACCAAATATTTTTAGCTACGTTTTTTAAAACATAGTCAAAAATATTTAGCGACATTTTGAAATTTTTAGTATACATTATAACTAAATATTATATCATGTAAATTATGAAAATATGTAAAAAAATATTTGGCGACCTTTTGAAATTTTAATATACATTAAAACTAAATATTATATAATGTAAATTATAATTATTGGTGACATTTTTAATTGATATTATTGTATGTAATATTTATATTTTTGTTGTATAGTTTATTATGCAAAATATAATAAAAATAATTTAAAATTAGAAGCATTGTATATAGAAAATAAAATATCATTAAATTTAATCATGTACAAGATGTTAATTACAATTTCAAAAGTACTTATATGCAAATACAAAATGAAATTCTAATTTGGCATTAAGCAATTGGTTGTCTTCTTCAAGATGTTGAACATATGGTGATCTTGAAGAGGATGAAGCAGTTGACTTAGGCACAAAACCTAAGCCCATTAATGTAGCCGGATCGTGTACCAAGCACCTTTGTTGCAAATGTTATCAACATTTGGCTCATTTCCGTCAAACATTGATGCTTGTAGCAACTCTTGCATCTTATTTTAAAATTTGAGAAACAAAATCAATATTCAATTCAAATATTATTAGCTAGTACTATGTAAATAGATATACTTAAAATTTAATCAAATTTTTATACTTGCATGATTATTATGCGCTCTTCAGACATTCAACCTTTACCTTCCTTATAATGTGTCAATTTTTAGAGTGTGATCCTATCACACTGTTCTGCATGTAGTTTCTTCTAACCCTGTTTTACGAAAACAAAAATACAAAGCACAATAAATAATATTGTATTTACTGATATAATACCTCTGTTAACTTTTGGCTTTCTCAAACTTTTCACACTTTTCCTAAATAAAGAAAAGAAATAGTCATAAATTAGGTAACAAGATTAATGGAAGAAAATATTAATAGAAAGAAAACAAACCTTAAGGTTGGCAGAGGCTAATATCACATATTGCTCCAATTTTCTAGAGACATCTGTTCGGGGATATGTCTCCTTGCCTCCTTATTAGAAAGAAAATATTTGTAATATTTATGCAGTCGATAATGACAATCCCTCGTCCTTTATTTCAACAGTAAAGTGACACAGTTTGAAACATCAGGGTTGTTGATATTGACGATAGTCAGCTTCATCTGTGAACAACAAGTAAAAGTGTAATTAATCTGAAAATAATTACAACAATATTACATATAGTTAAATAAATTGAAAATTTACCTAAACTTTGTCTGAAGCATTCTCTAGCAAGTTGTCTTCCTTCAATTACTTGGAATGCTTTAGGAAAGGTAATTCAGCTCTGGAAATTATCCCAACTCACTAGACAGTTTTGCTGATTGAATGTTGATTAGAGGTTGACCTAATGAAGTATTAATATGAACAGATAACTTACTATTCATTGCAACATTTATTTGTTGCAAGTCACAACCTCTAGCTATACATCTACCTTTTTTTTTCTTTTTCTGATGTTGGTATTGGAACCTAACAATAAATTAATAATGATAAGAAAACACACATTAAACATGTAAATATACATTTGAGCATAACTCTATTTGTAGGTGTGAAAGATTAACAAACATGCAATTCTCTCAGTACTGGTTGAGGCAGATGAAGGTTGTTGCTAACATGGTTCATTGATGGAAGAGGTCGATTGTTGTTGTTACGTAGGATCTGTTGATGTGGTTATTATTGCGTAGGATTTGATTGATGTGGTTGTTGTTGAGTAGGGACAATTTCGATACTTACCACCTTCTTCCCTTTGTTTCTACCAGGTGCCATTATATTTGATATCTATCACTAAATTATCAACAATATGCATTAATATAACTCATTTATCAAATCAAACTTAACATAACTAAAACATCAACAACATACATTAATATAATGAGATGTGCTTAATTGATTATTCATTTATTCCATAATTTAGTGATTAATGATATGAAACTACTTAAGATACTCACTTTATTTCATATTTTATTCTAGGTACAATTTAGAAGCGAAAGAGCTAAAGTGAGTAGAAAGTACTACATTTTTCATGGAACAAGAAGGAGAAGGATTAGAGTGAGGGAAGATAAGAAAATACATAAAAATGAAGAGCATGAAGAGTGTTGAACTAACTTACGACCATAACAGTTGTGTCATGGGCGTGAGACACCTCTTACGTCTATGACACACCTTGTATATGTAAGGTAGCTCACGGCTGTGAGTCTAATGAATCACACTTACATTTATGAACAACCACTCATCTCGCGAGAAATGGCCACCTATCCCATTTTAACCCTACTTTTGGTATCAAATGATATAATGTTACGATAGAATATATGTTTCGTTTTAGGAGTGAAAGGTCTTAGTTTTGAAGAAGAGAAAGGGAAAAGCTCCATTCCTTTGGAGACCCATGAAGGGCTAGCCATTCGACACTAGTTTAGAGGTGATATCGACACCGAACCCAATTAAGCATTTCTCTCATTGTTTGTTGTTCTTTCTTTTAAAGATTGATTATGTTATCCTATGTTTAATGTTTGGGTGTTGTGTAAGAATGATTGAATGCTCTATTTGATTGTTTTTATGTAAGAACCCATTGCTAGAATCTTTAATATAATTCGTAATTGTTATGTTGAGATTCATTTGTGAAAACTAATGGTTTTTAATCATCAAGGATAACATAAACTAGGTTAAATGACTCGAGCTTATGTGATTGTTGCCTTGATTAATTTGTTTTCCTAACTTATAATGTGGCTGTCCAATTAAATTTAGAGAGCTTGTGCTAGGTTGTTCGATAGCTAGGTTTAATTAATGAGCTCTTTTTTATTAAACACAATCTAATATATGCTTAATTGTTGATACATTTAATCCATTACATTTAGTGATTAATGCCTTAAAATGCTTAGGATACTCACTTTAGTTCATATTTGATTTTTGGTACAATTCGGAAGCGAAGGAGCCAAAGTGACCCAAAAGCATACTTATTGATCCATCATCTTAATGTTCATACTTTATTGTCTTTATGAAGCAAGAAAAAGAAGAAGATTAAAAAGAGAGAAGACGAGATAAAGTAGAAGAACGAAAAAAAATAAAGTAGCTCATGACCATATATAGAGTGCATAGGCGTGAGACACTTCTTATGGCCGTGAGACACCAGTCACGGTCGTGAGGCATCTCTCACACCTATGAGAGAGAAGTCACGCAAGTGACTTCTCTGGCACCTGTCAATTTTAACTTAGTTTTTTTTATATAAAAGGCAATACATTATGATGGCTAGAAATGAACGAGGAGCGAATAGACACAATTGTTAACCATTTTCTCTTCAGTTTTTAACAATAATGGAGGTTACGGAAGCTGATTCTTGGAGATTGATAAAGAAGATGAAAGGCTAATATCTAGATGCCAACTCGAAGGTGAAATCGACGTTTAGGATGCATGGTTAAGCTTATCTTACCCTTGTTTAATGTTGGATCTCTCTCTCGGAATTGTTTACGTTATCCTTTCTTTAATCAATTTGGGTATTCATGTATAGATAATTGTATTCATGTTATCAATAGATTGTTTATATTGTGAACCCATTGCTAGAATCATTAATATAATTCGTAATTGTTATATTTGGATTCGTATGTAGCAACTAATGGTTTTTAATCATTAGGGATAACATAGCCTAGGTTATATGACCAGAGCTTGTGTGATTGTTGCTTAGATTGGTCTATTTTCCATTTCATAATATGGCTACCAAATTGAATATAGAGATCGTATCCTAGGTTATTCAGTGGTTAGGTTTAAGTAATAATCATATCTTATTTAAACATGACCTAAGGGAAACTAAGATTAATAGAGCTTATTGTTGGTCTACGACTAATAGTTCTAGGAGAGAGGTGGAAACATTATAACAATGAAATATGTTTAATCATGTGTAGGCTGAGATTGATCTGAGAACTGGGTTTCACGTATTCATAACTTTTATCATTTTTGATTATTTTCTTTAATTTGTTCTCATTAGTTTAAATTACTTTATTTTCTCAATTGCATCAAATTAAAAACCACCTTTTTATTCCTTTACATACATTATTTTCATTGCAGAAATTAACCGAACATTCCCTTTAGATACAATCCTGACTCACCACAACTACAAAATTTAGAGTTAGGTAAATTTTATAGTTCGCTCAATATGTACCGTCACAAATTAAGGGAAAACCAGGGTTAACAGAGCTTGTTGTTAACCTAAGATTAATAGTTGCTAGGAGAGGTAAGAGGACAACAATTCAATGAAGTTTGTTTAATTGAGTATAGGCCGAGATAAAACTGATGACTAGGTCCCTAACGAATTCATCACTATCATCATTTTTCGAATGTTTTCTTTAATTTGTTTTTTTTAGTTTAGTTTAGTTTTATTTTCTTATTTGAAATTAAACAAACCCCCTAAACCTAAACACCAATTCTTTTCGTAACAAAAGCTTTATACACACTCTTTGTGGGATTGACCTAGACTCACCGTTACTATAGTTGTAGGTCTAGTTATTTTGAGTAGTGTTACAATGCCCTACCAATTTTGGCGCTATTGTTGGAGAGTGTGGTGCTTCAGTTTTTGGTATTGATTTTAATTGATGTTTTATACTTATTTGATTGTAATTAGTTTCTTTTTAGTTATTTCTTGATTTTTTCACTTTATTTAGTGTTTATGATTTATAAAAAAAATTATGGATGGAAGTAATTTTTTCTATAACAAATATTCCCGATCTTATAACCATGTTTGGAGTGATCATACAAACTTTAGTTATGGATGGGATAATCAACAGAATTACTTCCTTGATAGTATGCAAGACACATAACAATTCCCGTATAGACTAGAAGCTTCTTCTCACAACTTAGGTATATCTCTGGAAGACTTGCTTAATATTATGACTACTAGCAATATTCAACTTCAATAAGGTATTCAATAGAGTGTACAGTAGTCCTCGAAGGACATGATGCAACATCAGCAAACTATGATGCAATTCCACCAAGATATACAATGTCTAAACTCGAGAATGTGTTAAGCCAGGTGTGTCAACTGGTAGAAGCTGTCAACCAGCTAACATCACAAAGCAAAGAGACGCAATCATCTTAACTCTAAGTGTACCCAAGGGATGTTAGTGTAGATGTTAGGCCTGGGTCCTGTTACTTATCCCAAGGTGACTAAACGAGATGGTCTGGTGAAGGTTATGCGCGAAGAAAGATGGAACTTTAATGAGAATTTCGTCGTCAGTAGTGGTGGGTTTGTTGCAGCAATTCCAAGGACCTTTTAGGGAAAGTTTGTCACGGCCGACGTTTGGCTTCACCACGAAGAAGTTATCAAAATCGAATAAAAACACCCTTTGGGAAAAGTTCACCACGGCAAAAGTCATGGCTTCGCTGCAGCAAAGCCTTCGATTCACAACCCAAAACCCAACAATCCAACCCTATCATACACTTCTATTTCCATTAAAAACAAATTGCAACTCAACCAAAAAATAAACATGAACATATACAAAAGAAACTTCTTCAATTCTTAATCTCATTACTAGAGAAAAATGAAGTTCGAACATAGCTTTAGTTACATATCAATAACCACATAAATAACATATTACAAAATACAAAATGGATGCTCATGTTCGATATGCTTATAAAGCTACCCTAAAAATAGTCGAACTTAGTTACTAAGTGTAGCTATCATGGAGTTGTCAAAGCCTTTTATAGTGATTGGTGACGAGCCACACAATCAAGCATATATATAAATATATATGTATACACTCACACACACACAGATATATATAAACTATAAGCGTCAAGCTAGAATGGTTGATGATTGAATTGCTAGATTAAGATGAGATAATGTGTGTGTGTGTGTGTGTGTATATATATATATGCTTGAATATGTGACTCATTACCAATGGATATAAATATATTAGCCACTGAGCTTCGTAGCTCAACCAATTTTTTTTCACTCCTCAGGTGTAGAACAAGAAGATTGTTGATCCTTGCAAAGGCTTTGACAACTCCATGATAGCTACACTTAGTAACTAAGTTAGTTCGACTATTTTTAGGGTAGCTTTATAAGCATATCGAACATGAGCATCCATTTTGTATTTTGTAATGAGTTATTGATGTGGTTATTGATATGTAACTAAAGCTATGTTCGAACTTCATTTTGCTCTAGTCATGAGATTAAGAATTGAAGAAGTTTCTTTTGTATATGTTCATGCTTATTTTTTGGTTGAGTTGCAATTTGTTCTTAATGGAAATAGAAGTGTATGATAGGGTTGGATTGTTGGGTTTTGGGCTATGAATCGAAGGCTTTGCTGCGGCGAAGCCATGACTTTTGCTGTGGCGAACTTTTCCTGAAGGGTGTTTTTATTCGATTTTGGTAACTTCGTCGCGATGAAGCCAAACGTTGGGTTGAGCTACAAAGCTCAGTGGCTAATATATTTATAGCCATTGGTAATGAGTCACATAATTAAGCATATAT
>JAOQMP010000004.1:27701194-27731207 GCA_027563575.1 Erythroxylum pedicellare
TGGGGAAAACCTTTATATATTACAAAGTTGTTAAAAGCCTTGAGATGATAACGAGTACATTTGAGTATATGTGTCTATTGCATAATCTATATTAAGCCTTATTTAATTGATATGAACATAAAAGAGTTTTTGAGAGTTATATAAGGTTGTGCTAGTGTGGCAATTGGAAAATTTGTTTAGGATACATATTGTGAACATTATTCTTGATGTAAGATTTGTAAAAGGTTACCTTTTGGAATTAACAAGGTATTTGGTTGACTGGAATCACCATTTCATTCCTGATCAATTCTTGGTAATAGATTATTCTCTTGTTTGGTTGAAGAAAACATACAGAACATATAATCCAAGGGTTTACTTATTTCTTGAGTTTGGGAAATAAGTAAACACATTCTCGCCCCTATCGTTATCTATTCTAAGTGGAAACACATCCCCACCCTTATCGTTATCTATTCCAAGTGGGTTGAGGATAAAACTAGGACACATTGGACAAAAATATTCTTACGAAATCCACATAATTACTTAGCTATAATAATAATAATAATAATAATAATAATAATAATAATAATAATAATAATAATAATATAGTTAAATGGATATTTTGATCTTGTTTTTAGTTATTCCTTTTTCATTCTAAATTCATGTTTTCAAACTAAACATTGACATTACATTATTATTAGAAATTCCTATGAATAAACCAAACTGAATAATATATATTTTATTATATTCATTGTTTATTTTCATCATTCTATTTCTTATAAAGGCCTTGTGAATGTTTATCTTCACCCATTAAAATAAAAAACGGTGAATTATTAAGTAAAAGATTAGAGAGCAAACATAAGCTTAAAAGTTGCTTGGGTATATATCGGTTTTGTCTTTCTTTCTTTATTCTTTCCACATAATTACTTAGCTATAATAATAATAATAATAACAACAACAACAACAACAACAACAATAATATAGTTAAATAGATGTTTTGGTCTTTTTTTTTAATTATTTCTTTGTCATTCTAAATTTATGTTTTCAAACTAAACATTGACATTATATTATTATTAGAAATTCTTATGAATAAACCAAACTAAATAATATATATTTTATTATATTTCTCATTTATTTTATTCCTAAAAAATTATCATTCTAATAAAGGCCTGTGAATGTTTATCTTCACCCATTGAAATAAAAAAATAGTGAATTATTAAGTAAAGATTAGAGAGTAAACATAAGCTCAAAAGTTGCTTGGCTAGAGTGATTTGTCTTTCTTTCTCTATTCTTTTCTTGTTATTACTATGTTTATATGAATTTTTTATAATTATTCATTAATCTAAAATAAGGTTAAAGTTAAATACATACAATTTATCTCTCTTTCTTATACCATTTAAAAAATATAGTCGAATTACAAATATCATTTCCTAATTAAGAGAAAATCTAAACATACTTGCCTACGTAACCAACATATATTTTTCTTTTTAATAAATAAAACTTTTCATATGACCATTTTAACAAAATTTTATAATTTTATCACTTGTTTACCTTACCAATTTTATATTAATGAAAACATGGTATTTGAATTCCATTTCATACGTATGAAGCTACTTAAGGTAATCATCTACTACATCTAATATATTTGCATTTCTTTTCGACATGTCCCCCCGAACAATCTAACTACATATGGTGCAAAGACGATCCCACATATCGAGGTCGGAATGGGATCATGTGTTTTCACAATTTATTGTAGTGCCCGATTTGTCTTGATGCCCGAATTTTTTACGAACAGGAACGTAGTTTACTTGCCAAGAAAACTGGAAATATTGGATTTTGTGATTGACCACGTATAGTTTACTTTTAAAATTTATAACTACATATTTATGAATACATGCTTTTAAAAGAATATCCTCCTTTTAGTGTTCTTGTTAAGAAAAAAAAGGGATAAAATGATTTCTTGATTGTAAAAAAAAAAAAAGAATTTGCGTTATTGTTTCTCATATTTTCCACCTCAATCACTGTTTAGAAAAGAAATGCATTGTTTATCATAATGTTGTTAAATTTAATATTTAGTCCACAAATTTTGGCGGAACCAAATATTATAGGAAAACTGTCTCAGATTTGTCATTCTTAAATGACAATAATTAGAAAAATAATGTAAAAGGATCATGATTCGTGAGAAAAGTAAAAACTGATAAAAAGAAGATATTAAGGATATTTTCAAAACATGAAAAATGGCAATGTATTTAAGAAAAGTTTAAAACATACCGGGGAATCAAAAATTATTTGAATACAAGGCCTTGTCCAAATTGAAGGACCTAACCGTGTCCTTTATCACCCCCGCTAACTCCAATTTGGCCACCATTCTCTTTCTCTTTATGGATTAATTCTAGTTATTATTTACTCTTATTCTTATCTCTATATATATCTTATTGAACAATAATTACCTATAGTATATATATATACGCACAACTATACATGTTTTGAGTCTATTTTCCTCGTCTTCGCTCTCTCTTGTAAAACCCTAATCATCGATCCTCCGCTTCCGTCTCTCTCTTCTCTTCTTCTCTTTCTATTAAATTCGACTTCTTTTTTCAAACAATTCTCCAATCAACTGTTCAAATCGATCCTTCCTACCGCAAACTTCCCGAACCCTCCATTGACCTTGCATTTGATTTCGGAGATCTACGGTTGATTTGTTTGTTCTTGAAATCTAGGGTTTGGAGTTCGATGTTTTAAAGGCTGGCGGGCATTCTGGTCAAGAAATGGCGGATACGGATCCGCCAATTATCCCCCGACGACTGTTGATTGGTGTGGAGGAGGAGTTGATAAAGTTACGTAGTCGTGAGGGAAAAGAAGAGTGAAAAGCATGCTGAGCGTGCTACGTGTGCACCTCCCCTCGGATATCCCCATTGTAGGCTGTGAGCTAACGCCGTACGTGCTCTTGCGACGGCCGGACAAAAACGTCACCACTGATGATGTTCCTGAGTCGGCCCCTCTCGACGGTCATTTCCTTAGGTATAAATGGTAAGTACACTACACCATTTTGCCGTTTCCGTTTCCGTCTCCGAGGTATTTCATTACTTACTTTTTTGTTTTGTTGTGTGTGGAGGTGATTAGGGTTGTGTGAATAATCGGGTTATGTGAGGTGTTATAAGTGCTTTTTTTCTTGGTTCTCTGTTTCTCCACCTACACGTCTTGTTCAAAAATTGGGACTTTGTGGTTCATTTCCTATGCTTGCGAATTCATTCAAATTGTTTACTAAGTGTTACGCTCCCTATAGATTGTCGACTTGTCGTAAATAAGGAGGAAATTTTTGAATAAAGACTATATCTAACTCTGATTAAACATCGTATACGCGAGTTGGGGAAGCATAAATTTTTGTTAATGTAGTTTGGGCTGGAATCTGTCGAAATTTTGGTATATTACCCTAATTTGTTACTTTAGTGAGGTCTAATGGGGCCTCTATGCTTTTTCCGTTTTGTTTCCTAAAACATTCAAAGGCTTGGAAAAAAAGAACTCTGATGGGACAGAATTGGACTTCAATGACGCTGCCACTTAATTAGTCATAAGATAAGTTCTTCTAAGCAAATTTTTGGCGGAAATTAAACTAGAAGGCAATGTTTTTCTTTGCTGTGCATTGTATCTGTTCATAATTAGTAGCTAAAGGGTTTTTCAACTTAAGATGTTCTTGTGTTGACACGGAAGTTTAAGCATAATTTTGAGATCTAGGTTGATATTAATTAATTTTGAGGGCTTGCTAGCAGCAATGGACATTTGAGGGTAACTTATGCAATAAGATTAGACAGTCAAGAAAGATTCCAGGATGAAGCAAACGTGAGGAGTTGAGGAATATCATATGCTGATGCTAGAAAGTCTGATAAGGGAATATAACGTATAAAATTTGGTAAACCATCTAACTGAAATGGATCGTCACTTTGATTAGAGGTATTGACTAATACTTTAAGCCAATTTATTTACATTTAATGTGTATATTGCTATATGAACCTCCCTTCTGAAATGAATATTATATAAGATCACTGTTGTTGAGTTAATTGATGATGGTCTTCTTACGTGTTCAGGCTGTATTCACTTAGCCAGATGACACTTGGTGTTTGGTTTCTTATATTTCATAAAATGAGAAGCTGCATTTTTAAATGTTCAATGGTTGAAAGATAGAATTCGGTTCTATTATCTGATGTTATTATGTTTTGGGGATCCTATTTGATAGAGAGTAAATTTGCGTAGAAATTACCAGGAGGGGATTTTGTGAGGAAGGGTGTTCTGGCCAGTTGTAATTGGCCAGTAATTCTCTTTGCCCCATAATGAAAGAGTATGACTGTCCATGGATTTATCATACTTGCTGAGCACAACAGATCTCATGCTCTCTTCTTGCAATCTGCGTTTGTGTTCATGTTCTGTCATTTTTTCTAGCAATATTGATTTGGGATTTTGTCTTCTAGGTATCGGATACAAAGTGACAGAAAAGTTGCTGTATGTAGTGTTCACCCTTCTGAGCAAGCCACGTTGCAGTGCCTAGGTTGTGTTAAGGCCAAAATACCTGTTGCCAAAAGTTATCATTGCTCCCCCAAGTGCTTCTCTGATGCATGGCAGCATCATCGTGTTTTACATGAGCGTGCAGCTAGTGCTGTCAGTGAAAATGGAACCGAGGATGAAGAGTTATTTGGGCGATTCAATAGCTCAGGGTCTGGGATTATAAATGCTAGTTTGTCTAGTTCAGCATCAACTGCCAGCTTGACAAATGGTTCCACTCCTTTATATCCGGCTGCAGTTACACAGAGGAGTGGTGGTGAAACTTGGTTTGAAGTTGGACGTACTAAAACATACACACCATCTGCTGATGACATTGGCCATGTCCTAAAATTTGAATGTGTTGTAATGGATGCAGAAACCAAATTACCTGTAGGACATCCTAGCACCATTTTAACTTCTCGTGTCATTCCAGCTCCCTGTCCTACTCCACGTCGTCTGATTCCTGTAAGTGGAGTTGATGTAGCGGGCCATTTAGATTCAGATGTCCGTATATCATCCTCGGGAAATTTTACAGTGCTCTCTTACAACATATTGTCTGACGTGTATGCTACGAATGAGTCTTACAGTTATTGCCCATCTTGGGCTCTTTCTTGGCCATATCGTCGACAAAATTTACTGAGAGAGATTGTTGGCTACCGAGCAGATGTTGTCTGCCTTCAAGAGGTAAGGCTTATGTTTAATATATGGAGCATTGTTATTAGGTGTGGGGTTTAGGGCTGAGCTTCTGTTTAGTGGGAAGCCTTCCTCTTGAGTGAAGATAATGACTTTGAAATCTAGCATATGAACAGTTAGTTACTTTTTGTAGGTGTTATCATTTACTTTTCCGAATAACTGGTATTGTGCTTTATGGCCCATCTGTTTTGTATGAATGATTTTGAGGAAGGTTTGTTTTGGATAATGCTCATCGGTGAAAGCTTCTTTCCTTTCTGCTTCAGGTTCAAAGTGATCATTTTGAGGAATTTTTTGCCCCTGAACTGGACAAGCATGGTTATCAAGCTCTATACAAAAGAAAAACCAATGAGGTTATTTGATAGCTTTCTGTAATTGGTAGGTAATTGTATCTGCTAAGGGTTGTGCTAATTCATATTGTTAACTGCAGGTGTACAATGGAAATACCCATACAATTGATGGTTGTGCTACCTTTTTTCGCAGGGATAGATTCTCACATGTGAAAAAATATGAGGTATGCATGGAACCTCTTCTTCTGTTGGACATTTTTATGTACTTGTTTTATGTTTTAAAAATATGAGGTATGCATGGAACCTCTTCTTCTGTTGGACATTTTTATGTACTTGTTTTATGTTTTAAGTGCTAAAAAAGATTTTATTCAGGTTGAATTTAATAAAGCTGCTCAGTCTTTGACTGATGCTGTGGTTCCAAGTGCTCAGAGGAAAACTGCCTTGAGTAGATTGGTTAAGGTATGATCATTGCAGTTGAGTTTGTTGGACTAAGGATCTGCATGTAGAAGTCTTATGCTTTCCCAACTGAGTGGTTGGTCTCATGGAAATTATCTTCTTGTGCAGGACAACGTTGCACTCATAGTGGTTTTGGAAGCAAAATTTAGTAATCAAGGAGCTGATAACCCTGGGAAAAGACAACTTCTTTGTGTTGTGAGTTATTTTGTCAAACTACTCGATTAATGGTTGATGTATTCTTTTCTTTTGTATTAGTACCTGTGCTTTATGTTTCTCATCAGATTTGTTTTTTTAGTAGATGGGGTTGCCTATTTACTTAATATGATCTTGTCATGGGATCACATTTGTTTGTTGATGTTGAAATATTTTTTTGGGTTCCCAATTAATATGTAATTACCCAAATTAGTGTTGATTCTAGCTCAGTCTGTTAAAGGGGTTTTTGTTTAGGATATCACATCCTGCTCTATTCTTTCTCTACATTATTGCACTCATAATCAGTTTAGTTTCTTCTATTTCTTCCTTTGCTCATGTATACATATTATCTCTAACCTTGTTTTGTTATTCTGGTCATGAATACAGGCTAACACACATGTAAATGTCCACGTAGATTTGAAGGATGTCAAACTTTGGCAGGTAGTTACCTTACATCTTGGTTTCATTATGAAGATCTTTTGTTTAATCAGTGGATGAAAATGTTGACTTGATCTTTCTTTCATTTATTATAAAACTAGGTTCTTACACTCTTGAAAGGATTGGAGAAAATAGCTGTCAGTGCAGATATTCCTATGTTGGTTTGTGGGGATTTTAATTCAGTTCCCGGAAGGTACATTCACTTCTGTAATTAATAATTAAGAGTTGTTAATTTTTTTATTTCAATGCTATTATATGTCCTGTTGCTTTATTAACCGTAAACTTGAACTCTGTTACAGTGCTCCTCATGCACTTCTTGCTATGGGAAAGGTGGATCCCCTGCATCCAGATCTAATGGTAGATCCACTTGGCATCTTGCGTCCTCACAGCAAACTGACGCATCAGCTGCCCCTGGTAATGTTACGGGAAACCTTTTTGGTTTCATGAAACTTGTTGTTTTAGTTTTTTATTGATCTTACTGGCATTGATATGATTTTTATTTTTCTCAGAGCACCTGCTGAAAGTGGTTGTTTCTGTTCCAATTTGTTCTATTAATTGTTAAAATTCATTTTGAATGTTAGCAATTTTAAATTTTAATTGCTCATCCAACAGGTGATGTAGTAGTTTTGAAAGTTGAATGTTTTTAGAAAGAGTGGAGATGCAATTCAAAACGTGGAGAGTATCTCATCTTAGATATGTTGAAAATGTTTCCAATATTTTCATCTGTTGGGCTTTTTGGTTGGAGAAAAAGTTGCATGGCATGGTGGAGTTATAGTTGATAAAGTGTTCAGTTTCATTTCTGGCTTGCTATTACATGTGTTGGTTGTAACATGAACTTCACTGCAGGTCAGTGCATACTCATCTTTTGCAAGGCCAGGTCTTGGTTTGGAGCAGCAGAGGAGGAGAATGGACCCTGCTACAAATGAACCTTTGTTTACAAACTGCACAAGAGATTTTATTGGCACCTTAGATTACATATTTTACACAGGTGAATGTTTTGCAAATTTTCCTTTTGCATCAAAACTGATGTATGATTTAGAAATAGTAATTTGTTGGTAACTAAATCCAAGCTTGGAGGCTTTCAGCAGATGCATTTGAAGTCTGGTCCGATATTTTCTGTGCATTATTTAGGTAACATAACTTGAATTTTTATCATTCAGCGGACTCTTTGATGGTCGAGTCTTTGTTGGAACTCCTGGATGAAGAAAGACTGAGGAAAGATACAGCGCTTCCTTCTCCAGAGTGGTCCTCTGATCACATAGCACTATTAGCCGAATTTCGTTGCAAGCCGAGACAAAGACGTTGAGATTTAGGGTATGTAATACAAGGACTTCTATTTACTTGGTTTGTTTTCATTTGTCTAAGGACTTTATTTACTTGGTTTGTTTTCATTTGTCTAACTCTTTGGCAATAAGAGTTGACGTACCCAATTTGTTCTTTAACCTTGGTCATTGGCAGTCATATGAAGATAATATATGGCCTGATTAATTGAAACAAGAATTAACATTTTGTTTCTATTTACTTGGTTTGTTTTTATTTTTCCAGCTCTTTGGCAATAAGAGTTTAACATCCCCAATTTATTCTTACCTTGGTTCTTGGCAGTCATATGGAGAAAACATATGGCCTGATTAATTGTGACAAGAATTAACATTTTGCTTTAGTGTTTGAAGGTTGGACTATAAAGTCTAAATTTTGTTATGTTGCACTGCCATTGACTTCTTTGCGTGTTTTGAATGGGAAGCAAAATTCTTCTGACTTCCCCACTGTCCTTTTCTAGCTTCCTGTTGATATAACAATGTGCTTGTGTTGTTGGATGACTTCTGAATATCTAAACATATTATTTTTTTGTTACTGATTTCTGAGCAGGTCTAGGTGCTCACCATAATGGTCAAAGAAATGATATGGATATCTAGTTGTTGTAAGAATGGTGGATCATGGGCAATGCGATCTTTTTCAGGTATCTCTTAATGGGATCCATTCTATGATCTGCCTTGTATCATGTCAACCTTTGTCTCATAGAAAAATTATGTTATGCCTTATTCATGATCCCTTGTCTGTCGATAGAAAGCTCCATCCGCATAGTATGTCATTATCCTGTACCTTAAGTTCTTGCATGGCAAGTGGTTAGTGGCATGCCATTAAATGCCCCCATAGTTTTTGGTTCATCATCCTTTGTTCACGGTTTTTCTTATTTTCCTTTTGTTGCTGAAATGAATAAAATTTTTCTCAAGTTTCCAGCCACTTTGCGCTATTTGCTCATAGCAGAAGTACTCAATTTATAGACTTTGCTGTAAGCCAAAAAATGGGTGCTGAGACGTACTAGTTGCGCAATATGCTTTCGTGGCTGTAAACTTGGAATATCCAAACTGCATCTACACTCCCGGGTTTCTTCAGTTTTAGTAACGATGACAGAAGTTGGGAATGATAGGGTTAGGATACGATTAGCTGAATCCTGACAAACCATTAGTAGTTTCTTGGCCTAAAAGATTTGGGTGCAAATTTTTTGTTGACTCAGACATGGAACAAACAATGGAGATGAGGGGTAGTTGGTCACATTATGTAATTGGTTTTCAGTAGCTAACAAAAGTATCACTTCTAAACGTGCACAAGAAATGAAAATTATTTCCCTTTCTTCTTTTACATTTGTTTCAATATCAAATTTACGTTTTTATCTTCGACGCACAATTGTGTTGTTGGGACGGTAAACATGTTTAATACTCGCAATTTCTGAATGGTGTATGGAATGGTTGGCGTTGACTTCAAATTGCTTGCAATTAATCATTGTTGGGATGGTAATAGCTTCTTTGAGATTCAACGTAACATTACTTTTTCACTAAGAAGCTTCGTTTACATTTACTTGCAAAGAATAAACAAGGGGTTCTACGAAGGTCTAAATCCTTGTAGAGAGGATGTATTTTACTTTTACACCCTCTACTATTAACGGGAAAAGGTGTAATGATTTTAAATCACCGATTATTAAAGAAAAGGTACCTAGGTCCTGTAAAATTATAATTCAAGCCAAAGTCGTCAATTAATAAATTAAGAAAATACCGAATTCTAGTTTTTCTAAGCCTTTACCTTCACCAGTTCACTTAGCTTAGTTGCATGGTAAATCTTTTCCTTCTACAATAAATTAAAAGAAAATACATGGAAATGGTGGCACTGTAATAAAAAGATTTATGTGAAGGATCTTGATTAGTGAAAAGTAAGTGGATTATACTAGTGTCTAAACTTATAGTGGAGTAACAAATGTCCGCTGGTGTAACTCAATCCTTTTACTCTCCGTTTTCCCCTGTCCATCTACTAAAAAATCCAACAATTCAAAGACCCAATTGCCCTGCACAACAAAGGTATGCTTAAGCATTATACCAATATGCTAAAGGATGGAGTTTTATCTCCTTCAAAAGAATTGCTGGAAGCTAGAGCCATGACTTGGTCATCAACATTGGTGGGTTATTTCTGGAACAAACGTCTAGCTTTTCCAGTGGTGAGATCTTGCACTGTTGCACGGTGGGGAAGGAAACGTCTGGAGAAGACAATGTTGATGGAAGATGGCAAATTTCTTTTCAAGTTTTCATCTAAACATAATTTACTTGAAATCATCGAATTTGGACCATGACATATTGGAGAATAACCCATGTTCTTAAAGAAATAGAAACCTAGTTTGGATTGTGATAGGGGCAGTACAGATGTCTTTCCCATTTGAGTTTAATTTCATAGAATCCCTCTTGAATTCTGGACAATTGAGAGCCTAAGCTACCTAACAAGTTCACTAGGCAAATCGGTTTGCATGGACTGTCAAACAACTAACATGGAGAGGATTTGCTATGCAAAAATTTGCACAGAAGTGAGTAAGAACACTGAATTGCTAAATAAACTTCCCATTCTAAAGCTGGATGAAGAAGAACTTAAAAGAATTTAAATCCATATCTCATATCCTTGGAAACCTAGTTCAACAAACAAACAATGTAAGCCTACTGGTAAACTATTTAAAATGGGCTGGCATGATGAATTGAATGCACTATCTTCAACCCAAGGAACAGAACTAGAGTGTTATGCCAAACCATAGGGAACAGGCAGAGCCAGAGAAACAAATTAATGAAGACCATATTACTAGTAATTATGAAACTCTTAACAATCTTGATATGTTTGAATTCCAAGCAGATGTAATAGTCAACAACAACTTAGAAAAAGGTAGCATTCTTGAAAAGACAGACAAACCTGAGATTCAATGGGAGATTCATTACCTAGACAAACAAGCAGTAAGGTCAATATTTGATAAGAAGGAAACTAGATAGAGCTTTGGTAAATCCAACTTGGTTATCTGCTTATCCCTAGTCATTTGCTCACTTTGGGGGAAATCTCTTATCAGATCATTCTTATATTCTTATACAAAATATGTCCACTTCTAAATATAAGGGAGCTCCTTTCAGGTTCTTTAATGGACTTACTAAGCAATCTAGTTTCCTAGATGTGGTAACATATTGCTAGAATATATATATTGAGGGATACAAATCTTTCCCATTGATGCATAAGCTGAGAAGGGTGAAAACATCTCCTAAAACCTTTGCTTATAATAACATCAGACAGGTTAAAGACTTGCAAAACTACACTCAAAGCAACTCAAGATGATTGCTATCAACATCCTCATAATCCTTAGATGAGAGACACTGAATTGCTGAGAATCGAAGAATTTCAGCAAGCTTTATGATAAATGCATATTTAACTATATTTTTACACCCTTATTTGATATATTTTGCTTGATATTTTATACTTTTATTGCATACTTGGAACTTAATCCTATCTAAGTTTGTTTACGGAGCATAATTGCCTTCATGAACTAAAAGGATAAGATTTAGATGAGATCACGACAGAAATTGAAGATTTGAAGTGTAAAAAGGATGCAAGTCTGTGTATCTTCATGATTCTTTTCATTTTTTGGTTATGCACGACTGTGCATCTCCACAAAACCCTAAATTTCAATATAAAGGACAAGAGTAGTAGGAGGAGACAGGGGGGATGATTCCTAACTTGGAATTCGTTCTCTAGGTGTAATTTTGGTCCAGAGAAGTGAAAAACATGAAGAAATCATCGAAAGATCCATCGAAATGCAAGATCAAGCCTCTACATCGCAAGAACATTCGATAGAAGACAATCAGGGAGATTTAGAATTATGAAACCATTATTTTCTATTCGTATTTCTATTTATGTGAGTTTGATTTCTTATTCAATCATGTATAATTAAACGTTCAGTTAGTATTTAGGTTAGATGAATCTTATGCTAATACTTTGACATCATTTGATTCTTTTATTAATGTGATTGGTTTGATTGATTATTGCAATCTAATTACTTGTTTTATTTGTGTTCTAGTAATCTAAAATATTATAACATAATCTGATTTCATATGTAGCGATTGAGAAATCCTAGGTTGAATAGATCCACGGTAATTGGAAGAAATTGATTGCAACCCTAGAGATAGGATGAGATAATTCTTTCGAATTAGGATCAAACTTAATAGAGGGATTCATAAAACACTAATACAATCCTATAAAATTTAACCTGAGTAATGAGGATAGAAACCTTAAGATTAGTAGTTAGTAGGCTCAAAGTTAGCTACTAGCATACTATAGGAGTCTTTATGGTCTAATAAATCAACAAAAATTACATAATAAAAGATTAATCTGTTAAGGGTTTAGGGGATTCAAAACCTAGATACTAATTCTCAATATCGATAATTTCTTAAGTGCTTCTTTAATTCTCTGTTCAATTGCATTACCTATTTTGTTTTACTTGCTTTAGTTTTTGTTTCTTTTTGTTAAAAACCTAAAATCAATCCTTAGGATATATAATAGGGGTAGGGTAGTTACTAGTATTTATCGTTTTTATGGGATCAACTCATACTTGCCAGTACTAGCTATAGCAACGTCATGCTTTTGCAGTTATTACATAATTGACCAATTCATGAAATAGGTCAATCAAGTTTCTGGTGTCGTTATTGGGGACTTTGATATTAGGAAAGTCTAAATGATATTACTCTAGTCATTTTCATTTCATTTTGTTTTATCTTTATTTTTATTTTCTTTTGTTTTAATTTTGCTTTTGTATTTAGTTTATTTGATTGTATCTTATTATACTTATAACTCAATAATTTAATTATCTTTTGAATTTCTATACTTGATCTTAAGTTTGTGGTTTATTGTAAGAATTATGATTCATTGTCATAGTCACAGCTCACAATGGAAGGATTGAGCAAACGAGACTTTTGTGAGAGCCAAAATATGTCTTCACAATTTATATGATCACCATATTGGAGAGATGGGTGTTCTCACATATTTTCAAAAACACAATTGATGTTTAGGCCATGTCACAACATTAGTGGGAGTTATCACTGTAATCATGAATGTCAAGCACCAACGCATATATGGGAGCAACCAAGCATGTGCTATCAGCCTTATAATGAAGTATATAAGAACAACTACAATTCAAAATGGAGCAATTGTTACATCTATCGATGGAATGATTACGTTCCAACTGGATATTTACTGCACCAAGTGCCTCCAATTAACAAGCCAACTTTGGAAGATATGATGATTGATTTTATTTAAGAGTCAATCATGAAGCATCATGAAGAAGAGGCTCAAATGCAAAATTTGGTGAATTGGATGGGTAACTGATGGATATATTATTTGACAAGATCTCAAGGAGTGTGCAGTCCTATTGAAATGGATGTTAAAGAACATGGAATGGTAATCACTCTTAAGCATCATGACGAACTTAGAGATAAATTAATGGAAGTCACTGCTGAAATAAAAGCTGACCGACATAAATTCAAGAGTGAACAAAATATAAGAGTTAGCTTTATGAATGGAGGGACATTCCAAAAAGAGCTCCCAGTAAAATAAGAAGCGAAAGAAGAAAAGGAAGCAAGTTTTAGAGATAAATTAATGGAAATCCTTGTTGAAATGAAAGATGACCGATGCAAATTTAAGAGCAAAAAGAAGACAAGTATTAGCTTCATGAATAAAGGGACATTCTAAAAAGAGCTTACAAAAGAGGAAGAAATTCTTATAGATAATTTAATGGAATACCTTGCTGAATTTAAAGCTAGTCGACGCAATTTTAGAGAAAGAGTTTCTTCACCTAAATATCTTGAGCATAAAAAAGAACACTATTTGAACCTATTAACACAACAGAGTGAAGAAAAGATGACATTTAGCTTAATGAATGAAGAGGCATTCCAAGAAAATGAGGAGGTAGTTGTTGTTGTTATAGAGGAGGACAAAAATATGATAGAGGCAACAAATAGAAGAAGAAGAAATCTCCATTCAAGAAGAGAAAGCAGAGGAGTGGCAGATGAGAATTGAAGAAGATGAGCCAGAAGCCTTTGTCCAGGAAGAAAAAGAAGAAGAAGAGTAGATAGAGGTGGTTGAGCAAGAACTGGTGGAGGAACCAAGTAAGGAAACTACTGATGAGGTGTTGGTAGTGACCTTGAGTATAGAAGGTTCCCATTTTCTCAAAGACAAACTGTTTGAGCTATCTGATGATACAGGGAGTTTTGTTATACCCAACATTTTTAACAATTTTCATTAAAAAGGGCTTTAATGGAGTCTATTAGTTTGTATTAATCTAATCAATTATGCCCTTATAATTATCTTGCAATAGGTGGCTTACTTACAGGCTATAAAACTCTTATGCGGAGAAATGGGTGGAAGCAAGCTGCTTATTATGGATCCAAGATGAAGATGAGTATAAAGGGTACATTGAGCTAACGACAATAAGCAAACACTACTTAGGAGGTAACCCATGAATTAGAATAGGTTTCATATTTATTTTGTTTGATTCTATTTTGTGTCTTAGTATAGGATTTTATTTTCTATTATGTTATTTCTTTTGTTTCCTTTTATCCTTTTTTTTGTATATTTTGCAAGAATGTTAGTCTTATATTGGATGGATCCAAATCAGAAATTGTCATATCTAGGAAAGTACCAACTCAACCCTGTTACTCATTATTCATGTTTTTATTATGTACATCAAGGACAATATACAAGTTAAAGTATGGGGAAATGGTTAAGGATTTTAATGTTTTCTTTAAGCTTATTATAATCCTGATTATAAATCTTATTAACTGATATTCTGAGTTAGTTGAATCTGTCCATTAATACTGTGTTTCATTTTTGAATATTGATTTGAATTGGTATACAAATGAATGATGGTTAGAATAAAATTAGTTTTCTAATTCACATTTTTCATAATCATTAAAATAATCAGGTTGAATGAAATTGCATATTATTTACACAAATTGCATATTATTTACACACATATATACCCGTCTTTTTTGTGAGCTTTTAAGTCTAAGCACAAAATTTTAAAATTTTTAAAGCTCTTGTTATTCGTTCACATGTTTGATATCATATATAGTAGGATAATTTTAGAACTTGCTTTTATTATGTATATTGAGACCATATTTGTTAAATTAGAAGCATTGATATGATGAAGGAACTTAGATTCACCAACTTGCTTTAGCCTATTTCTTTGAAATCAACATATCCTAAAATTTACTTTTAGGAATAGCCAAGTTAAGCCTTAACCTTTTTTGTTGATTAAACCCACATATTAACCTTTATCCTATTTTTCTTTAAAGACTTTTTTTAAAGGTTGTTTAGATTATTTACTCATTGAGACTTGAAATTTGTGAAAGGTCCAATAGTTGTTGAATTGTGGTACTGATTGTAATATTGAAAAAAGAGAAAAAAAGAAGAAAAGGAAAAAAGAAAGAAAAAATTGAGCATAAAAAGAAAGAAAGAATAAGTATATAATACTATTATTTTTGCAATGAAAAGACCTATGTGTATTGTGAATAAGTATTATGTAATGTTCCTTTTAGTAAATTTCCTTCAAATCAACCTTCTTATTATCCCAATCATACTATATCTAAGCCCCATTATAACTGGTATAAAGACCATTGGATTTTTGTCTTTAGTTTATACATAAATGGTGGAGATGTGATTTTATTGCAAGCTTATGGCAAGAGTTCTACTATGCAGTAATTGAGACTTTTGATACTTTTCACCCTAAACACTTGTGTGCATTGGGTGAAATCTTGGTGAGGGAGTGAAGATATATGCTTTGATTTCAATACGATTGTTGATATGATTAATATTGTTATTGCTTGGGAAGTTAATTTTAGGATAACTTGGCTTTAATTATATATTAATTTGATTCAATAGGATATGATGATGTATAGTATGAATGGAAATATTGAGATTGATGATGGTTAATGTTGTAAAAATTATAATTTTGATTATGGTTTGCTTGAGGACAAACAAAGCTTAAGTGTGGGGATGTTTATATTTGACTATATTTTTACACCCATATTTGATACATTTTTCTTGATATTTTATACTTTTATCATACATTTGGTACTTAATCCTCTTTATGTGTGCTTAGAAAGAATAATTGCCTTCATAGATTAAAAGGAGAAGAATTCGGATGAGATCACGAAAGAAATTGAAGATTTGAAGTGCAGAAAGGATGCACAACTATGCACTTCCCTGAGCACCTACATCTTCACGATTCTTGTAATTTTTGGTTATGCACTGTTTGATGCACGAATGTGGATCTCCCTAGAACCCTAAATTTTAATATAAAGGGTGCGTTTGAAGGAAAAGGGTGTGAGCAATCGAAGGAGATAACGGGGAGGTGATTCCAGACGTGGAACTTATTCTCTAGGTGTAATTTTGGTCCAGAGAAGTGGAAAACATGAAGAAATCATCGAAAGATCTATCGAAATGCAAGATCAAGCCTCTGCATCGTAAGAACATTCGATAGAAGACAATCAGGGAGATTTAGAATTATGAACCCATTATTTTCTATTCGTATTTCTATTTATGTGTGTTTGATTTCTTATTTGATCATGTATAATTAAACGCTCAGTTAGTATTTAGGTTAGATGAATCTTATATTAATACTTCGATAAGATTTGATTATTTTATTAATGTGATTGGTTTTATTGATTGTTGTGATCCAATTACTTGTTTTATTTATGTTCTAGTCATCCATAATATTATACCATAATATGATTCCATACATAGCGATTTAGAATTCCTAGGTTGAATAGATCCATGGTAATTGGAAGGAGTTGATTGCAACCCTAGAGATAGGATGACATAAATCTTCTAGATTAGGGTCAAACCTAATAGAGAGATTCAAAAAACACTAATGCAATCCTATAGAATTTAACCAAAGTAATTCGGATAGAAACCTTAGGATTAGTTGTTAGTAGACTCAAGGTCAGGTACTAACATACCATAGGAGTCTCCATAATCTAATAAATCAATAAAACAATTGTATAATAAAAAAGTCAATCTGTTAAGGATTTAGGGGATTCAAAACCTAGATAATAATTCTTGATATCGATAATTTCCTAAATGCTTCCTTAATTCTCTTTTCAATTTCATTACCTATTTTATTTTACTTGTCTTAGTTTTAGTTTGTTTTCATTAAAAACCTAAAATCAATCCTTAGGCTAGATAATAGGGGAAGGGTAATTACTAGTATTGATCGTCTTTGTGACATCGACCCGTACTTGCTAGTACAAGCTACAGCTATGAGGTGCACTTGCAATTATTACATAATTGGCCAACTCACAAAATAGGTCAATCACCTTGTTTTTGCATCAGTTTATTTTGTAACAAAAGATTAGAGTGGAATGGTCGAAAGATGGGGATCAAAACACAAAATTTTTCCATGCTTCTCTTTTAGTAAGATGAAATAGCAACAAAATTATGGAGCTTAAGGATGCAAATGGAGTCTCTCACTCAAACCAATATGTCCTATTGAAGGGAGATGATCTGGTAACTTTAGAGGGTTTAACCAAATATGTCAATACTTCCCAATGATCAATAACAGGTGTAGTGTTGACAAGATTGTATGGAAATTGAACCCTAAGGGTTATTCACTAGCAAATCTTGTTATAGTATCCTCCAAGCTGAATATCCAATAGTGCCATGGTCCAAACTACTTTTGGGAGAATATTGCCTCAATGATCACTTGATTAGTCATTAAAAATCGTTTCAAGTACTAAAAATAGATAGCTTGGAAGCTATGATCCAACCTGTGAGTTATGCAAGCTATCAACTGGAGATTGGAATCACCTTTTCTTAAATTGCACATATTCAAAAGTTATGTGCAGTCAATTGTTTTATAAGCTGCAAGCATACTACACTTATTATGAATAGAGTGCCATATTGAATTGGATTATTCGAGTTTCCAAATAGTAGAAGGACGACAAGCTATTTAAAACAACGTTTAGAATCACAACTTAAAACCTATAGAAGGAGAGAACCACAAAGCTCTACTCAAGGGAGAACACAAGCAAATATCAACTGGCAGAGAACATTATTAATGAAATCAGAGCTTTTGTAATAGCAAAGGAAGCAACACATGACTTGTCAACAAGAATAAAGTTCAAATGGAATTTTTAACTTAATTTTTTATGAATTGTATGTAATGTAACTTTTTGTGCTTACACATTGTAATGTAGGCTTTTGTTGATTTCCTAAAGAGAGACCTCATTGTAATATTGTAAATAGTTTGACTATAGTTAATGAAAATTACTTCAATTTTCCAAAAAAAGGGAATAATAAGATTGAAATCTTCTAGCTCATAGCAAAAATAAATCTTCAAGATAAAAAATTATTCAAGAATGTGAGGAAGAAATAATAAGAGACATAGAAAAGAAATCAAAATATTAAAATATTTTTAAGATTATAGTAAGAGATATTTAAAAAGAAAAGGAAAATTAATTTTTCAACATAATTTATAAAACACATTGTATCAATGATACAAAATGATTATGAATTCCTTTGTAAAATAACTATAGGATTAATACAAATAGTCCTGAAAATCTTTTAAATAGGTTAAGGCTAAATAATTTTTCAATAATTAATTAAGATATTATAGACAAAATATAAAATTGTAAACTCTCTACTAGGTATTGTATAATCAAATATATATGAAGGGTAATTACTTTAATTCTTATCCTAATTTTCTCTAAAATATAAAAATGTTGGAGATATTTTGTCAGTAGATATTAAAACTTCATAACTTGAAGCTCTTAAAAGTCAACTTTAAACACATAATTTATCATAAGGTAGTGACCAATACAAATTATTTATGAGATAAGAATGGTAAAACTCTCAAGTTTCATGCTAATACTGAAAAGGCACAAGTAGTTGTTCTCATAATTATAAAATAACATATGGTTAAACTAACACAAAATGGAAATTAAAAATTACCAGACAATTAGAAAATCAAGCAAATTGATAACAATATATGATATGGAGAAAGATAACTAGAGTTTAAGTTTACAAAAGATATAATTATTAAAATAGAACAAAAATAGAATATTAAAAAATTTGTCTTGAAGAATTTAGTACGCAACACGTTCTAGAACATCAACATCTATTTCAGAATTTGAGCATAAAAGATTTGCATGTCAAAATAACTCATATACTTCATTAGTAATAGAAGAAATATGGACATTTAAAAATAAGAAATCAACATTGCTTACATTTTCATATTTTATGAGTATTTTAAAAAATTCTCCTAAGACTAATTATAAATTATTAAAAGAAGATTATATTTTTAACGTAATAAAGTTAAAAAGACAAAAAAAGACAAACATATACATAAAAAGAATAAAAAGAAAAATTTAAAGTTATATAATATATGTTAATAGAGATTTTGTTAGGAATATGTTTACTTCGATTGTCGATAATGTATTGGGGTTCAAATATAGAATCTTTTAAATGATTCAAATTTTCTAAATGTTCTCTTAATTTATTATGAATAAATATTATATCATAGATGGAAAAAATAATAGAAATCATTTATCTACCCTTGACTAAGACAAAATTGGACAATTGTTTTTGAATTATATTGCTCAAGACAATCTCTCCAATAGACAAAGATAAGCTAATAGATTTGGAAATTTTAAACAATGTAAACTTATGTTTACAGAATTTTATGAAAACAAATAACCAAATTTGACAACATATTAGAACAAAATCTTATTAGAAACATTTTTTATAAAACAATTTATTCTTTAAACTATTTTATAGAAAAGAAAAGAAAATATATATGATAAATACATTAAAAGATCTATATTTCTATTTAGGATCAGATTAAGATATGATAAGAGAATTGGTCTATATATAGGACGGTCTTAATTTAACATAGTAACGAACTAAATGAAATTGGATATTGTAAGCACTTCATTTTTTTCTATTTTTTGTTATTATTTTTTTATTATTTTATGGAAAGTAAATGAATTAACAAAAAAAAACTCAAAAGGGATAAAAGGTAGCATCCAGTTACAACAAGATTAAATATTACTAGTAAATTAGAAGTAGAGATGGCACTAATGCCTAATCTTAAAGTAGAACAAAACCTTAAGTACATTTGATAAGCAAATATAAATAAAGCTTTATGGCCAAAAGAATGCAAGTTCCTCCATGGAAGTGAAGCTTTAGGCTTTGGGTTCTAGGTTGCCCTTAAAATTTTCTGCATCATTATATCTAAGCTTATTATTAAACGATTCTCTTAGAGATTGTAAAATGAGATGAAATCAAGGTAAGTTATAATTAATAGTCATTCATGTACTTACTTTATTAGCCAATGCTTTTGACGCCATTATTTCCCCAATCCATTTAAACAAAAGAATTATGGTTTACCATTTATGTATTCTTAAATGTTCTTTGGTTCCTCCGATCCTGTATGGTATAAATTGAGTAACTAAAATCTAACTTCAATGAATAGAGGCTTTATTTATTATGGCTTTATAAATTTTAAGCCCTAGATATTACGTTATTTGAGTCATTCCTATTGCAACATGCACTACAAATTTGTTTAAACTTTGCCTTAAAGTATTGAGGTAAATTGGCAATTGACATATAAGTGATCTATTATTTCAATTTCCAAATTATATAAAATATATGTTTGATTAGTAGAGATGAACGTAAGTTTGTCCTTTCTTGTGAGCTTGTTCTTAACATCTTGTCATAAGATGATGATTATTAAAGCTCCATACTAGTTTATGCCATAACACATCCTATTATGTATTTATGAAGAGCTTCAAACATGGTTGGTTTATGGAGGTTAGAGAGTTGTGTCTTTTCCAACTAATTGAGCCCTCTACTTCTGTTTTAGGGTTGTAGCTTGTTATGTTGTCTTTGATGGATGTGAAACCTTTTAAATAGTAGAATGGTTATGACCAAATTTCTCCCTTAATCATTGAAGCCACTGTAACAACATTTGGTAGGTTTGTTCTTAAGGATCTGTAGGTGGGTAACTTATGAAAAGAGACTAATTAGTGCCAATTATCAAACAAAAATTAAGTTGTCTTACCAATTTCTATAATGCACTTAAATTCCTGAGAAATTATCCCTCATGTCTATAATTTATTTTAAGGTCCACGAGATGCCTTTTTTTTGGCTTTCTTTTCCATACACGTTCTCCTTTTAAGAAGTGAGAACGCATCCATTTGACCCAAACAGACTCCTTATCTATTAAGAGCTTCCAAATTTTCATTCGTATCCTTAATTGGTTTAATGCCTAGTCCCCCTTTCTCCTTTGTAATCAATCCTCTGTCAATTTAATTTTGGTCCTTTGGTCTTGCTTTCTACTCCTATCTATATAAAACCTTGATTTAGTTTATATTGGCTTCATAAAGGATAAGAAAGTCATCAAGAAAAGACAAGTTGAATATGTTTATTTTGTATAATTGTAATGATATTTAAACCTTCTTTCTTAATCTATATTTTTTACTATAATGCAAATAAGATTTCTATGCATAAAGTGAAAAGGTAAAGAGAAAGAGGGATACCTTGCCTCAAGGCTTTGGCCTCTTTGAACATCTAAGTAAGTTCTCCACTAATGATGATACAATATTAGGTTGTTAAGATTAATTCCTATATCCAATGGATGTATTATACTAGAATTTTGTTGAATGTAAAACACACTACTAGTCCTACACTCAAAATCGCAAGTATACAGGTTGTACTTGTAGTTAAAAGCAGATATCAATCCCACGAGGATTGTGCTTAGGCACCACTTAATTCAGGTTATTCTTTGTTTAAGAAATTGTTTCAATCAAATTTAAGAAAAAGTAAAATAAAGACAAACTAAAAGTAACAGGGAACAATATAACCCAAACCAAAATCGTAAACTAAGACTTAGAGAAAATCAAGATTAAACATTAGGACTTGTAATTATCCCTATTTTCTCCCCTTTGATTAATTGATTCAATTTATGCTTGGCCTAAGATTTCCTAAAATTCTAGTTACCCTCTCTCAAGGTGTAACTAAATGTCACTAGTTAAATAAATTAGAATTAACTTTGGGACCTCTCAATGTGCCAAGCATTTCCTAAACATTCAACTAGATATAAAGCTATCCTATAGGCAATGTATTGATCTATTGAAATATCTTCCTAATAAATCAATAATTTGTTATTTATAGGTTTATCAATCGTCAACTCTCGTTGTACAATTAACACAAATTACTAAGCTTACTCTCTCAATTTATTGCAAGCTTTAAGCAAATAAATAACACAAACATGTATATCATTAAATCAATCACCAAAGATTCACAAATAGTTAAACAACAAACCATAAAAATTGTTTTAGCCAATCATAATATCCATAACATCCCCAACAATCAAATAAACCATGATAAACATGCTAGAAAAGAAAGAAATTCAAATAAGACTAATAGGGCAGCTCCTCCTCTTCTTTTCCCAATCTAGAAAATCTAGATAATGAGCTGCTCTTTGTTCAATCAGGAATGAAACCTTGAATCTCCTCCTATCTTTAGGCTCTCAATCTAAGTTTTAGCTCTAAGAAGCAAGTTCCATGACCCTCTGTCGGCTCTCGGGATTTTATGTCTTATAAAGTAATGAAAACCTAAAAAAAATACATGATGACTGCGTTTCTCTTCGACTTCTAGTTCCTACGATCATGGGAATTATACTTGTCTTCCCATAATCATGGGTTAACTTACAAAAATCTTTCTCCATAGATTTCCCACAATTATGGAAAACATGCCCTTTTACACGATCATGGGTTCTTGTTTTTCAATAGCTCCACTTCTCTTCTCTTCTCATGGTCCCTAGCTCAATCACAAAGGTGTCCACCCTCCATTCCTACACTAAAATGATTAATTCCTACCCTAAACCAATATCAAACACAAAAGAACAACCATGAAGATCAAACTAAACAAAAACACGCAAAACAAGTCCTAAAACACAATAATACTAACTTATCATGCAAGAATCACATGCCAAATCTTAGAAAAGCACATATTAACACACAACTATCAACTTCCCCACACTTAAATCCTTGCTTGTCCTTAAGAAAAATCAAACACAACCAATCAATTCCATCACTTCATTTTCACAAAGATCAAAGTATGCAATCCCTAACTCAAATCTCAAGCTATTACACATATCATGACTACTTTTCATTAGTGTACATAAGCAAACTCAATTTATGGCACTGCCACTCAAAGATAAGTATAAACACAAAATGAATCTTCCTCATGATTTCACTCATTTCTCTTAAGTGTTTGGCGGTTAGTGTTTCACTCAAACTCCCAATAGGAAACTACACTACCATAGGCTTGTTAATACACCAATTCTCCTCTACAATGATTACATGCATAAATAGGTCAAAAGGACTTGTTTTGGGTTATAATGTGGTAAGGGTTCAAGTGGGTCAAAAGAGGTAAAGGGTTTAATAGAATCATTCATAAAGTAATAAGTAAACAAAGGGATACAAAACATATTATGAGATATACAAATGTAAATATACTATTACTCTGTACTTATTGATGCTACCCAAAATGTTCTTCCTTTTTCTTTTCTTTTCTTGTTTTTCTTGTTTTTTAGTTTTTATATAATTGAAAAAAAAACAAACAACATAGCAACTAGATACGATGTGATTGAAGAGTAGAAGTATAATTCAATTTATCTCGAAAAGAAGAAAAAAATTGTACCAAAAATCCCAAACTAGCGCATCACTTAATACTTTATTAAGCTTGTGAATGGGTAGGCTAATGAGGTTTCGGGTTTTAAATTATGAGCTGTTTTCAAGAAACAAAAGGGATAAGGCTCAACGGGGCTAACAAGGGATAATAATAAGGGTAGGTTATTTAAGCTAAGGGTTATCACAAAAAGAGCCTTAATCATTTCTATTAAGCAAGCATCTGGTAGACTCAAATCAATTCAAAGCAAGTTCTGAAGGTAGTAACCTAAAGGGGCATCACACACTCAAAGAAATAAGATGACTATAGATGGAGACATGTAAGCTCAATCCTCATATTGGATCAAATGAAAATTCATTATGCATCTTTACATTACCTCATTGCTCAAGTGTCACATTTTGAGTAAACTTATGCAGCCAACTACTTTTCATCACTCAATATGATTCACTCTCTACACATTTTCATTTCCCCATAGAGCTTTAGAGTTAGAAAATGACAAGGGTGAAGCATTCAAGGTCAATGGGCATAGATGCAAGCCATACTATAGAGGGCCATACTCACAAGAAAAGGAAGTCATCTATTTCCTTTCTTCCACTTCTTCATGAAAGCATGTGAAATGGTCAAGCTAATGACCTTAACTTAGCATTTTTACCTTTCTTTTGCTTGCTTTTATGCACTTGTGTATTTGATTTGTTTGGTTTTGATTATGTTTGGTTTGAATTTTTTTTGAGTTTGAACTTCTGTTCTTTTAAAATTTCTTATTGGATAGTTGATTTTGATGTGTTGGTAGGTTGATTGAATGTTGGGAATGCATGTTAAACTTAAAATAAGAATAAGAATTTGAACAATTTGTACCAAAAATCCCAAACTAGCACATCACTTAATTCTTTATTAAGCTTGTGAATGGGTAGGTTAATGAGGATTTGGGTTTTAAAATATGAGGTGTTTTCAAGAAACAAAAAGGTTAAGGCTCAATGGGGTTAACAACGGATAATAACAAGGGTAGGTCATTTAAGCCAAGGGCTATCACAAAAAGGGCCTTAATCATTTCTATTAAGCATGCATCTAGTAGACTCAAACTGATTCAAAGCAAGATCTGAAGGTAGTAACCTAAAGAGGCATCACACACTCAAAGAAATAAGATTACTATAAATGGAGTCATATAAGCTCAATCCTCACATTGGGTCAAATGAAAATTCATTATGCATCTCTACACTACCTCATTGCTCAAGTTTCACATTTTGAGTAAACTTATGCAACCAATTACTTTTCATCACTCAACATGATTCACTATCTACTCAACTAGCCTAATCCATGTTCAAGCATGCATTCAATCTTATTCCAACTAGCATGACAGAATCTCATGGAAAAACACATAAATGATAAGATAAGGTTTTACTACTTCGCTTTCGCTGGGAGTTTTAAGGTCATTGTATTGTGTGTGTAATTTAAGAATAGTTAGATAAACCATTTTAATTTAATATTCACCCGATTTTATAGGTTTAATTGTAAAAATTTTAATTTTTTAGTTAAGTTTTAAATTTTTAGTTTGATTTATTTTAATTATTTTTTTGATAAAAATAATTTATTTATAAATTAATTGATAAATTTTTATTAATTAATAAAATTTGTACAATTAAAATAAACAAATAAAAGTTTATTTAAGAATAATTTTTCAATTAAACTCAAATGATTAAGAAAAATCTTTCTCAATAAATAATAATTTTTAAAATTTTAAATTTTATTTAACCTTTAATGATAATATAATACTAATTAAGCCGCAAACTTTTTTTCCTACTAATTTACTGTAAAAACGAATAAATTTAGATAAAGAGAAATTGAGATATTTATTAACATTGAAAAGTATGGAATGCATACAGATTACAGACATCTACAGAAGCAACAAACTAATATCACCTCAACTTTTTGGCATTTTCTTTATGAGCCTTTGATTTCCATATCTGACATGTATTTGTATAAAAAGTCAGGCCACATGCAGAACAGGCTCACTATCCACCGTAATCTTTTTCCTTGTAAAAGTCAAAATTAATATCTCTTCCTCCCCAAGCAATCAACAGGATCTGGAATTTATGGTACTAAGTACATTTCAAGATATGTGTACGCAAGTTCTATGAAGTGCATAGATACCTTCTTCTTTTGTTGATACTGTAATCAGCCTTCCCAGAATACCTCATTTCATTGTTAGCACTGTCAAGGTGTTCACTCCCTTCTCTTGACCCCATTGTACTGCTCCTGCGATTTTTTTTCTTCCTGTTTCCTACATCTATAATTGTGTTATCGTATGTATGATGTGATTGAATATGTTTTCTTTAGGACCAAGATGTGTGCTTTCTGATATTTTTACGAGTTTTCGTGACTGGGTATGCATAAAGTATAGATTTTTATTTGATTCTGGGGTCTCTTAACTAAGTGCGTCCACGTTTTGTACAGTTTATGAAGTGGGATTTTCAGTTTTTCCTTTCCTGCCTTGAACCCAGAAAATTTGAAGTAATAGAGATTACAGAAAATATAAAAAACTATATTTAAAAAAAGATAGTTTAGTATTCAGGTCTGATATTTAATAGTTTATTGATTTTGGGTTTTCTGAAGTTGCAGTCATAAAAGCCATGGCAGTTGAGAAAGACGTGATTGCCAAGAATGTCACTGAGGTGCGTAGTCCTCTAATTGATGGTGTAAATCATTGTCTTGTATGTGTTTAATTGTTTGAGCTTGGAAGGTTACCGTTTGTTCTACTGTGATACAGTTGATTGGAAACACCCCATTGGTGTACCTCAACAATATTGTGGATGGCTGTGTTGCCCGTATTGCTGCTAAACTAGAATTAATGGAACCATGCTCTAGTGTCAAAGACAGGTATTTGTCTTTATCTCTGGTTTTCTTTTCAATAAGTAGCTTTTCTTTGTTCATATATCCCTGGCTGAATCATGGAGTAGGGCAAGACCATTAGCTTTTTAGCTCAATTCTTCAAAACTTCGTGATACTAAGATTATTTGTAAGCTGTTTTAGTATGGTTTCCTTGAAATTCTGGACTTTTCTGTTCCTTTTGTTCCTCTTAAGATGAACATTCTCCAGATGCGGATTTTTATGTTGTTTCACATGCAGGATTGGTTACAGTATGATTGCTGATGCAGAGGCCAAGGGTCTTATCACTCCCGGACAGGTAATTATCATATCAAATATTCGGTAAAAGTGGTGTGAGATTGTTAGTATTACTTGATGAGGCAAATTTGTTCTTTTAAGAATCCATGTGTTGGTGCAGATAATATTAGAGAACACCATTAGTTTCTTTCTTGGTGTGGTTGATCGATTTTGATATTGCTGTCGAAAGAAGGGAATACTTGTTTTATTTCATCATTACCTTTCATTTTGAGAAGTTTCATGCAATTTAGTCTTCAATCAATTCTTACTGTTCTTTACAAATGTTGATGTAGAGTGTCCTCATTGAGCCCACAAGTGGAAATACTGGCATAGGATTAGCATTTATGGCAGCTGCTAAGGGTTACAGGCTTATCATTACCATGCCTGCTTCAATGAGTCTTGAGAGGAGAATCATTCTCCGTGCCTTTGGAGCAGAACTGGTTCTCACTGATCCAGCTAAGGGCATGAAAGGGGCTGTTCAGAAAGCCGAGGAGATTTTAGCCAAGACACCCAATTCTTACATTCTTCAGCAGTTTGAAAATCCTGCCAACCCAAAAGTATTCTCTCAATATGTGATTTGAAAAATGCAGTCAATCATAGAAATTCTGATCATTTGTGTAAATTGTTGATGTAGATACATTATGAGACTACTGGACCAGAAATATGGAAAGGTACAGGAGGAAAGATTGATGCTTTCGTGTCTGGAATAGGTACCGGTGGAACCATAACAGGTGCTGGAAAGTACCTAAAAGAGCAAAATCCCAACATAAGGGTACGCTTGACCTTTTATTACGATTGTTGATTTACTGTGATCTCCTCTCATATGTTCAGTTGGCAGTCAAATTGATCTTTCCAAATGTGAGCTTCTCAGTCTCGTTTGCCTTTTTGTAGCTTTATGGTCTGGAACCTGTTGAAAGCCCTGTGTTGTCTGGAGGAAAACCTGGTAAGTTGTTTTTTTTAATGCAATAACTGCTTTACGGTTCATAGTCTGTCTATATCTGCCGTTGCTTTTTACTATCACAGGTAGTCAATAGTTATAAAAATTGTATGAACATACTACCGGATGGTTTGTAGCATTTTATATTGTAGAGAAGGAAGCAGTTCTCTTCGGTGAACCAAATCGTACAAAAAATTGCAGCTTATTATGCATAACATTTGCTTTATAATCCTTCTGTAAGCTAATCGAGGAGCACTATTATCAGAGTTAGCAATTGCTGTCTACAGGTTATATTGTTTCTGTAACTCTTTAAGCTCATAGACATCCTATAGTTGTTCAGAGACGATCATATTTCACACCAGTATCGGCTTACTTTCTTTGTTTTGAACGCATAAAAACTACTTTAGTTTCGGTTGTCATTAGACAAAAGGTGCCCTTTTTCCGTCCTTTGGTTTAGCTTCTAGTTAAAATTATTTCTTTATTTTGCATGTTTCTGTGTCAAGGTCCACATAAGATACAAGGAATAGGTGCTGGTTTTGTCCCAGGAGTTCTTGAAGTTGGGCTGGTTGATGAAGTTGTTCAAGTAAGACATGCAGCATCTTTGATCTATTCATGAACTGAAGAATGTAATTTACACGTATTTCTGCCAGATAAAGTTGCTCAGAGAAAAGATTTTAGTCGAAGTATATGATTAAGTAAGCATTAGGATAAAGGCAAAACATACATCATAGGCCTGTAAATTCCCAGTAGAACTGGTCTAATCGAAGTTGTCTTTATTGTTATTTCATAGTTATCTATATTGCATAACCATTCTCAGGTTGATTATCAGATTCATGATTCATTCTTACATCGACTTTCTGAGAAATTTATGAAATAAATTTAATGATTGGGCAGTAGTGAGAAATTAGTGAAAGTTTGATGTGTAAAAATGCTGTCACCAGCTATGTTCTTATGTTGAGTTTCAGCTAATGTGAACTGTAATGTATTTGGAACTTCATCATGCACTGTACTATTGTTTTGAATCGGTACATATGCTGCCATTGTTTATGCAATTTACAGATATCAAGTGAGGAAGCAATTGAAACTGCAAAGCTTCTAGCACTGAAAGAAGGTTTGCTTGTAAGTTCTCAACCTGTACTGCTTACATTGTTCAACTTTGAAATTAAGCTATCGCACTATCTCACGAAATCCCAAAGGTTCTCATGTATAGCTTCTTCACCTTGCTCTTATGATATCCTTCCCGCCACTTCTGTGTTTGGAATTCCGTTACAGGTGGGAATATCTTCTGGTGCTGCTGCCGCAGCTGCCATCAACATCGCAAAGAGGCCAGAGAATGCCGGAAAGCTTATCGTTGTAAGTTGGGAATGCTGTTTTCATTTCTCAATCTTATTCACTTTCTTGATTTATAAGTTTTTTTGTGTTTGGTTCCATGGTAAAGTCAGGAACATCCAATAACATATATTGACTTGTAGCTTGGGAATGGTTTCTAATTACTGCTTATGTTCATATTATTGTGTCTGAGCATCTGTTGGAGCTGAACACTAATATATCTTTTGCAGGCGATATTTCCCAGCTTTGGGGAGAGGTATTTGTCGTCTGTGCTATTTGAATCAGTGAGAAAGGAAGCAGAAAGCATGACATTTGAGGCTTGAGCCCTCTTTGTTTCTAATTTAGTAGAGCCAATGAGCTAGTGAATGAACTTACTTTACAAAATGATGTAATTTATATGTTCTTGCTTTGTGATATTCCTCTTATTTTGGTGTTTCTTGGAATAAAATCGTATGGAAATGCACAAATACTGATTTAAAAAGCTTCTTTTTAAAATATTTATATTATTTACTTAAAATGTTTGAAGTAGTTATAAATATTATTTAAGCACAAAGCTCCCAATTTTGCCGAGGCTTAGGGGAGGTTATAATATATGCAATTTTTTTTATATTTTATATTATATTTATATTATTTACTTCTATAACTTAAACATGTGAACTTATGGCTGCAAAGGAACAACTTTATTAGTTACTCTAAGTGTTA
The DNA here is from genome assembly GCA_027563575.1 of Erythroxylum pedicellare. Classification (NCBI taxonomy): domain Eukaryota; kingdom Viridiplantae; phylum Streptophyta; class Magnoliopsida; order Malpighiales; family Erythroxylaceae; genus Erythroxylum; species Erythroxylum pedicellare. The sequence goes on from JAOQMP010000004.1 coordinate 27,730,940, forward strand.
GTTTGGTTCAGCTTTTAGATAGTGAATTAACACTCTTTTTTTTACAGCAAAAGTTGTTTATAAAAAAATTGAGCACCCGTTTGGTTGAGTTTTTAGAGGGTAAAAAAGTACTTTTTTTTACCGCAAAAGCTATTTTATGGAAAAAGTGAATGTTTGGCTGTAAACTTTAAAAGCACTTTTAAAGTAGAAATAGCTTTTTTAAAAGCTCAAATACAGCTTTTTCAAAAGCTAAAATTTGGGACTTATTTACTAAAATTTGGAGCTTTTC
>JAOQMP010000004.1:27740536-27761165 GCA_027563575.1 Erythroxylum pedicellare
GAAGAGAAAAGAGAGGAAGAGGGCGAAAGTCGCGATCGCGACTCGTCGCGACTCTACCAAAGGCGCACGCAGGTCGCGATCGCGACCCACAGGTCCTCCTCCCAGCTTGAACATGTTTTACTCTTTTGGCCATAACTTTTTTGTCTGAACTCCAAATGACCTGATTTTTGAAGCATTGGATTCATAACACATTCCTATACCTATCCATAAAAATTTATAGCTTTTAATTTTGATTTGAAAAAGATTGATTGAATTAAATTAAGGGTATCAGTTGGAAGAACATGAACTAAATATTTTACTAAACATGTTCCAGTATTTTGATGATATCTTGATCTATAGGACTCCAAATAAGATGAATTTTTAATTTGGAGTAAACTAGAGATATAGGGCATATGAAAAACGTCTAATTGTGATTCAGTGTCTAAGATGTTGAATTTCTGGATGGAAGTTATGCATAGTATACTGTTTTTTTATATTGATAACCCAATAATGTTTTAGGCATATCTTCCAAATTACTAAACCAAACTGAGTGATTTTGGTGTCAATGAGAAGATAAGCCATAGAGGAAAACTTTTCTAAAATAGAGTACACTAAAATTATATCAGTTTCACCTTCTGATTGAATGTGAACAGTAGACCCGATAGGGGTGTCTTGGAAAAAATTCTGAAGTGAGACAATGAGAAAGGAATAGAGATTTTAATGGTGTTGGTGAGGCATAAACCTAAGTATAAACTATACTTAGAGGAGTTTTAATATAAGAATAACTTTGTGATGAAATTAATGGTAAAATACCCGGCTTGTCATGAACATGCATTGTGCATATTTCATTTCATTTATGTGCATTATTAAACACTTATGATTGTACAAATTGTGATATATGTGTATGTTATTTGATTTAGAGGAGCAATTAGAACGTCAACCTCCAGAAATTGATGGCACTTCAAGGCTTTAGCTTCGAGAGCAACTTGTGAGTAACCTAGACGGTTTCTCTCAATTATTGTTTGCTTAAATGCTATTATGAATGATAAATTAATGTGATTGATGGTGTTGGTTTCCGGATAGGAGGTCCGAAGAATGTGATGTATGAATGAAATATTGAAGTGCTCATTGAATGTGAATTAGACGAAATAAGTGTTTTCTTAACTTAAGTGTTGAATGTATAACTAAGGTCCAACGACAATGTGAATGAGATGTGATAGTGAATATGATTGTGTGACATTGAGCACTTTCAATTGATTGAATAGATGTGATGCATTTCATTACATGAATGCATGATCAGATAATGGGAGTTGTGACCAGAGTAGCCACCGATCAAAACTTAAAGCTCAATGTGTGAAGAAGAGCCCCAAACTCAACGTTTAATGAGCCCTATATGGGACAGTTATCAATAAACCTGGTATCTAATAGATACGGGACAGTTAGGCACTTGGTCACAACAATGTAATAATTCTAAAAGTGTCTTATAAGCATTGCGTACCCATTTTGTTAAGTATGTTGGCTGGATTGAAATCCCAAATTTGTCTATGCTTAAGTGAAAATGCGATACTAATGTAAAGTGCAATTTTTTTGAAATATTTCTTATGTGAAATGAAGTGTTGCATGAATTGAGTGAACCATCGATGATGGTTACCTTCTTGAGTTCGCAAAACTCATCCAAAATATGCAAATATTTTTCAGGATCAGAAGAATACCCCGTTAGGCAATGGGAGTATACCTACTGCACGGAAGGAAAAGATAGATGTCGGGATCAGTTCAAGTCTGCATTGTATTTCTTTATTTTTGTACTGAATTGTATATTTTGCAAATTTTTGTATCATTTGTAATTAAATATTACGGTATGTAATAACTTTTGGAATTAGAAATGTTTTGTTTTTATAATGGGCACCAAATGATTAGTGAATGTCTGATGAGTTGTGTACTGATTGTAATGTATTGATTAAAGATGTTTATGAATGAAAGTGGGCTAAATTGATGATTGATTTCCGCATACTATGTTTATGGTTTCAAAGAAAAAAATTTATATCGAGTTTTGACTGATTGATTGTTCTAGCACACCACCCTCACGGGGAACGGACTCAGATATCACCCATCGATGTCAGGTTCGGGTCTTGCGGGAGTGGGGTGTTACACTGTATCGAAGGCTTTATAAATATCAACCTTGAGAGGACATCGTGGTGGCAAGCGATTAAGGTGATAATCGTCCATTAGATCTTGAGTAAGAAAAATAACATCCACAATCTACTGCCCCAGAATAAAAGCCATATGAGATCTCCCAATCACCTCTAGTAGAACAACCTTAAACCAATTTGCAATGACCTTTGAGATGCACTTATAAAGGACATTGTAGTAAGAGATCGGTCTAAAGTCATTCAATGTTTAGGGCTCTCCACCTTGGGAACCAAAGTGATCTTAGTGGGGTTCACCCATCGAGGCATAACTAAAGTAGAGAAAAAAATACCACACTACCACCCTAAAGTTAGCTTCAATAATGAGGTGTAATTGTTAAGCCCCGAAGCCTTATCCTCCGAGATGAAGAATAAAGTAGTATATATTTCCTCATCTAAAACTAAGCTCGCTAAGGTCTGAACCATATCCTCTAGGATATGCAGAGTGAAGAATCTAGTAATATCAGCTAAAAGTGGAGATGGGGAGATATGAGAATGCCTTGAAAATAATCCATTGCCATCTATCCCAGTGCTCCCTAATTAGTGATAATTGTGCCTGTCTCATCCTGTAAACCATACACCCTACCTCTAACCTGTCTATGAATCAATGATTTTTCAAAGAATCTAGTGTTTTGGTCCCCTAGAGCAAGCCACTGGACTTTAGATCTCTACCTATAGAATGACTCCTCTTTTTGAACCAATCTAGAGTATTAGTGAGCAAGGTTGCGCTCAGTAATGCCTAAATCTGACGAGAGTGGGGAAGCATCCAAGGCTGCATGAGTTGTAGCCCACTGAGCTCGTGCTTACCTAAATCTATTGGAAATATGACTGTAGTCCCAAAAGCGTAAGGACTTCAGCTCCTACTTAAGCAAACCTAGTCGGTGAGTTAAACAAAACTTTGGATCCCCTCTCACAAGTGTAGACCAAACCAACAATCTTCAAAAAATTAGTGTGATTAGCCCAACATTATAGAAACTTGAAAGAAGTTGGAGGCTAACATCGCGAAATTCCAAACTGAAACACCATAGCACTATGATTGAAGATATCTCTCGATAAAAACTCTATAAAGGTACTAGACTAAGAGGAAAACTATGTAGAATTGTCGAAACTATAATCCTAATGCCGAAGAATAGAACCATATCCCTCTTGACCATTATACCAAGTGTATCTCAAACCCCTTATTGGGCACCCTACCCTCATAAGACATGCTCCCGACATCCTAAGTGACATCTGAACACGCCTTCCATAATGGGGAAGCCCACACCAATCAGTTACCAAATTCAAACTCATTTCTCCTATTTTAGAACAGATTTTGGGAAACTTTAAACTGGAATTACAATTTGACTTCTTCTAAAATAATATTCCCCATTTTCTGATCTTTTTAATGACATAAAAATCTTTCAATTTCATTTAGAAATCTGAAATTTATAGCCCAAACATTTTCAAATTGTTATTATACTGAAACAGTACACTGTACTCAACTTCCATCCCAAAATTAAAAGTTTTAGAGACTGAATTAAAATTCAATTTCTTCAGATAATTTGTAGATCTATGAATCTAGTTTAGTTTGAAACAAAAATAATCTCATTCAAAGATCTATAGCTCAAGATATGATTAAAAATCCAAAGTACATTTGTAACCAATTAATGCTCTTCTAGCTAATACCCTCACTTTCTTTCCATCAATCTTTTTCAAATCAACACCAAAGGCTACCAATTTTTATGGAGAGATAGAGGAATGTGTTAGGAAGCTATTGCTTTTAAAATTAAATTCATTTAGAGGTTGGATGAAAAAGTTATAGCCAAAAGATTCAAAGGTGTTCAGGTTTTAGGAAAACCTGTGGGTTACGACTTGCGCGACAAATTCCGTTGCAATCAGGACTTCCCTTTTTTTTTCTTCCTCTAACCTACTTTGGTAAAAAGGACATAAATTTCACTAGAGATATCGGATTAAGGTCATTCAAATACAATTTCAAAGAGGAATTCTAGACCTATAACTTCTTTGAATACCTAGAAAAGATATTTTTCCTTCAAAAGGGTCAAAATTTCAAATCAATGTAGTTGTCTTGTATGTCCTTCCTATGCAACATCAAAAAATTCTAATGATCATATCTATCAATTACAATATCCAAAAATTTTATAATTTATATCATTGGAAAGATAAAAAGATAATATACAAATTCCAAGAAGACAACTTTATCTAATTTAGCCTAGATCAATACAGTTTTTCCCCAGAAATCAAAACACACTTTTTACCCTTATAAAAAACTTTAAAAAATGCAACATACAAACTTTGAGAAATTATAAGCAAGACACAATAATTTTTCATCGACATCAATAGATAAGAGTTTTACAAAGCTTTAAAGGAATTTCAAGCCATAATATATCCTTGATTTCACAAAGCAAAATACAAAATAATCATGATATACATGAGCGAATAAAAACTTGAACTGCTGCTAAAGCCTTGGGTTTTACATAAACTACTTCAAAATATAAAAAGATGCAAATTTTGAGTGATGCCATGCCTCTCGATTACTCGATCTCTTGCTCATTAACTGAAGATGGGATGGAAGGGGGTGAGCTTAAAGCTCGTGAGTAACAATTTTATAATCAGTAATATGGAAAAATCATTAAAATATTCATTTCCATTGTAACACTCACATTGAATCATGAAACATATATTTCCCAATTCTCAATTTATCAAACAATTTATAAGCAACCTAAATCATGCATTCAACAAACTTATCAACACATAACCACATCAAAATAGTTTGGGAGGTCCATAAATAGAACAAACTAAAACATTCCCACAAAATGGTCCTATGTAGTCATGAATAGAACGAACTAACACAATCCTACATAGTGGTTTTTATGTAGTGATAAACATGAGGGAGTCTATATAGCAGCTCCATGCCACTAGTGGGTTGGCGGGAGAAGCTTTTAGTCAAAGTGCACTTCACATACAAAATGAACCAAACTAAACCCACATAACATGTTTTTCATAACTTGTAAACTTGTTGTCCAAAATGACACTTTTTTCGAAAAGTGATTTCATAAATATAGTATCTCTTCAAAAATCATTTTTGTATTCTTTTCACAAAGCATCAACACAATATTCACATACTAAACACATAACACTTTCTCAAAGCATTCAAAGAGCAATAAATGCATATTTATAACACAATTGAAAACATTTAAATTTCTTGATTTGGAAGAAACATTAATGGCTTATTGCTCAATTATAAAAGTGTAACCCACCTTGAATTCCTTGCTTAACAATTGCTCAAAGATGCCTCTCTTCTTGCTCCTCTTGCCTGTCCTTTTGATTTCCTTCAATAGTGACAAAAATCCCAATTCAATAGGAATTCCAATTGAGAACTCAAAGAAACATATGCAATAAAATTGATCCTAGAATACTTAAACTCATTCATTTCTTAAGCTTCATGAACCAAAACCCTTCAAACAATCCAAAAGTTTAAACATAAACTTACCTTGAATCTTTACCAATTAATGAGTCTCTTAGCTCAAATGAAAGCTGTAATCTTCCCCTTTCTTTTTCCCTTCTTGAACAACTTCAAAATCACTCTTTAAAACTAAGAAATTTTGAAACCTAGTTTAGCTTCCTCTTCTTTTCTTCTCCTCCCATGAAACTCTCTCTTCCTCTCTTCAATTTTTGTTTTCTTCTTCTGCAATTGGAAGACAACCATTCTTCTTCCCCATTTTACAGTTAATAAGCCCAAAAAAGTCCATTTTACCCTTCCTTATAAGCTTATGTTCTTTTAACCTTAAGTGACCTTCCAAAAATATCCTTCAACCTTCTTACTACTTTAGCATTTTAATTCCATTGACCCATGCCATAAATTCTACTAACTTTGACATAACAATTGACTCCAAAATAATTAATCTACCTAAACCTCAAAATTATTTTAAATCATGCTTAATAAATAAATAAATAAAATTTTCGGTGCCAATATTTCTCCGCCTTTTTAAAAAATTCCATCCTCGAAAGTCTTACCTGAATTGTCAAACAGGTACAGATAGTTCTCCTTTATAGCTTCCAAGGGCTCCCATATGGCCTCTTCCACAGAATAGTTTCTCCACATGACTTTGACTAGCTGAACTATCTTGTTCCTGAGAACCTTTTCCTTAGTATTCAAAATATCCACTAGATTCTCCTTATAAGTCAAATCATCTCTCAACTGAACCTCAGTGGTCTGAATGATATGAGAGGGATCTAATCTATACCTCCTTAATATGGAAACATGGAAGACGTCATGTATCTATGATAATTCCGGTGGCAGTGCCAGCCTATAGGCTAGCGGTCCAATTTTCTCAAGAATCTCGTAAGGACCCACATATCTTGGACTCAGCTTACCCTTCTTGCCATCCCTCATGACTCCTTTCTATGGAGATGTCTTAAGGAAAACTTTTTCACCCACTGCATACTCCATTTCCTTTCGGTGTGCATCAGTATAGCTCTTTAGTCTATCTTGAGCTACTTTAAGCTATTGCTTAACTAAATTGACCTTGTCAACCGTCATTTGAAGTAACTCTGGTCCTATCAGTTTCCTTTCTCATTCTTCATCCCAGCATATAGGAGCTCTACATCTCCTCCCATACAATGCTTCATAAGGAGAATCTGAATACTCGAATGGTACGAATTATTATAAGCAAATTTGACTAATGGCAAATGCTCATCCTAAGCTTCTTTGAAATCCATCACACATGCCCTGAACATTCCCTCCAAGGTCCGAATAGTCCTCTCAGATTGACTATCTATTTAAGGATGAAAAGAAGTGCTAAAATTCAATTTAGTTACCAAAGCCTCTTGTAAGTTTCTTTAGAATCTCGAAATAAACCGAGGATCTTTGTCAGAAACTATAGAGTCGAGAATCCTATGCAGTCTTACTATTTAGTCAATATACTTCTTTGTTAGCACATGCAAAAAATCAGTCTATTTAATTGCTAGAAAATGGATTGACTTCATCAAAGGATCAACAATAACCCATATAGCATATGCTTTCTACTGGTCTTGGGCAAACCCATCAGAAAATCTATAGTCACCCTTTGCTATTTCCACATAGGAATGGACAATGGCCTTAACTTACCTGAAGGTGCCTGGTGTTCAGCCTTGACTTACTGACACACTAGACACTTACTTGCATATTTTGCTACATCCCTCTTCATTCCCTTCCACCAGAAATGCTCTTTCAAATCTCTATACATCTTGGTGTTACCTGGGTGCATAGCATAAGGCACATTATATGCCTTGTCAAGCATCGCATCATTTACTTCCTTGACATTTGGAATATAGAGTCTATTTCTTACAAACATAAGTCCATCATCTCTCACTACCACTTTAGATTTCTTGCCATTTTGAATTTCTTCTCGGAGCCTATTCAATTCTGCATCATATGCTTGCAACTCCTTATCCTTTTCCTTAAGTATCGGTCTCATTCTAAAATTTGCAATAATGAAATCAGGTTCCTCCTGTGTTAAGCTTATTATAAGATTAACCATCTCCTCCAACAACGGTAGATAAACTGTTTGAACATGAGCTATAGAAGATTTCCTACTCAAGGCATCAGCCACCACATTCGACTTTCCTGGGTGGTATTCAATCAATAGGTCATAATCCAACTATAACCACCTTCTCTATCTCAAATTCAGCTCTTTCTGACTTAATAAATTTATGAGACTTTTGTGATCCGTAAAAATCCTTGTCTAAGCCCCATACAAATAATGCCTCCAAATCTTCAAGGCAAAAATTATTGCTACCAATTCCAAATCATGGGTCAGATAATTCAACTCATACGAATTCAATTACCGTGAGGCATAAGCTATTACTTTGTCTCTCTGCATCAACACATAACCCAAACCCTTTCTTGAAGCATCATTGTAAACTGTATAACCGTCATCTCCTATAGGCAAAGTCAGAATTGGAGCACTTTTCAATCTGTGCTTAAGCTCCTTAAAGCTTTTCTGACATCCATCACTCCAGATAAACTTCTAATTCTTCCTTAACAACTTAGTCATCTAAGCAACTATCATAGAAAACCCTTCAATGAACCTCCTATAATAACCTGCTAGACCCAGAAAACTCCTGCCTTCTACAACTGTCTTTAATGCATGCCAATTTACTACTGCTTTAATTTTCCTCGGATCAACATGTAGCCCATCCTTTGAAATCACATGTCCAAGGAATACCACCTTATGAAGCCAAAATTCACATTTTCTGAATTTGGCATATAGCTCCTTTTCTCTCAGTTTCTGCGACACTATCCTGAGATGTTTTTCATGTTCCTCTTTACTCTTGGAATAAACAGAATCTCATCAATAAAAACTATGACAAAATGATCTAGAAACTCCATGAAGACCCTATTCATGAGATCCATAAATGCAGCTAGAGCATTGGTCAATCTGAATGGTATGACTAAAAACTTAAAATGTCTATAACGTTTCCTAAAAGCTGTCTTGTTTACACCATACTCCCTGATTTTGAGTTGATGAAAACCTGACCTGAGATCAATCTTTGAAAAGACCCTTGCTCCCTACAACTTGTCAAACAGATCATTGATTCATGGCAGAGGATACTTATTCTTAATGGTCACTTTGTTGAGTCTCCGATAATCAATGCACATGTGCCATGTTTCATCCTTCTTTTTAACAAATGGAATAGGCTCTCCCTATAGCGACGAACTCGGCCTTATGTACCCCTTCTCTAACAGCTCTTCCAACTGTTCCTTGAGCTCCTTCAGTTCAGTTAGAGCTATTCTATACGGTGGTATAGAAATAGGGGCAGTACCAAGAATCAAGTCGATGGCAAACTCAATTTCCCTCACTGATGGCAAACTAGGTAAATCTTCTAGGACATGTCGGGAAACTCCCTCTTAATTAAAAAATCTTCTAACTTCCTTTCATTCACATCGGTATCCACGACGTGTGCCAAGAAGGCTTCACACCCCTCTTTCATCATCCTATCAGCTAACAAAGCTGAAATCATTCTAGGTGATGGCATTCTTTTATCTCCTCTAAAAGTCACCTTCTCTCCATTGCCAAAGTCAAAATCTACCTCTTTAAGGCTACAGTCTAACTTTGCACAATATTTCTCCATAGCATCCATACCTAGTATAACATCTAGCCCCTTCAGCTCTAGCGACAATAAGTCTACTACCAGTCTAGCACCTTCAATAACTAGTTCACAATCTATATATACTTGGCTTATTATCACCTTCCTTCCTAAGGGAGTGCTATCAATCAATGGATTTTCCAATGGCACCAAATTCACACCACATGATGTCATGCTTACAAAAACAAATGAATACGTGGAGCCAGAATCAATTATGACATATACTTCAGAATTAAATAACTGAGCTATACCTGTGACAACTTTAAGCGCGATTGCGGCCTCCTCTCTGCTCATGGCAAATACCCTAGCCTGTGCCTGAACCCTTGGCCTTCTTGGAGGAATAGCGTTCCTTATAGTCCCAAAACTGCCCACCTTAGTGACTGGACTGGTTCCCACTATTTCTGCTCTCCTTGGGGCTTGCAGCTGCGACCTCTCTTGCCTTATCATCTGGGGACATTCCTTGATCATGTGTCCCTTCTTCCCACATCAAAAACCCTAGAGAGGTACTTCTTCCTGAACACTTTAACAAAATCTCTCTATGACAACACCGGAGGCATAACCTGACTGTAGGGCACTGATTCCCACCAATGAAGTGCGTCCCCCTGTAGCAAGCTCACTACATAATCCATTTTCTCTTCATCAGAGCACTTCATCTGAAGCAGGAATCTCTCGGTCCTCTTCAACCATGCTTCAGCCTTTTCCAAGTTTGTAGTACCATTAAAATCTATAGCTCCATACTTGCAAAGCTTATCATATTACCAACTCCTCTCCATTGGAGCTAGCATCAGAACTTATGACCCTTGCCCATAGTATATGTGAAAGTCTGAGTAAAAGCTTGAAAGAATCGCGGATCCATAGTAGGCTTAGGAGGAGTAGGTGGCGGCATTTCATGCTGCACACTAGGTGTCTCAGAATCAGGAGTAGAGTGTGTCCCTACATCTTGCAGAACATACGATTCATCCGTACTTCCTTAGTGAGGGCCAGATCGAGTCAGAGCTCCTCGAGTTCTTTTTTTAGGCAGTATATTCACTCCTTCAATTTAAAAAATTTTAAAAACTTTTAGTTCATGCTTCAAAAAACAATTTCAAATCATGTAAAACAATACAAAACAATGCATTGGGTTCATTTAAAAACAATGTATGTTCATTTCATATTTTAAAACTACTCATTCGAAGCCTAGGATACTCCTAAACCTAGCCCTCAACCTGGACCAAAACCTAGTCACTCTGATACCAAACATATTGGACCCCGTTTCTGTAGCCCAACTATCCGGATGTCATAAGACGTGAGCATGCGTATTACCTTGTAAGTTTATTTCCATGAACTCTCGTTAGCCATCATCGGTTCATCTTCATTCTTATCACATCCCAAAAGTTTCCTATTCAATCAATACAGATCATGATATGCTTAAAAGCCAAAGTGTGCTCATAACCAAGTCATGCTCTTCCAATTGATTCCCTCACAATTGAAAACATTTAACTTTCTTTATTTGGAAAAAACATTAATGGCTTATTACTCAATTATAAAAGTATAGCCCACCTTGAATTCCTAGCTTAACAATTGCTCAAAGATGCCTCTCTTGCTGCTTCTCTTGCCTCTCCTCTTGATTTCCTTAAAATTGGAAGAAATCCTAATTCAATAGGAATTCCAATTGAGAACTTAAAGAAATATATACACTAAAATTGATCCTAAAATACTTAAACCCATGCATTTCTTAAGCTTCATGAACCAAAACCCTTCCAAAAATCCAAAAGTTTAAACATAAACTTACCTTGAATCTTCACCAATTAATGAGTGTCTTGGCTCAAATGGAAGTTCTAATCTTCCTCTTTCTTTTTTCCTTATTGAACAATTTCAAAATCACTCTTTAAAACTAAGAAACTTTGAAACCTAGTTTAGATTTCTCTTCTTTTCTTCTCCTCCCACGACACTCTCTCTTCCTCTCTTCAATTTTTGTTTTCTTCTTCTTCAATTGCAAGACAACCATTCTTTTTCCCCTTTTTACCCTTAATGAGTCCAAAAAGTCCATTTTACCTTTCCTTATAAGCTTATGTTCTTTTAACCTTAAATGATCTTCCAAAACTACCCTTCAACCTTCTTACTACTTTAGCATTTTAATTCCATTGACCCATGCCATAAATTCTACTAACTTTGACATAAAAATTGACTCCAAAATAATTAATCTATCCAAACCTCAAAATTATTTTAAATCATGCTTAATAAATAATAAAATTTTCGGGGCCAACACCCCTCCTCTCTATTCTCTTTCACACTACTATTCTCTCTTGACATGACAAATTAATGCTTGCTCCACTGTCACTATTTATGTATCATTTAAAACCCTCCTCTCTATTCGCCTACTATGTGTCTTAAGCCAAAAATGCTCCCTACATCTGCATTCATGTACCACATTTACATGAAACGCAGATGTGAGACATCTACATTTTAGTCTTCCTTCTAGTAGTCACTTGAACACTATTGTTTGCAACCCTAGCTACTGTGTCTCTTCGCTGCTGTTTCCTTTATGTTTATAACCTACTACTTTGCATAGTATCCATTTTCTTCTGTCATTTTGAACTTGTTGTAATGTACCTTATGTTTTGTGTTTTGCTTCTTCCCAGTTGCCTCTTCTCTTCCTCTTTTGTTATCGTTTTCTTCCACCTTGGTGTCGTTTTATTACTGACCATCATCCTTTAAATTCACGTTCTTGCATTGATCATGCATATCTTTCTACTTCTTTATTTTTCCAGCTGCATGTCGGGAGCAACTAGGGTTCTTCTTTGCATTTCTTTTTTCTTGTCTTTTAATTTTCTTCTTCTTGCTCCATAAAGACAAGAGAAAATTAATCTTCAAAAAATAGCCTAAATATCGTGCTTTAAACTCACTTTAACCTCTTTGCTTCCGACTTATTCCTAAAATCACATGTGTCAAAATGAGTATCTTAAGCAATTTCATTTTCTTAATCGCTAATTGTTACGAAATAATTAAATGTTCAATTAAGCATATATCATAATGGTTCATAATTATTAGGGATAACATAGCCTAAGTTAAATGACACACCGTATGTGGTTGTTTTCTTAATTAATTAGTTTTTCTAATTCGTAATGCTACTACCCAGTTGAATTTAGAAATCGTATCCTAGGTTTTTTGGTGGTTAGGTTTAATTAATGATTGTATCTCGATTAAACACTACCTAAAGGACAAACTCGAGTTAATTATTAACCCGTGATTAATAGTTGCTAGGAGAGGTTTGAGAACGACAAATCATTGAAATATGTTTAATTAGGATGTAGGCCAGAATTGAACTAAAGAACCGGATCCCTACCGAATTCTCCACTTTTATCTTTTTTTACATATTTTCGTTAAATTGCTTTTATTAGTTAGTTTAGCTTTATTTTATTTTCTTATTTTTTAAAAACAAAACCCCCTAAACCTAAATACTAATTATTTTCATTTTAATAACTTTACACACACTCTCTATGAGATTGACCTAGACTCACCACTACTACAATAATAGGTCTAGTTTATTTTGACTAGTGTTCTGACGCACTATCACACGACTATGCATAACTACCAAAACCTTTTAAAGTTTTAAATGAAAAACTTTGTTGACTACAAGTATGCAGATTGTAACTTATAATATAAAAAATATTGTCCCACAAGGATTATAATAGTCACATAACAATTCTTGTAAACGTTTTTAAAGGTAAACAATAAGATGAATAACTAAGAATTAACTAAAACAAATATTTAATAATCAAACAATGAACTAGGCAGCAGTGAATTAATTGATTGATCAATAATGAAAGTTAAGAATTACTTCTATACCTATTTGTTTTTGCCTTAGCAACTCAATTTTATCATATTAGATCCTAGATATCCTATAATTATAAGTACCCTCTCTCAAGATCTAATCAAGTAATCCTAATTAAAATAGATGGAAAATGAATTGTGATCTTTCAATCTATCAAAACTCTTTCTAACTATGTAATTAGATTTGAAGCAATCCCATAAATAACTATTAAATAATTGAGATCTTTCTTCAATTTCTGATTAATTTGATGTTTAGAGGTCAATTGTGGTACTAGCTCTCATTTTGAAACACAACACAAATAATCTAATCTAATGTCTCAATTTAAATTGAATATAAAGCAAATCACAAGCATATTTCATTAAATCAATAATATAAAGTTTAATGAATAAATTAAGAATAAATCCTAAAAAGGAATTTAGTAATCCTTGATGTAACTATATATCCAAATGTAATTGTCATTAATATCCAAAAACAACAAGGAAATAAAAAAGATTAGATAATTGAATATGGATGTCTTCTCTTCTTTGCCTTGAGTTAGAATTCTGTAGCCTTGTTCATGAAATTTTTGCTATTTTAATCTCCTTTTGTTATGTTTTTCTACCCATCAAGTGATGTTTATCTCTTCTTTATATACTATTGAGTCTTCTAGGGTTTTATCTAGGAATTGTTCATGTGTTTTTCTCTTTAAAATGGCCCCAAAACGTCAAAAGTATAAAACTTTACAACCTAAAAAAGCTCCTTGCATGATAGTGCATGGCTATACACAATCATGCATGGCATTCCTCTAACCCTCTAGTAGGATTATGCAAAAAGTTGGAGAATAATGCTTAGAAACAAGTTAGAAAGACTCTGGCATGATCGTGAATCCCAATTATTTCTAGGTATTATTCTCCAACTTTTTCTTTATCTTTCTTTAACTTTTCCTGTCTCCACTCAACACCAAAAACATCAACAGCCCTTGAAACATGAAATCAAGATTAAATTCTTTCCTTAAACAATAATTAATATAAAAAATATAAAAAAAACTAACAAGAAAATAAATCTAAGTCTTAAACACATGATTATCCTTTAAAAAAACAAATACAATCTAATACCTAGAAATCACACTATGATTCACACCTACCAACATCCCCAGATTTAAAACTTTGATTGTCCCCAAGGAAAACTAAAATCATAAAATAAACAAAACACACAATCATGTAATAATATAATAATGGTACAATGGCATTAGAACTCGTGAAATTAACTCTTCCATAAACGTTAATCACTTAGAAAGTTCCAACACACTAACTTGTTCCCTTCATGTTTAAGTACCTTAATGTAAATTCACTTACCATCCAAAATATTGACACCTATTCATACATATATGGCATTTATAAACATGCATTCATTCTTATATACCAATTATAGAGGTAGGTCATCACTAAATACCTATTCATGAAATTTGTTTTGACATTTAACAAAAAAATCAACAAGTTCACTTTTATTCACAAAAAAATATTATCAAGCTTGGTTAGAGTGTCATTTTATCCATTTGATGTGAAGAAAAACATTTTGTCACAAATGCCCCTAGTTACTCAACTATATAACAAACTCATAAATAGTTACTAGCTTTATTCTTAACCTCCTTTTTTTTAATGTGTCAGCATAATAGAAATTTATTTAACACTTTTTTTCTTTTTTTCATGTTTTGGCTACATCACTTCTTCCAAGCCAATCACTCCCATGAAAGGCTACTAATGATGTCTACCAATTTAAATGAATTCAATTATAATAACATCTAAACAAGTGTCATAAAATGAAAGACTAAGTACAGTATTCTAATCAACATGCATATTCATGTTAAAAACACTTAAACATAAACTTCATAAGCTAATATGTCTTCACAAATTAAATGATAATGTTTAAGATAAGCTAATTCCTTTCAATTTTCTACCATTGACACATTCTTACAATGAACATTTCATGCAAAAGGAATGCTTACACAATACTAACCTAATCAAAAACTAACATAATGTAAATGCAAATTCACACACAAATGATATGCAAGAATATATGCATCATCGCATTTGAACAATAGATTGTCCTTAATATGAAAAAAAATGCAAACATAAAAAAATGCAAACTAGTAAAACAATGAAAATTAAAAGAAATACAGAACAAAGGCAAGAATACTTATGGAGATTGTAAAGGTGATAGAGTAGGAGATGGGACTTGGACACCTTGTATTGAAAAACAATTTAGTAACATATTGGTTTGGTAGCATTGATATGGCATTACCCTCTTCAATTGCTCTCCATTATATCCATGTAGCCCTTGAGACACTTATTGTTCTCTTTAAGTTTGCCAAGCATCATCTCCTAACCTTCTTCTTCTTCTTTAGACTCTTTACTAAATGATATCCTTGGTGTTATTATGGTAGTGTGAAACTAGAAACCACTTGACCTATTATGTGCTTATCTTTTGATTTAAAGTTGGGATCGTAGAGTTCCATACCATGGGACTCTAATATCTCAGCTCTCCTCAAGTGAGTATTATTTATTATTTTAAGCAACACAGGGGTTAGCCCATCAAAAACAACACCATGATATTGGGCCAAAGCATTAAAAAAGGTCTCATGCACAAACAGTAACCTTTCTTATAAATGCAGTAACTATAGTTTGAAAAATATGAGTTGATGTGTAAACACTAGTTTTCTGCTCCATAAACTAAAGTAAAAAATAAATCATGTTTGGAACATTTGTTAGTCAGACTTTTAGCAAACACTATATGACACATCAATTTATGGAGTAAAAAATGCTACAAACTCTGAATAAGATTATTTGTGCATGTAATTCAAACACATCTAACCCAATCAATTTAATTTGATAAGAAGTGGCATGAAAATCATTTTTTGTTTCAACAATTTTTTATTTAGGGAAACCAAATATTTCTTTTCATAATAAAATAATCCAAATTGTATAATGGTCCTTTTAATCTAAACTAAAAATTATAAAGCTTTTTTGGCTTATAAATTAATATAGTGTAAATTTTAAAAGTTAACTCTTCATAAATTATATAATTACAATGAATGAATTTATCCCAATGAATTCTAGCACTTAAAGACTCATCTTCTTCTTTTAAACTCAAATCTTCCAAACTTTCAAAGTTTAAATATCTAGGTGCAGCAATATTTTTGGATTAAAGTTTGTGGAACCTCTCACCTTCTTCTTAAGAGAAGATCGGGAAACGAGTGTCAAAATTAGCTATTAAATCTTATGCACCACTTTTAGATACCTTGTTTTTTTCCTTTAGGCTTAGACTTCTATTCAAGTTGCTTAACTCTCAGTGCCATCTTGTTGTAAGATCTATAAAATAAGTACAAAAACACCAAAAATGTCACAAAAAGAAAATGTAGAAAATTTGCTTGCAAAAACCTATAGAAAAAAAGATGTTATCTAGTTTTAAAAAATAAATTTAAAGGTAAGGAATGTTAAAATGGAAGAAATTTGAAAGAAAAGTGTAAAATCTTTTTGAAAATTGAGTGAAAGTTGAGAGAAAACAAAAGAAGAAAAAGTGATGGCTGCTAACTAGAGAGAGAAATATGAGAGGAGGGGGAAGAAGAGTGATATAAGTAGGCTAGGGTTTTAAAGGGAGGGGTAAAAAGGGGAGGTGCACGATCATGTAATGGCAATTGACATTTTATATGATGTCCTATAAGCCCACATTGCATCCTCCAACCTTAAGCTCTAATCCTTTCTATTAGGTTGAATTGTTTTCTCAAAGATAGAATTGATTTCTTTGTTAGATACCTTATCTAGGCCACTTATTTGGGAATGGTAAGAGATGGAATCTTTGTACATAATATGTTACTTCTTAAATAAAGCTTCCATTATCCTATTGCAAAAGTGTTTTCTCTTGTTACTTATGATGGCTCTCAACATCCCAAACCTAGAAAGGTTATTAGACTTGACAAAAATTGCAACAATTTTAGTTTTATTAGTTTTACGACTTTAGCTTCAACCTATTTGGAGACATGATCAACTATAAGTAAGATATAATGAAAATCAAAAGATGGAAGAAACAATCCCATGAAATCAATGTCTCAAACATCAAAAAATTCAAAAAAATAATAGGGGTTTGTGGCATTTGACTTATACGAGGTAAGTTACCTAATCATTGGCTCCTATCACATGAATTCCAAAAACATATGCATCCTTAAACAATAAGGGTGATTAAAAACCACTTTCAAAACTTTATAGGCAATCCTTTTTACCCTAAAGTGTCCTCTAAAAGCATATGAATGATAAAAGATTAAGATAGAAACCATCTCCCTCTCAAGAACACATATTTTTATAACTTAGTCCAGACAATGTCTCCATAGATGTGGCTCATTCCACACATAGTACTTACCTTCACTCTTCAACTTATCCATTTGAGCCATTGACAAACCTACAAATAAGTTGTTAATAACTAAAAAATTCACAATATCTCCGTAATATGGAGGTGTCAAATAGGTGGAAAATAATTGTTCATCTAAAAAATTTCTCTCAAAAGAATATCATCTACTTTTCAAATTAAGTATTTGAGGTGATCAACAACTATGTTCACCGCCACCTTCTTATGTGGTATTTCCTAATCAGGAGAATCCATCTTATTAACCTCGGCTTTACTTCCTTCTTAGTTAGCAAGTACTTCAAAGCTATATGATCAGAGTAAACAATAACTTTTATTCCCAATAAGTATAATCAAAACTTTTTTAAAGCAAACACAATGGATAAAGGTTCTTTTTTAGTTATGGAATAATTTAGTTAGGCTCGATTTAAATTTTTTGAAGTGTAGTAGATGATTTGTGTAGCTTTTCCCACCTTTTGTTCCAAAATTGCCCCCATTACGTAATCACATGCATCATACATAATCTCAAAGGGAAGGCTCCAATTTAAAGACTAAAGCACTGGTGGGGATGTTAAAAACTCCTTAAGTTAGTCAAATCCTTCTTTCACTTATCTTTAAACTAAAAAGGGACATCTTTTTGTAACAACATACATAAAGGAGAGGCTACTTCAAGAAATCCTTAATGAACTTGTGATAAAAACCTACATAGGCAATAAAAAAATGAACTTTTCATATATTTGAGGGGGAAGGTAAAGAATAAATGAGATCAATCTTAGATTTTTCAACCTCTATACCCTTAGAAGATATAACATGGCCTATAACTATACATTAATTAGCCATAAAATGACAATTCTCCTAATTAAGCACGAGGTTACGTTCAATGCATATTTCTAACATGTGTGCAACATTCTCTAAGAAATTATCAAAAGAAGAACCATAGACACTAAAATCATCCATTAATACATTTATGATCTTTGCAACATACTTAAATAATATGCTCACTATGCACCTTTAAAAAGTAGACTGTTCATTGCACAAACTGAATGACATCCTTCGATATGCAAATGTAACGATTAGGCATATAAAAGTTATAATTTCTTAGTCTTTTAGTGTAATAGGGATCTAAAGGTAACCTAAGAATCCATTTAGAAATTAGTAATATTTTTATCCAGGAAGTCTCTCAAGCAGTTGATTAATAAATGGAAGGGAGAAATGGTCTTTACAAGTTGCAATATTCCTATAACTAACACAGACTTGTCACCCAATTTGCATACAAGTGGGAACCAACTAACCATCCTGATTTGTCACCACCATGATTCTATATTTCTTTGGAACATTTCTCGAGTCTTTATAAAGATTCTCATTATAATAATTGTATAAGTAATCCTTTGACTTGACCATCTCTAAAGTATATTTTATAGGGATTGCTATATCTTAATGCTACTTATGACCTATCCTTATCAAGATAGCTCATTTAGTAATCATTGGGTATAGAATGAACTATATGAAGGCAGCTGAGTGATCAATATAGAATTCACCAACATAAAGTGATTGTGAAGAATATTCTATTGTTCTTAATTAGTATTAATTTGAGAAATCATTAGTAAGGTGGAATGACGCTTTTAAAATAGTTTCAAATGTCATTAATAGAATCAATTATCAATGATGGAAAAATAATATGATTAAACTTAAATAAAGTTGATATTAATTGCATGCTCTATTTCTAATCAGTATTATATGATGAAAAGATCAAATTTTGTCTAAAAATCATATATAGAAAGGTTCATCAAATTAATTTGACATTTTTAATATTTAGGTGGTCATAAAGCATTATAAGATGTCAATCCTAATATTTGGTTATAAATTGTTTAACATTTGGATATAAATTAAAGGAGTTTAAATTTTTTAATCCTAAATAAGGTTCAGGATTATAATTTTTACCCATTGTCAATTTATTTAGGAGCCTAATAGATCACAAAGAAAGAAAGGCTTATGAGAGAAAAGGTAATTAATCAAGTTAGACTTAATTACAAGATTTGAGAAACTTTACTATTAAATATGAGATATTTAATCAATAAGGGTCAATATGAGATATTAGATTTTACTTGGGTTTACTTTGTATTGAATTAGAATTATTGTAATTCTAATTAAAGTTTATTAAAATTACAATTAGATTTTAATTACTTTACTAAAAGGTCCAAACCTTATTATAAATAGACTTAGGCTCTAAAGGAGTAGCAGTTCTTGCCTAACCATCTCTGCATGACATGTAAAGTTCTCTCAACTTGTTTATATGGATATTGTTTGAGGATAAACATGTGTGAATGAACTAATTTTAGAAAAACTTTGAGGGAAACGACGAGAAAAGGATTAAGATACATAATAAGGTACAACTTATGCTTATGATTATTATTTTTATGAACTAATCATCGTATAGAATTTACATGATATTAAATTTTGAAAAATCAAATGAAAAAGTTCCGTTCTTATATCACTAAGCAAGGAATTAGATCCTACCTTGATTTTTCAACATACTTAAATTGTTCAAATACCTTTTGAGTGTTTGTTAGTAAATCATTATGAAGGAAAGTAAAAGAAAAGAAAGTGCATAGAAGCTGATGAAGGGAAATGCAATCTTCATGGAATTGGGTTGATATAAATGGAATAATTTAGTTGTAATGTTAAGGTTTGCTATGGGTATATAATTCTATACATTTAAATTTTGTGTTATAGATGTTACAAAAGATGAAATTTTACTAAAAGAGTTTTGTCATAATTTCTCTTTTATCTTTTTTACTTTCTTCTTTCACTCATATTTCTTTAGTAAGATCAAACCAATGCATGTACTCAATATAATAACATGCATATTTATTTCTCATTTCATAGTCAACGAAAGAAAAAAAGTTATTCTCTCCATGTTTAAGCATTTCTTTGCATAGTTAAAACTTATTGAGAAAGGCCCAAAACTAAAGTGAACTAATTCATTAAGCCTTAATTTAAAATCATTTAATTTATTATAAAATTATAAATTTAAAAAGTCAAATATGAAATCATTTATAGTGATTATATAAATATAAATAAATGTTGAATCATTTATTAAGCAAAAATAAATTTGTGGAGTTGTTCAAAATAAAAGAAATAATTTTTG
>JAOQMP010000004.1:27776986-27800113 GCA_027563575.1 Erythroxylum pedicellare
TTATAAAGTTTCTTAAACTTTATAATCAATACCAACTTGATTAAAATATCGTTTCTTTCTTCAATCTATTCTTTGTGTATGACATATTAGGTTCTAAAAAATGTTAGAAATTGATATAAATT
Organism: Erythroxylum pedicellare; assembly: GCA_027563575.1. Lineage (NCBI taxonomy): Eukaryota > Viridiplantae > Streptophyta > Magnoliopsida > Malpighiales > Erythroxylaceae > Erythroxylum > Erythroxylum pedicellare. Next base: position 27,777,109 of record JAOQMP010000004.1, read on the forward strand.
ATAACTCTAATTCATATTTAGGATTACATAAATTAAACTCATTGAATTTTTCTTTAACTCTCTAATTAAATAATTTACATTCATAGATCAAGATTGACATTTAATAATACATTATGACTATCCAAATATTTAGAAATGTGAAAGTAGTTTTGACTAACATTTTTTATGAATTTTTATATAATTTAATCATTTTATCATACAATATTCTGATTAGACATAAGATTATAGAATTAATGTCTATTTTATTTGAGTTCAATTATATTAATTCTTAAGAATCAGTAATTGCTTCAATTAATGATATCTAAAAACTATTTTTAAAGTATTATTCTACTTTAGCTAAGAATTTCTTTAATCAATATTAATCGAGAATATTGGAACATTTCCCTAATCAATTTAGGATGATAAATGCTATATTGATCAACTACCTTCACATAATTCATATTATATCTAATGATTATTAAGTGAGTTACCCTTAATAGATATCCAACATATTAATCCCTATATGACAAACTTTGTTTATTTAAATTCAAAGAATCACTTATACAATCATTATAATGAGAATTTCTATAAACATACAAGTACTAACTTTTGGACATTTTAATAATTTAATTGAAATGAAATTCTAATTTCAATTAAACTTTAATTAGAATTGTAATTAATTCTAATTGAATATCAATTATGATCAAATAAGAACCAATATCTCATCTTGATCTTTATTTATTAAATATCTCATATTTAATAATAACGTTTCTCAAACTTTACTATCAAGTATGACTTGATTAAAATATTCATAATTTTATTAAAATAAAATTATATTTTCAATTAAAATTTAATTGGAATTAACTATCTATACTCAAATAAGATGCAATATCTTCTATTGATCATTATTTATTAAATATCTCATATTTAATAATAAAGTTTTTCAAACTTTATAATCAATTCTAATTTGATTAAAATGTATTTTCTCTCTTTAACTCATTATTTGTGTGTGACCTATTAAGTTCTCAAATATACTAGAAATTAATATAAATTATAACTCCAAATAATATTTAGGATTAGATAAATTAAACTTCTTTAATTTATCTCTAATTTTATAATTAAATAGTTTACATTTATAAATTAAGATTGGTGTCTAGTAATGCATTATGACCACTAAGTTTTTTTTCATGATTTTTCGTATAGTTCAATTCTTTCATCATACAATGTTTTGATTAGACATAGAGCACAGAATTAATATCTACTTGGTTGGGTTGTTGAAGCCCTCAAAATAGTTCTGATTCTTCAAACTTTTGTAGTAGTCGCGAAACTAGGTCAAATTTCTATAAAACTAAACACTAGTTTCTTAATTTCAAGTAATAAAATAAAACTAGGGGTTTGATTAACTAATTAATTAACTAAAACTAATATGAAAACAAATTAAATCAACTGAATTTAAAAATGAGAAAGTCATGATTATCAAACTCTGATTTAAGAAAAAGATCTCATCTAATTGTAACATTGATATTAGTCTAAAAAGAATATTTTCACGATTCAAGTAGTTAGTCCAAAACATATTATGATAGCTATAATAAATCTCAAATTTTTTGAAATTAGTTGATTCACACCCCGCATCCAAACCAAAACTTATGGTCCATTGACTGGTGTGATAGCATTCTATATCATATAAATGATAGCAATAAGCTCCTTAAAAAACACTAAATCCTAAATTAAATAATCAAGATAGCTGTAACTATTCAATTTAGTTTTCTTGTTTATCATAAGTTAAATATGCAAATTCATAAATAACCTATTTGCTACTTGTACCAATCTTTTATGATAAGTACAGATCACTGAGTTCATGGATAGTGATAGAATAATCAATATTAAAATAAATTGTCATATTAATCAAATATTAATCATTCATCAAATATAAAATCTCAAAATAAGAAATACTTTAATTAAAATGTGAATAAAAGATTTAGAACACAAAACCTCACAAGGTCACATTTAGAATATCGAATCCCCTTAAATTGGAACGATTTAGTTTAGTCACACATGGCTTTCGCACAATAACAAAAAACATTGTAAGGAACGTAAGAAAAGAGAACCCTTTTCTGTTGTGAGGAAAGTCCTTTTTATAAGATTTTCTAATATAATCCTAATCTAATTCTAACTTAGAAAGATGTCTATCTAAAACAAATTCAAATTTCTAAATGATAAGGATAAAAGGAAGTTTTCTCAGTTAAACTTCAACTCTTCAAGTGATCAGCCTTATCTATTACAATAATCTCTTTACTTCATCAAAAATTCCTGATTATCATCAAGAAAGTCCATATTTGATGCAATCTCTACTTTTCATCTCATAAGAAACAAATATTAATTTTCATATTTAAGTACCAAAATAAATCTAAAACAAAGGAGATAATATCAAATATTATGTCAAGATAGCATCTTATCAAATTCCCCCACATCAGACTCATGCTTGTCCTCAAACGTACATTAATTCAATATATTAATCATCTTCACAACAACCTCTCTTCTCCTTTCATGTTATCCAAAAATATCCAAAAGCCAATTCATATTTAAGGGTTAAGTTAAAATAACAATCGAGACAATAAGCACTCATATGACACATTTTTAAAACATAGCATCTCATCAATTTCATCAAAATCAAATAAACAAGACTTGACACCCTCTTAAGAATTTCACTCTATACACATAAAGTTTTTAGGGTTCATTAAGCTCTGAAATCAAAACATAGCAAGTTATTCTACAAGCTTGCTCAAGAATCATATCTCTACCACTAAACAAAATGAACTTAATGCATAAATCAAAGAGACTTTATAAAAGTTGTAACATGGCTTAGGTAAGATATGACAAGAAGCTTTTCGGCTAAATAAATTGAAGGGAATCATATAAACTAATCCATACAAGTTTCAACGTAAATCAAAATTCACTTTATTCAAATAACATCTCTTTCAATCACTTTTTCTTTTCTTTTTTCTTCTTTTTTCTTCTTTTTTCTCTTTTTTTCTTTTTTTTCTCTTTCTTTCTTTCTTTTTTCTAAAACAAAAATATCAAAGAGCAGATTTTGTTTTGTTTCTTTAATACTTCTACTCCACTCTATAAAAAAATCAAAACAATGCAACTTGAATCATCTAATTAACTTTTCATGGAAATAGTCAAAATCCTATGCAAATAAACTTGGTACAATTCGTTCAATTTAGTGGTTTAAAATCATTAAGGATATCAACAACAAAAAGAGTAAATTCGGCTTGTAACAAGTTTATTGTGCAAAAAAAGAAAGGGTAAGGCTCAAATTGGTTTTCTAATGATTAAAAGTGAGGTGGGTTTGTTAAGGTCAAAAAATGATTATCCTAAATGCCCTCATCATCTTTATACACAAATTCATCAAAAATGTGGTCTCAACACGTATTTAAAAGCAAGTTCTAGCATAGACAAGCTATGTTTGATAACACACAACAAAAAGATATACATGAGCATATACGTGACGAATGCTCTTAGGCTTAAAGCTCACGTAGGTGTCAAAAATTGCATCAAGTCTTGCACACTTTTCATTCAACAAAATCAATGAGATACTTTTTTAAAATTTAATGAAAACACTAATCATGCTTGTCTTTCTTATGCATTAGATCTTAAATCGAAAATGCATCCTAACTTAAGAATTATTCATGAAAAACAATTGGAAACTTATGAAACTATCATGAGAAATAATTAATATATGAATCAACATATCATGAGTCCAAGAACAAATCACAAAGTTCGTCGTAATGAAAACATCGCTCCCCCTCACCTAAATCATACATTATCCCTAATCTATGCATAAGATACTCATATATTAACAAAAATAATCAAAGAAAATAAAGAATAGAGGACTCCCTTGAATTGCGAGCATCTAAACGTTATTCACATATACTTCTTTTTGGTATTAATTTTAGATTTTGCAATAGATTTTTCATTTGTTTTGATCTTAATGTTAGCCTTAGAACACTACATTACACTAAACAAGATAAACAAAAATTGCTACAAAAATTGCTTGGAAAAATATTAACAACAAATTAATAATAATTAAAATTAAACTAAAAGAAAGATTAACTAAAAGTAATTGATACAAAGGAAAAGAAATAAGTAATTAAAAATAAAAAAAATTGATGGGGCGTGACTTATGTGTTGTGTGTGGAATGAAAACCAAAAAGTAGTTGTGAGGGGTGTGCGTGACTATAACACTCAAAACAATATGAGATTAGGCATGGAGGTTGCTATGGTTGAGGGTTATCTAATATGGGTTGAGTTGTTATGGACGTGTAAGGTGGCTATTGCATGTTTTGGATGTGAACTGGTTATGGGTCGGGCGTTGTTATGAGGGTGTTATGTTGGTGGTGATGTTGAAAAGGGGCAGTTAGTTTGCATTGATAGTTTGCATGAGTGGGTGTGATGGTTGGTCTGCGTGGATGTTCTATGTGTGGGTAAAAGGGCACTACGTTGGGTTTTCTTGAATTAGGAAAGGTGGATGTTGCTATTATTGTCCTTTTGTTAAAAAGAAACACACAGAATATGGTTGTGTGAGTGTTTTTAATATAATAAAAATTGTTAAAAACATTTAAATAGAGAAAGAAATTAAATAATTAAAGGAGATATTAAATTTTTTATTTTTTTAAAAAACACTAAATCACATAAGGTGAGATCTCGCCTTATAAGATTTAGTGGTCAGGAATTTCAGAGCACTAAATTACATACGGCAAAATCTTGCCTTATGAGATTTAATAGTTTGAAAATTTAAGGTCTTCACTCCAAAACACTAAATTATATAAGGTGAGATCTTGCCTTATGAAATTCAGTAGTTTGGAATTTTAAGACCCCTTTTTTCCTTCAAGCCAATAAATAATGTTTCAAAAACAAACAAATGCATCAAATAAAGAAATAAAACTATCATATTTTGGGTTGCCTCCCAAAAAGCGCAATTATTTAAACTTTTATGTAATTACAATTTTGTACTCCTTTAATAGTGTTATTAGCCCTTCCTCTTACTTTATAGTCAACCTTTTTTAAATGATTATAGGTAATGACTCTCCATCACCTAAATAGACATACTTTAGGCGATCAAGTAACACCTTCAATTCTAACTTCGAAGCCTGCAAAACAGAAGGTAAGATTTTCTTGTGAGTTATAGTAAGTTTGTCATTCAAAGTTTTTGAATCTATTAGCATTACTGATAATGATTCTACAACTTCATAAGTTTCATTAATTTGTTCAATCACTTCTGATTTAGCCTTACACTCTAACTCATCTTCAACATTTTCTTCTTTAAACATATCTTGAACAAATGAATTCACAATATCTATATAATAAACAGATTAAAAATCATTCGGATACTTTATTGCTTCAGAAATATTGAATTTTGATATCTCTCCATCGAACTCTACAGAAAGAGTACGTTTGTATACATCGATTATCGTCTTAGTCGTCTTCATAAATGGTCTACCCAAAAAAATTGAAGTTGAATGTTCAACAATATCTCTATCCATTTTCAAGACGTAAAAATCCACTGGAAATATCAAATTGTTAACTTGGACTAAAACATGTTCTATAACACCAATAGGGCACACAAATGAACGATTAACTAGTTAAATAATCATACTAGTTTCCTACAAAGAATTTAGATTTAAAGCTCGATAAATTAAGTATGACATGACATTAATAGATGCACCTAAGTCTAGTATGGAACACTCAATTTTCTTATTACAAATAACACACGGAAGTGTAAACATAATTGGATCTTTGTATTTTTTTGATAATTTCCTATTTATCACAGCTGATACATTCTTACCCAAAATTATTCGCTCCTTTTCCTTTAGCTTTCTTTTACTTATGCACAGTTCCTTCAAGAAGTTTGCATACATTGGAACTTGCTTAATGGCTTCAAGAAGTGGTATATTAATTTCAACCTTTTTAAAGGTTTCTAAGAACTCTCTTTCATGAACATCTTCTTTTGGTTTGGCCAACCGAATAAGAAAATAATGTACACGTGCATTAATTGATATCGATGAAAATGAATCATTTTTTTTACCTTTATTGATTATTAAGTTGGAAGTTCTTCCTTCTTTTCTTCATCATCATGTTTTTCTATCTCCATTGGTAAAGAAATTATAGATTAAATTTCCTTACTACTTCTCAAACTCATTGCACTCACATTCTCCTTAAGATTCACCACCGTTTGGGAGGGTAACTTTCCTAATGCTTTTTCTTCCAATTTACTTACCGAGGTGGCTAATTGAGTGATTTGATTTCCTCAGTTTTGAAGATTTGCCCTTGTTTCTTATTGAAATTGTTGAGTGTTATTAGCAAGTACATTAACAATTTCATTTAAAGACATACCTGAATTTTAAGATTAAGGTTAAGCATATATAGAGGCTTGAGGTTGTTTATTAAAATTGTGAGGATGATATCTTTATTGCCCTCCTTAATTTCCATAGTTCAAGTTTGGATGATCCCTCCATCTTGGATTGTAGTGATTAGAATATGGGTCATATTTTCATTGAGATTATCCAGGAAATCTCCCTATTGTATTAGCTTCTTGAAGAGAGTCTTGTTGCAATGTAGGGCACATATCCGTAGGATGTCCAAAAAATGAGCATATTCCGCACACTCTAGCCGATTGCAATTGACCAAATCTGAAATTTTATCCTCAAGGTGTTTGTTACTTGGCTAATTCACACGCTTAAACCCTCCATCCATCCTTATCCCAAATTGTTGAGAATTTTCAGTCGTAATTGATATCAATTATCTGACCACCTTATATGTTTTGTTTACCAAAGCTCCTCCACTAGCTATATCAATTATGCTTCGATCCATTGGCAATAATCCTTCATAAAAGTATCAAATCAGAAGTTGATCAGGAATTTGATGATGTCGGCAGCTGGCACATAACTCCTTATACCTTTCTCAATATTCATATAGTGTTTCTCCTGTAATTTATCTTATTTCATATATCTCCTTTTCTTATATTTGTTAATCTTGATGTAGGAAGGAACTTCTCCAAAAACATTCTTTTCATCTCATTCGATGTTGTTACTGAGCTAGGTGGAAGATAATATAGTCAATCCTTTGCCTTATCTTTTAATGAGAACTGAAAGGGCCTAAGATTAATTTATTCTTCTGTCACCCCTTATGGTTTCATTCCAGAACAGAAAACATGAAATTCTTTCAGGTGCTTATGCGGATCTTCACCTGCAAGATCACAAAAAATAGGCAGTAAGTTAATCAAATCAATTTTCAATTCGAAATCTACCTCAATATTTGGAAATTGAATGCATAAAGGTTGTTTATTCAAATTCAACACCACTAACTCCCTCAATGTTTTGGGGTTGAGATTTGTCTTCTTTTCATCTGCTTCTTGAAAATTATAGTCTTCATCAATTGTTAGATCTACTTCGACTTTCACATTTAAAGGTGAATGACTAATTCCTTGCTTAGTCTCTTTTCTTAAATGATGCACTATCTTCTCAATTTTCGAATTATATTGCAATTTTCAAATTATATTGCAACGGCGCCAAATTTTGGTCAGGTTGTTAAAGCCCCTAGAATAGTTCTATTTCTTCAAACTTTTATAGTAGCCGTAGAACCAGGTCGAATCCCTAGAGAACTAAACACTGGTTTCTTAATTTTGAGTAATAAAATAAAATTGGGGGTTTTAGATTAATTAATTAACTAAAATTAATACGAAAACAAATTAAATCAATTGAATTTAAATATCAGAAAGTCAAGATTGCCAAACTCTGATTCAAGGGAAATATCTCATCTAATTGTAACATTGATCATTGGTCTAAAAAGAATATTTTCAAGATTCAAGTAGTTAGTCTGAAACATATTAGGATAATAATAATAAGTCTCAAATTTTTCTAAATTAATTAGTTCAAACCCAGCATCCAAACCTTATCAACCATTGTCTAGGTGTGATAACATTCCATATCAAATAAATGATAATAATAATAAGCTCCATGAAAAAGACTAAATCTTAAATTAAGTAATTAAGATAACTGTAACTATTCAATTTCATTTTCTTGTTTATCACAAGTTAAATATGGAAATTCATAATTAATCTATTTGCTACTTGTACCAATCTTTCATGAAAATTACGAATTATTAAATTTATAGATAGCGATATAATAATCAATATTAAATTAAATTGTCAGATTAATCAAATATTAATCATTCATCAAATATAAGAACTCAAAACAAGAAATACTTGAATTAAAACATGAATAAAAGATTTAGAATACAAAACCTCATAAGGTTATAACCAGAATATCGAATCCCCTTGAATCAGAATGATTTAGTTTTAGTTTAGCCACACATAGCTTTCGCTCTAATAACAAAAATATAAGAAAGACAAAGAATTGGGAAACACGTAAGAAAAGAGAACCCTTTTCTATTGTGAGGAACGTCCCTTTTATAGGGTTTTCTGATCTAATTCTAACTTGTAAAGATGTTTATCTAAAACAAATTCAAATTCCTACATGATAAGGGTATAAGGAAGTTTTCCAGTTAAACTTCAAATCTTCAAGTGATCAACCTTATCTGTCACATCAATCTCTTTACTTCATCCAAAATTCGTGATTATCATCAATAGAGTCCATATTTGATGCAATCTCTACTTTTCATTTCCTAAAACAAAATAAATATTAATTTTCATAAATCTAAAACGAAGGAGATAATATCAAATATTATGTCAAGATAGGATTTTATCACAACTCTATTTGAGTTTAATAATGTTAGTTCTCTACTATAGTGATTGAGTATATTAATGATATTTGTAAAGTATTTACAAAGTGTCATTCTACTTTGGACAAGGATTTCTTAAATCAATTCTAATCAAGAATACTATAATAGTTTCCCTAATTACTTTAGAGTGATGAATCCTATATTGATTACTCAACTACCTCAATATAGTTCATACTATATCCAATGATTATCGACTAGGTGTAAGGCCCCAAATTGTACCTAGTTAGAATGTTACATGTTTATGAAAGTAAATGTATGATAGGTGTCAAATTTTTTTAGATGATTGAGAATTACATATGACTTGAATTTTAGTTTAATGGATTTTACTTAGTGATTTGGAATTAATTGATATCATTAGAGAATTGAGGTATTAAAATGTACATTTAGACTACGAAAGTTGTCAAGTGGCAAGATAAGTTAGTATATGAAAATTGAAATGACTAAGCCTATGAGTTATTGACATTTGACATAGCTGATGCATTGACAAATGGGGTAGTTCATAAATTGACAAGTGGCAGTAATAAATAAATGATAAGTGACATAATTAAATTGTGACATTTGGCAGCCTCATAGAAGAACATGTGTGCTAGCTAGGGAGAGGACATGTGGCTTGTGTCCTTATGTAACAAGTGTCGTTAGAGTAAAATGAGTCATCTTACACATTGCATGACCTTATGCATTGGCTAATTTCTGTTGTAACTCATCCTTCTCTTTTCTCATTCACCAACAAAATCATCCCTTCTCCTTGCTCTGATTTTTAATTCAATTTTGATGTGCTATGACACTAAACTCTTTGCCATATACTCCATCAAGAAAGCTACCACAAGTTATCTTTTATGTTACTATCTTTTGGGTGTTAAGATCATCCTCCACCTACCTAAATTTCAGAAATGTATTAGTTGCATGAAAGGCTACTTTGGTTAGTTCTTTGAAGAAGGAATTTTAAGGTAATTAGGTAAGGGATTACTAAACTTGATAGCATATATTATTACAAGTTTTATGATAACTGAATTGGCATAAAATATGCGTTAAGATGATGATAATGAATGCTAGAAAAATGATCCTTGTATGATAACTTCTGGTTTGGTTTTGATGAATGGAAGATATTGATTTGTAAGTTACTTAATGAATAATTTTTGAATTGGTTTGGACATGAATTTGATGAGGTATTGAAGCATGAATAAGGTAGAACTGAAAGTGAAATTGATGGTCTTTGGTGAAGGTGTGTCGAATGGAAGTGAAGAAGTCAAGTTTTGGAAACAAATTAGAGATTGTGGGTGAGTGAACCTTCAGTTCACTCATCCCATGATAGTGGGATTTATAAGGCTTATTCCCACGATCATGGGAAGTACTTAGGAAGGAGAAAAGATTGGTTGGGGGCAATTGCTGGACCATATAAGGTTAAGGTACTTTATAATGGTTTAATTGGACTTAATTAAGGTGTAAAATGAACCTAGTTTTGTTACATCCCATTACCTGAGGGAAGGTTAAAATAGTAAATAAGAAAGATTACTGAGAGATTAGAAATGCATTGCATGCTCATGTGTTATATGATATACACATACACGTGAATATTGAACTTTTGCACATGAAAATAACTGTACATGCATTAATGAATAATTCTGAGTGTAATTGAAATGTGATGTGATGTTATGAGAATTGTGAATTTTTTGTATTAAAAATTTCATTGGTAAGTGTATTTGTTAATTTTGAATTTTGGTGAACTTTAGAAATAATTTCCGAAAATGTTGGATATTATTATATGAGGAAAAATGTCACTTAGCAAGTAAATTGATGTATAGAAAATAGAAATGAGTGTAATGATATTGAAGAAAAATTTGGGAGTCGACTTCAGAATTTTTGAGATAATGATTGTGAAATTTAAAGACAAATTGCAGATAATTGTAATGAAAGGATGAAAGTTAGGGAACTAGTTCATTAAGGACTAGCTAGTTAAGAAATTAGCTAAGAGCTTAAGCAGTGTCCAAGTTTTGAGTTAAATTTTCTTAACCTTGAAAGACCAAGTACGGTACACTTGTCTTCCTCTTCCTTGTAGCTTCTTTCTCAACTTTTCCATTTACACAGAGTTTTTCATCATACCTTCACCTAAGTCACATATTGTTATTATCTATTTATTTCTACTCCTAACTTCAGTTTCCTTCCCTTTTGCCTTAAGAAAAATCGAAGCTTGCCAACCTCTACAATGTTGTACGTGAATTGCATGGAAACTAAGGCTTCTTGAATTTTTACATATTTTCGAGCAATATCAAGTAAGTATTGTGTAAATATTTTAGAGTTGTGGTTTTATGAAAAAAAAGGTAAATTATTTGTCATTGCATGATCATAAAGAAAAATGGTCATTTTTCATTAATAACATGGATTTAAGATATGAAATTTCTTGATGTGTGATTTCAAATATTTGATCATCTAGATGTCTTAATATAATGTAGAAATGATTTATAAGATGAAAGATCATAGGAAATGTGTATAATTAAGTGTAGAAAAAATTTGGAGAGAAGAACAACTAAATGCTCTGTTTATGGTTGTGTACTCACTATATACATGAGTTTAGAGTGTTTTTAGAGATGAAAAAACATAATGAATTTGGAGTTGAAGAATAGTTGTATGATGATGTTTGGGAGATGAGAAAGATTGTTTAAAATGATAGTTAGAGGAAGAAATTTAAGAGAATGTAGAAAATGAAAATATAGGAAAATGACAATGAAGAAACACAAAGAATGAAGGAGACGAGTGAATGAATTTTCTATTTATGATATATGTGTTTTAATCTAAAATTTGGAGTTATTTGTCAATGATTTTTTTAAATGGGATTCCAAAATAGGGTTGAGAGGAGTTAGGGAAGTTGGTTTAAAAGAAAAGAAAGAATATAAGTTAGAGAAGTTGGTTTAGAATGTGGTTTGAAACTTCCATTATTAAACTGTATTGATTTAGGAAGATTTTGACTAAATTGTCTTCATGAAAGTTATAGATCTTTCTTTTAGCTTTTTAATGATATAAAGTTTGAAAATTTTCAATATCTAGATTGAAAGTTATGGAGGTTAGAAGTGAAGGAGCGTGACTGGAAACTCGTGATTGCAACTTTGCAAGTTGACAGCCAACTCACAATCGTGCTTGTGCACGATCGCGACTTCTGAGGTTGAAGGCTGACATAACATCTTTCGGTATTTTGACTATATCTCCTTCATTTCACTTCCAAATGACATGATACTTGAATCATTGGACTCGTAACACACCAATCTACATCTCCAAAAAATATCTTAGCAATTTAAAATCATTTGGGAGAGATAGAGTGAAAAACATAGGACGGGTCTGGTTGAGTGTGCACAGGTGTGAGTTCCTCACACCCGTGACTTTTATTTACTCACACCCATGAATTTACTTCCTCACAACCGTGAGTGTTTATTGGTTTTAATTTTCACATCATGACGTGCTCTCTAATAGTTTATGCACCTGAGAGCATCTTCCAAACTCAACAGTCTTGCTTCTTCGACCATAACTTCTTCTCTAGACCTCCAAATTATTCTACCTCTATCTGAAAATTGGTAGCATTCTGAATTGATTTGAAAAAGATTGAATGATGGAAAGTGACATAATCTGTTAGAATAGTATGAACTAGTATGATTTCACTAAACATGTTTGGGTATTTCAGTTATAACTTATTTTGTACTCATCCACATGGGATGATTTTCAATTTGAAGAAAACTAGAGACATAGATCTACAGAGTTTCTAAGAAAATCTAATTCTAATTCAGTATCTAAGACTTTCAATTTCTGGATGGAATTGATTATAGTGTACTGTTTCAAAATGAGAATAGCCCGAGAATGTTTGGGGTATAAATTTCAGATTTCTGAACCAAATTGAAAGATTTTGGTATCATTAGAAATTTTGAGAGATTGGAGAACACTTTTCTAGAAGAGAGTGTTGCCAAATTACTTCATTTTTATTGTCTAAATGATCAAGAACAGTGCATCCAAAATTCAGTTTTTGGAAAAAAATCTGAAAGAGTTTTGTTGAGGTATAAATCAAAGTACAAATTATACAAAGGTGATTTTTGAGATAAGATTGATTATGTGATGAGGATAATGGAAAAATACTTGGAATTGTCATGAACACGCATTGTAAATATTTCAGTACATACATGTGCATTATTAAACATTTATAATTATGTAAATTGTGATATATGTGTATGTTATTTGATATAGAGGAGCAACAGGAACGTCAACCTCCATACGTTACCGGAACTTTGAGGCATTAGCTTCTGGAGTGACTTGTGAGTAACTTAGACGGTCTCTTTCAATTAATTGTTTGTTTTAAATTATGTTGGAAATGATGATAGGAATGTGATTGATTATGTTGAAGTTCTAATTGTATGTGAATATGACGAAATAAGTGCTTCAAAATGTGAAAACTGTGATTATGCATATGAATGCAAAAGTGATACTCAACATTATGTTAAATGTCGAACTATAGTCCGATGATGAATATGAAATTGATGTGAATCTGAAAGTATGTGATAGACTGAAATTATGTGAATATGATGCATTCCATTACATGAATGCATCAAACATAAAGGAAGTTATGACTGGAGTAGCCACCACAAAAGAGCTTAAAGCTTAGAATATGAAAAAGTGCCTAGAGCTCAAAAAGTGTATAAGAGCCAAAGGCTCACTATGTAAAATGAGCCCGGTATCTCCAACAGATACGGGACAGTTATAAATGAGTCTGGTATCCACAATAGATACGGGACAGTTAGGCACTCAATCACAACAATGTAATAATCAGAAAAGAGTCACATGAGCATTTCATATGCATTTTATTAAGCATGTTGGATTGGTTTAAATGAAAAATTGTCTACTCTTGAATAAGAATGTGATATGTGATGAATTATGCAAAGTTGTGAAATATATATTTTATGTATTGATGTGATGCATGAATTAAGTAAACCATTGATGATGGTTACCTCATTGAGTTCGCAAAACTCCCCAAAATTGCAACGTTGGCTTTTCAGGACCGAGAGACGATATTAGCTACTGAGGGGCGCTACAAGCAGTGTAGACTTGTACTTTTGGGAAAGAGAAGAAATGGCTCAAAGGTCAGTCAGCTGGATATGGGTAGATTAGATAGATTTTGTATATTTCCTCTTTCATGTAGCACTTTTTTTATTAGGCTATGATGTTGTATAATTATGAATATTGAAAGATACATTGTAAAAATTCGGATTCTATGAAATGAAATGAGGAAATTTGGTTTTAAAATAATGTGACTTTCCTCATAATGTTTATAAGAGAATAAAGATAGATGATGCCATGTTATATGAATGTTGTGATTGAACATAGTATGCCATTATCATAAGTTATGTACTAGAATGTCCTTAAGGTGTTCCGGTATGAACCTTAGGGTAAGAGGGCACTACATTTGGTGGTATCAGAGCATGGTTTGGCATCCTTAGGGATATCTAGGAATGTTAAGCATGAAACATCATGAGAAATGTAGATAATGATTGAAGTTATTGTTTGTTATAGGTCATCCACCCTAGGTGATCAATTGGGGGAACCAACTGACCTAAGATCGATAGGAGTTAATAGGAAGTCCTTAGTACCTCGATCAGAGGAGATGCCTCCGAGAGTTCTCGAGAAAAGGGAGAGGAGGTATGATAGGCTGCGGAAGTAGGGGACTATGGATTTCTATAGCAGTATAGACCTTGTTGAGGCTGAAGCATGGTTAGAATGAACAGAAAAGGTTCTTGATCAGATGGATTGCAAGCCGGACGAGAGGTTCAACTATACAATGTCTTTACTACAGGGCCCAGCTTACCAGTGGTGGAAGACTATCCCAGGCAATACCACTATGCCTTGCCACTTGAAGTGGGAAGACTTTCTTAGGTTCTTCAAAGAAAACTACATGCCCAAGATCTACTTGGACCAGAAGATGAAGGAGTTCTTGGATTTGAAGTAGGGTAGGATGTTAGTGGCAGAATTTGAGATCAGGTTCAATGAGTTGATGGGCTATGCCACTGTTATGATTCCTATCGATGAAGACAAGTGTAGGAGGTTTGAGAATGGACTCAAAATGGAGATCAGAACAAGGTTCGCAATTTCTAACTTAAGTGGTTTCACCGAGTTAAGAGTTGCTTCTATCAGGATTGAGCAGCTATTGAGAGAGAGACAAGCGAAGACTAGGAAAAGGTCTAGAATGAAGAGGTCTAGTGAGAGTTGGAGTAGTTCTGGCAGAAGATTTAGTAAGCGCCAGAATAAAGCTTTCAGACCACCAGCTAGATCAAGGCAGTCAGGATTCAGACAAAGGGGTGGTTTTGTACAATTAGGCAGTGGAAGAGGTATAGTGCAGAGCCAGTTGCCTCCCTGTGAGCATTGTGGGAAAAGGCACGATGGTGAGTGCTAGAAATTGTCTAGAGTTTACCTTAGGTGCGGCTCTTTTGACCATCAGATTAGAGATTGTCCTGCTACTTTGGGAGCTCAGTCTAGTATGAGTGGGAGATCTGGGAGTGAGGCTACGGTCCAACAGAGAAAAGGTAATGGGTCTGGATAGAAAGATTGAGGTAGAGGCAGAGTGAGCTCTGGGAGTCCTTCTATGAGGACTAAGATGCGTAGCAGCTAACCGCAGTCCCAGGCTCGAGTCTATGCTATAACTAAGCAAGAGGCTCAGGACTCTCTAGATGTCATTGCAGGTGCGCTTTTTATTTATAATCATGAGGCATTTCCATTGCTAGATCTAGGATCTACGCATTCATTTATCACACCACATCTGACATATAGGCTACATTATGATAGGGAGTTACTACAGTATGGATTAGAGGTGAGTACACTAATAGGTAGTACTACAGTTATAGGAGAGGTCTGTAAGGGGTGTTTGATTCAGATTGATCAAGCAGAGTTAGAGGCAGATCTGATTATATTGCAACTGTGAGAGATAGATGTTATCTTAGGCATTGATTGACTCACTACTCATAGAACTATCATGAACTGCTATACCAAGGAGGTAGTACCAGAATCTCCTGGTCAGCCGAAGGTAGTATTCAGAGGAATTAGTCAAGTAGTGTTAGCCAGTATGATATCCTTCATGAGTGCATTAAGGTTGATGCAGTGGGGTGTGAGGCCTATCTAGGCCATGTAATTGATACTAAAGCTGAGCAGAATAGGCAGGACATTCCCATGGTTAGGAAATTCCTGGATGTCTTTCCCGCCGAGCTATCTAGTTTACCTCCAGATCCAGAAACAGAGTTCTCCATTGATCTAGTTCCAGGTGCTGCTCCTATACCCATTCCTCTATATAAGATGGCACCTGTAGAACTAAAGGAGTTAAAGGCTCAGCTACAGGAGTTATTGGAAAAGGGTTTTATTAGACCCAGTGTTTCACCATAGGGAGCTCCAGTGTTGTTTGTAAAGAACAAGGATGGGACTTTGAGGTTATGCATCAATTATAGGCAACTAATTCGGGTGACAGTGAAGAACAAGTACCCGTTACCTAGAATTAATGATTTGCTTGATCAACTACAGGGAGCTCAGGTATTCATTAAGTTGGATTTAAGATCGGGATATTATCAGTTGAAGATAGAAGAGGTTAACATGCCTAAAAGTGCATTCAAGAGTAGGTATGGGCACTTTGAGCTTTTAGTTATACCGTTTGGGTTAACTAATGCCTCGGCAGTATTTATGGCCTTAATGAATAAGGTATTTCAACCCTACTTAGACCGATTCGTGATTGTATTCATTGATGACATTTTAGTGTATTCCAAGAGTAGAGAAGAGCATGCTGAACTTTTTAGAGTCATTTTTTAGATTATGAGGGAAAAGTAGTTGTATGCCAAATTCAGTAAGTGTGAATTTTGGCTGGATTAAGTAGTGTTTCTGGGACATATAGTGACTAGACAAGGCATCCAAGGAAGATAAAGGCAGTGATGAATTGGGAAGCTCCTAGGAATGTGTCTGAAATCTGAAGTTTCCTAGGATTGGCCGAATATTACCGAAGGTTTGTTGAGGGGTTTTCTCTAATCTCAACCCATCTGACAAAACTTTTGAGGAAGAATGTAGTGTTCAGATGGAATGGGGAGTGTCAGAAGAGCTTTGAGGAGCTGAAGCATCAGTTGACTACGACACCGATGTTGACTATTCCATTGGAGACTGGAGGATATGTGGTATATAGTGATGCTTTGCATCAAGGATTGGGATGTGTATTGATGCAGCATAGCAAGGTGATCGCCTATGCTATGCATCCTGATACTACTAAGATTTATAACACACTGAAGCAACATTTCTGGTGGCCCGAAATAAAGAAGCAAGTAGCGGATTATGTATCTAAATGTATAGCATGCCAGCAAGTTAAGGTTAAGCACCAGGCTCTAGTAGGGAAGCTTCATTCGTTGCCTATTCCGGAGTGAAAATAGGAGCGGATCACTATGGACTTTATTATAGGATTGTCTAAGATTTCGAAGCATAATGATACGATATGGGTCATAATAGACTGGTTGACTAAGTCGGCCCACTTTTTACTAGTGAGAGAGAATAATTCACTAGATCAGTTGGATCGGAGATATGTGAATGAAGTGGTGAGATTGCACCGGATTCCGGTGTTCATTGTATCGAACAAGGATCCCAGATTTACTTTAAGATTTTGGAGGAGCTTGCAGTCTACTATAGGTACTAAGTTGAAATTCAATACAACATTTCATCCTCAAACATATGGACAGAGTGAGAGGACAATAAAGACTGTTGAGGATATGCTCAGAGCTTGTGTATTGGAATTTCGAGGAGATTGGGATCAGTACATAGCACTGATAAAATTTACATACAATAACTATTATCACAGTAGTATTGGGATGGCACTATATGAGGCACTGTATGGTAGAAAATGTCAGTCACCATTATATTGGGATGAAGAGGGCTTACGAATGGTTGAAGGCCCAGAGTTGATACAAGATATAGTAGATAAGGTGAAGTTGATCCGAAGATGAATTAAAGCGGCCCAAGATAGACAGAAGAGTTATATAGATCAACATCGAAGGGATGTGGAATACATTGTAGGAGACAAAGCATTTCTGAGAGTGTCACCTTGAAGAGGAGTATTGAGATTCGGTAAAAAAAAAAGCAAGTTAAGCCCTAGGTACAATGGTCCCTACGAGATCATTGAGAGGATAGGACCTTTGGCATATAAGTTGGCTTTACTGAATTAAATGTCTTAATTGCATGATGTGTTTCATGTGAGTATGCTCCAGAGATATCGATCGGATCTGACACATGTGATACTAGCTTAGGAGATTGAGGTTGCTAGTAACTTAAGCTATGTTGAGGAGTCGATCAAGATACTGGGATCTCAGATTAAGCAGTTAAGGAGCCGAGTCATTCCATTGGTGAAATTCCTTTAGAGAAATCACTCAACTGAAGAAGCAACTTGGGAAACGGAGAAGTATATGAGGAAACAATATCTCCACCAGGTAAGAATTTCAAGGACGAAATTTCTTTTAGAGAGGGGAGAGTTGTAACATCCTGTTGGGAGGTCAAAATAGTAAATATGAAAGATTACTGAGAGATTAGAAATGCATTGCATGCTCATGAATTATATGATATAAACATACACGTAAATATTGAACTTTTGCATATGAAAATAACTGCACATTCATTCATGGATAATTTCGGGTATAATTGAATTGTGATGTGATGTTATAAGAATTGTGAATTTGTTGTATTAGAAATTAATTGGTGAGTGTATTTGTTAATTTTGAATTTTGGTGAACTTTAGGAATAATTTTCAAAAATGTTAAATATTATTGTACTAGGAAAAATGTCACTTAGCAAGTAAATTGATGTATAGAAAATAGAAATGAGTGTAATGATTTTGAAGAAAAATTTGGGAGTCGACTTCAGAATTTTTGAGATAATGATTGTAAAAATTAAAGACAAATTGCAAATAATTGTAATGAAATGATGAGAGTTAAGGAACTAGTTCATTAAGGACTAACTAGTTAGGAAATTAGCTAAAAGCTTAAGAAATGGACAAGTGTCTAAGTTTTAAGTTAAATTTTCTTAACCTTTAAAAACCAAGTACGATACTTTTGTTTTCATCTTACTCGTAGCTTCTTTCTCAAATTTTCCATTTACATAGAGCTTTTCATCATACCTTTACCTAAGTCACATCTTGTTATTATCTGTTTATTTCTATTCCTAACTTCGGTTCCTTCCCTTTTGCCTTAAGAAAAACTGAAGCTTGCCAACCTTTACAATGTTGTACATGAATTGCATGGAAACTAGGGCTTCTTGAATTTTTACATTTTTTGGAGAAATATCAAGTAATTATTGTGTAAATCCTTTAGAGTTGTGGTTTTATGAAACAAAAATTGTGAATTATTTGTCATTGCATGATTATGAAGAAAAATGGTTGCTTTTCATGAACACCGTGGATTTAAGATATGAAATTTCTTGATGTGTGATTTTGAATATTTAATGATCTAGATGTCTTAAGATAGTATAGAAATGATTTATAAGTTTAAAGATCATAGGAAACGTGTATGATTAAGTATAGAAAAAATTTGGAGAGAAGAACAACTAAATGCTCTGTTTATGGTTGTATATTGATTGTATACGTGAGTTTAGGATGTTTTTAGAGATGAAAAAAAGGAATGAATTTAGAGTTGAAGAATAGTTGTATAATGATGTTTGGGCGATGATAAAGATTGATTAAAATGATATTTAGAGGAAGAAATTTAATAGAATGTAGAAAATGAAAATATAGGAAAATGACAGTGAAGAAACACAAAGAATGAAGAAAATGAGTGAATGAATTTTCTATTTATGATGTATGTGTTTTAGTCTGAAATTTGGAGTTGTTTGTGAATGATTTTTTTTAATGGGAGTCAAAAATAGGGTTGAGAGGAGTTATGGAAGTTTGTTTGAAAGAAAAGAAAGAAGATAAGTTAGAGAAGTTGGTTTAGAATAAAAGAAAGAAAAGAGAAAAAAGGGTAAAAATGTGGTCTGAAACTTCCATGATTAAATAATATTGCTTTAGGAAGATTTTGACTAAATTGTCTTCATAAAAGTTGTAGATCTTTCTTTTTTCTTTTTAATGATATAAAGTTTGAAATTTTTGAATGTTTGGATTAAAAGTTATGGAGGTTAGAAGTGAGGGAGTGCGATTGGAAAGTCGCGATTGCGATCACACTCAGCCAACTCACAATCGTGCATATTGGAGGCTAACGTAAGATCCTTTAGTATTTTGACTATATCTCCTTCTTCCGACCTCCAAATGACATGATGCTTGAACCATTTGGCTCGTAACACACCGATATACATCTCCTCAAAATAACTTAGCCATCTGAAATCATTTTGGAGAGATAGAGCGAAAAACGTGGGACGGGTCTGGTTGAGTGTGCACAGGTGTGAGTCCTTACACCCGTGACTTTTCTTTCCTCACACCCATGAGTCACTCATACCCATGAATTTTCTTCCTCACTCCCGTGAGTATTTATTGGTTTTAATTGTCACATCATGACACTATGCTCTCTAATAGTTTATGCACTTGAGAGCATCTTCCAAACTCAATAGTTTTGCTTCTTTCGATCATAACTTCTTCTCTAGACCTCCAAATGATTTGATTCTTGAACCAATAGGTTCCTAACACATTATTCCACCTATATATGAAAATTGGTATCATTATAAATTGATTTGAACAATATTGATTGATGGAAAGTGAGGGAATATGTTGGAATAGTATGAATTGGTATGATTTCACTAAACATGTTTGGGTATTTCGGTAATATATTATTCTGTACTCATCCAAATGGGATGATTTTTAATTGGAGTAAACTAGAGACATAGAGCTACAAATTTTCTGAACAAATCGAATTCTAGTTCAGTATCTAAGACTTTTAATTTCTCGATGGAAATTGAGTATAGTGTACTATTTCAAAATTAGAACAACCCAAGATTGTTTGCAGTATAACTTCCAGATTTCTAAACCAAATTGAATGATTTTACTTTCATTAGAAATTTAGGCAATAGGAGAACACTTTTTAGAAGAGATTATTGCCACATTACTTCATTTTTATTGTCTAAGTGATCAAGAACAGTGGAGCCAAATTTTCGTTTTTTGAAAATCTGAAAGTGATTCAATGAGTTATGAATGGTGATTTTAATGGTTTTATTGAGGTATAAACCTAAGTATAAATTATACTTAGGTGATTTTTGAGATAGGATTGATTATGTGACAAGGATAATGGAAAAATACCCGGAATTTTCATGAACACGCATTGTACATATTTCATTACATACATGTGCATTACTAAACACTTATAATTGTGCAAATTATGATATATGTGTATGTTATTTGATATAGACGTTGCCGGAACTTCCAAGCATTAGCTTCGGGAGTGACTTATGAGTAACCTAGATGGTTTCTCTAAATTAATTGTTTGTTTTAAATTATGGTGGGAATGATGATAAGAACGTGATTGATTATATTGGAGTGATAATTGTACATGAATATGACGAAATAAGTGCTTCAAAATGTGAAAACTATGATTATGAATATGAATGAAAAATTGATACTCAACATTATGTTGAATGCTGGACCACGGTTCGATGATGAATATGAAATTGAATGTGAATGTGAATCCGAAAGTATGTGATATACTGAAATTACGTGAATGTGATGCATTCTATTACATGAATGCATAAAATATAAAAAGTTGTGACCGGAGTAGCCACCGCAATCGAGCTTAAAGCTCATAATGTGAAAAAGAGCCTAGAGCTCAAAAGGTACATAAGAGCTAAAGACTTACTATGTAAAATAATTCCGATATCCCCAACAGATACGGGATAGTTATAAATGAGCCCGATATCCATAATAGATATGGGACAGTTAGGCACTCAGTCACAATAACGTAATAATTAAAAAAGAGTCACAAAAGCATTTCATGTGCATTTTATTAAGCATGTTGGATTGATTGAAATGAAAAATTGTCTACTCTTGAGTGAGAATGTGAAATGTGATGAATTATGCAAAGTTGTGAAATATATGTTGTATGTATTGATGTGATGCATGAATTGAGTGAACCATCGATGATGGTTACCTCATTGAGTTCGCAAAACTCACCAAAATTGCAATGATGTCTTTTCAGGACCGAGAGATGACTCTAGCTACTGAGAGGCTTTACCAGTCGTGTAGAATGTGATTGGCAATAGAAGTCATGGCTCAAAGGTCGGTCAGCTGGGATTTTTGGACAGATTAGTTAGATTATGTATTTTTTCCTCTTTCATGTAGTATTTTTGTATTAGGTTTTGTTGATGTACATATAGAAAATGTTTAAAGACACAATGTAGACTTTCGGTTTTGTGCACTGAAATGAGGAAAAAGTTAGTTTTAAAATATTGTAGTTTTGTATTGATGCTTTATAAGTGAATATTGATATGATGCCATTGAAGTGAATGAAGTGATCGAACGTAGCTCGCCCTTATCATAGGTTATGTACCGGAATGACCTCCAGGCGTCCCGGTGTGTACCCTATGGTAAGGGGGCGCTACATTCGGCCTAACAGTTTCACCACCACTGCGCGTGCCCATTGTTCGTCCAGCCTATTACGAAAGGTGGTTGAAAGTTCCAGGGCAGAACCAGATTCCCCGTGAATAATTGAGATATCACCATCCTCAAGGTCCACCGGTGGTTCCTCAGGCCAGGGGCTGTCATCCTCCGCCTTCTCCACTAGATGCCCTCGAACTGCCGCACTGTAGCTTGTTTTAGGAAGGGCAGGAGGAGGGTCTTCCTCCCTATCACAGATTCTGACTTTTTTGGCCAAATGACCGTCATTGCCAAGAGAGTGAGCATCCCCCCTAGCAGCTTCAAACCTTTTAGAGCTATCCATGGAGTGCCTAGTAATTATTAACTAGGGGGTACTGTGTGGAATTTTCGCGAACAGTTGGTAGGCAGACAGTAAAAGAACAAACTTTTCTTTTTTGTTAAGACATCCCAAGATTTTACAGGCAGCCGTTGTTGGAAAACGAGACACTCTTTTTAGTAGTTAATTTTTTAACATCTCATATAGTTTTATTAATAAACATTAATAATAATTCTTCATCTTTTATTGAGAATGAATAAATAAATAACTAAGAAAGATATAAAATAATATGTATAATATCATTTTAAAATATATTTATTAATATTTTGAGTTTATTTTAAGTTTACATTTAAACATAATTA
>JAOQMP010000004.1:27814715-27830429 GCA_027563575.1 Erythroxylum pedicellare
CTGATGTTTTTATTTCGTATTTTGAGAAATGACATTGTTTTCAACAAACCTGCACTCGAAGTGTAAAAGAATAATGTCTTATTTTCTGAAACAACAACTTTGCACTTAGAGTGCAAAAGGTGACTTTTATGACATGAAATAATATTTTCGAACTTACTTATGCACAAATGAGTCATATATGCTACGCGTATGTTTTCTCTTTTGGCTTAGAGCCACAATAAGGTTTCATTTTATCGGTTGGACTGATAAATAAAGGCATGATGCCTTACTTGATTTTTGATACTTAAATGTTGTATATGATTTTTGTGATTGGTGACGAAACGATTGGCTAATCGTGTGCTTGGCACAATTGATTATGATTAAGCGACCCCTGTACCCTTGACGCTGGTTCATTAAAGTCGAGTCGCCGTATTGACACCTTTCTATGGGACTTGTGGGTGATTCCAAACTTAGGGTCTGGACACCGACGAGGTCATCACCTAGGGTCATGACGCTCTTGTCAACTATAGTCCAGACTCAGCAAGGATGAAAGTCAAGTCAATACCGATAATCGGTGGGTGTGCATAATAGTTTGGCTGACTAGTGGTGTCACATATGACTGTTTTGGCTTATTCTGATATTTATTTTTTGACGAGATTTGATTTATACATCTGATGTTTTTAGGCATTTGTATATTGGAACTTATGTTCACCAGATGGGTGATTAATAGGCTAGGCCTATATGGTTCTTAAGCAGTATACATTATGTCATAGGCTGGACATATGTGTTTTCCTATGCGTGATATATTCACTTCATAGGTTATCCACACTGTCTTGGTATGACCAATTCTATCTGTGATATATGTTTTTCCTGCTCACCTAGTGTACTCACCCCCTCCTCTTTCCAACCATGCAGGTTAATTTAGTGAGTTTGAAGCTCTAAGTGGATCATGTGGTCTTTTAACATTTTCGGAGTATTACCACATGTGGGTAGTTTCTTATTTCTACTTTTGTTGTCTAGTGGCTCATGAACTGTGTTTATGTAGTTATGCTTTATGTCTTTATAAGTTAACTTTTGACTGTCTGGTGTTTATAAATGATTTTATGTATCAATTTTCAATACAGTTGTTGAAATTGGCTTGAGTGGACTAAAGAGTCCTGAAGATGTGGTTAGATGTGAATATAGAAGTGTTTTTAAAATTGTTTGCAGGTTTTGAGATTTTTAAAATACAAGTTGTTGTGCTGCCAAAATTTTTCAAAAAAAAAGAGATAAAAGGGATATTTCGGTTAGCCTTGCATAGTCGAATTAAGGATACTGCGAATGTCCTTAGCCCGAGTATGCGGTGGTTGTCATAGGCTTGATGTGGTACCAGGTCGTGACAGGAATGCTCTTAAAATAGGTTCTTTAGGTGTCAATTTGGAATTTAGGCATGCTAGGGAGGAGTGCTCCCAAAATATTTACCTAACATGTCATCGATAATATAGGTGGGCTTTGAAAAACTTAAAAGCCTAAGTTACTAAGATGCCAAATTATATTAAAAAAGAAATTATTTAATTTAGGAAAAGAAGGAAGTTACAAGTTATGAAGAGAATTTAAAGTCAAAAAATTGAATACACATTGAAAAATAAAATTGGATAAATAATAATAAGTTGGTTTTATAGTAGTTTGACTTTTTGCCTATTTGGAGATTATTTTGAGGTTCTACATGTTGTCTTGTTATGGTATTGGTGAATTTATATAGTCCTCTTAAATTTATACTTTTTTCCTCTTTCTACATTCTAGCCAACTACCTGCCACTATTCTCAACTTTAACCTCAAACATCTCTCTTGTAACTGCCTAGCTTCTGGCCCACTTGGTCATGTTTCTCTATCATGTCCGTTATTCACTTCTAACACATTTTGGGCTTCTGTCATCCATATGTCTATGAATTCTATGACTAAACATCCACTGGGCTTCTATACTTTAGGTTTCTTTCATTTACAAGCCTATAGGGTTGAATTTCTTTTATCCTATCAATAATTAGCCCTCACATATATTTGTTTAAGCAAACCAAATATATTGTGTTGAAGTCCTCCTAATAGTTTAGTCAAATTCTCATATATGGATAAGTGATTTTGGGAAGTTTAGAAGTCAAAGAGAATCTAGTTGGAAGAGGAAGCTTGGAGATGTCATTAAGGATCATTGGGCATAAAAATTATATCAAGATTCTCCTATGTTTGAAATCCCCAACTCCTCTTCTGTCATGAAAGTTAAAAGATCTACTTCTTTTAAATTTTGATTTTTTTCCTACTACTTTAGTTTTTGTCATTTCACTCAATTATCTACCTTAAACTTAAAAAAGTGTTCATTTTGCTAGTTCTTTATCCATCTTTTACTCAGAAATTGTCTCAAAATTTATTTGAATGTTTCGGAACCATTGCTTATACTCATCTTACATCTTCTTCTTCCTCTATGAACTCCACTAAATTAAATGATACAGAAAATCCTAGACTTTCTTTTTTCTACACTCTTATATGTAAATTTTGTA
Organism: Erythroxylum pedicellare; assembly: GCA_027563575.1. Lineage (NCBI taxonomy): Eukaryota > Viridiplantae > Streptophyta > Magnoliopsida > Malpighiales > Erythroxylaceae > Erythroxylum > Erythroxylum pedicellare. The sequence goes on from JAOQMP010000004.1 coordinate 27,817,223, forward strand.
AGTTTTCCTAATTTATTTTATATGCAGGCTATAAAACTTGAGGTGGTCTTTATTCTAACTGAACTTTTACCATCCTTTGTCAGAATAAGGTAATAAACTTCTTAACCCTAATCTCTTTTTAGGTTCTTACTTCTAATTAAAATTATCTTCTTTTGGTGTGGTAGGAGGATTTCACCATTTTGACCACAAAATAGGTCTACCTTAAATCCCTTTGTCTACTAAATCTCCTTATCTGTCTCTTCCATATCTAAGAGTGGTAAGTATCAAATTTTCCTATATTTCCCTTTATTTCAAGCCTTAGAATCTATGAAATTATGGCCAAAGAATACGAACAATGTGTTAAGTGGATAGGTTGTAACCTTCTTATCATTCTTCTTAGAAGAGAGAAGGGCTTCTTCAATTAATAGTCATTTTTAGAAACTAACTAAAATATCAACCTAACCTTATATCTATTGTCTTAAAATTCTGGAGTCCTTTATGCATTTTTTCGTCTTCCCTTTTAGACGTGCCTCAATTTTGCTTAAAGATGTTTTCTTTCTAACTGAGCTGCTTGTGGTTGGAGAAGATTTCATTTATTTAGTTGGGGAAACTTCTAGTTTGAACCTAGCACTTCTAAGTCCTCTTCTTATTCTAGAATAATTAATAGTTATGCTTCTTTTAAGAGTCCCATCTCCAAGAAGAAAATTTTAAATTCACCTGGCTACTATAGAATCGATATGTTTCCTGTCCTGTAAACAACAAATCAAGTTTAGAATTCCTTCCCTTCTACAAAGCGATAGCATCTAGTAAATTCTTCACTCTTGGTTCTATTTTCTTAAGATTCCTTTACAAGAATTTGCAAGGAACCTCTACCCTTTCCTCTCCCATAAGCTCTTTATACCCTATTTTTTAAAATAGTTTTCTAGTAAGCTTCCATTCCTAGTTTCCTTTATTGTTTCCTAGTTTCCAGAAGTCCATCAAACCTCCTTCCTTTACAAGCTTGGTTGCTTTTACCATTTGAAGTTATTCTTTCTCTATTTACATCTCCACACAGACTTTGGTATAACATATCTTGCTCACTGATGCAATGTTCTAATATAAGCTTATTGGCTTCCTAAGGTCAATGGACAAATAACTTAAGCTAAGGGAACTCCAATCTTCCAATGGAATATTATGAAACTATATCTATATTAGTATAAACTTGAAGCTACTCATGTCTATGGTAAGGCCTAGTATCCATAGTTGAAAAATTATTAGCCTATTACTAAGGTGACAGGGGCCTAATTCAATTATCTTGGAGGCACTAAAGGCTTTAGAAAACTTAAAGATGAAGAAGTCTTCTTCGTATGAGTACCGCTTCAAGGCTAAGACTTTTCCTTCTATTTTTAACCCAATCCTTTATAATGGGGTATGAAGTTCTTTTGTCTACAAAGTGTCAAAGGATGGAATCACTCTACTTCTCCACTATAGCTTGAAAAAATTCCATTAGTAGGGCTACTAATTTATGACCATCCTTTAAAATATGGGGAAAAAGTGATTTTAGTGTTTGAGGAGCCTTCCCATACTATTTGCAACCAAGATTTTTGGAAAGATGGGATCAAGGTTGGATGGTTGACTTAATGATGTTACAAGATCCTAAGCAACTAGCTAGGTAATGTTAGAGGAGGTAGGTTGCTTAGGGAATAAGAATAGAGAAATCAAAGTCAATTATGGATAAGGGGAGTTGGCTTTTGGAAGACTCTCCCATGGTTATCTGAGAAGGAAGAAGGAAGAAGTTAGGAGGAGGGAGCCAAGGAAGAGACTTCTTGCCCAGCTTCTTTACTTATAAAGGAAATATAAAATTGGTTTAATATGCCTAAAAGCATAAACTTAACCAAAACCAAGCAGGTGTATGTGGTTTTGAGTTCAAAAGAGAGATTTTTAATGAGAAGGAAAAGAAATTTGTTCTTGAAATTATTTATTTATTCCATTTTGATATTTTTGGTTTTTTTGTGTTAAAGTGATTGTTTTACTCATTGATTTAAACAAATCATGATAAATTTTAACTTTCTTCTTATGGTTATTTATAATGATTTTAGTGTCATATAAGTTTTATAAGAAAATAAACAACATGCTACCCAATATAGTAATATGTTTAGTCTATGTTAAACACCTCCTGGTCACACTTCAGAAGTTGAAAATAGTAAAAATAATCATAGTAAGTGACATGAAACTATGTATGTCATTTCTGAACATCCTTATATATCCCTCATTTGTGTTGGAGCACACCAAGTTGTAGGTAAGAGTACTAAAAATGAACATCTGATAAACATGACATTGTTATATCCCATATTAGAGAACATCCTCACATGTCCTATACCTATGTTTAGTCATTTGATGAAGCAATGAGGACCACTATAACACAAGAGTAACACAGCCATGTATAACTTTTATATTGTTCAAAAAATACCAAATGGGAGGTATATGCTACCAGATTAATTCTATGTTCATTACGTAGTTTTTAGTAACAACACACCTCCTTTTACCTGCTATGTTGATGATGTGTTTTCCAACATTGCATCATTATGAACCCATGTCAATAACATGATACTTAATATGACATTGCTAAATCCTATATTCTCTTATGATTAATGAAAAATGAGTACTAAGGGAATTCAATAAGTCTTCTAATGTTCATCTATATTATATCAAGATCATATTGTTATATTTTTTCCTCCCTTTATTTTCATTGTTTTCATTTGATATATATATATTAAGGACAATGTACATCTTAATTAGGAGTAGTGACTTAGGTATCCATACTTATCAATTTTTGTAATTAGTTTAATCGTGGGCAATTTTGGAAAAATTTTAATCTTGAAAGCTTATTACTTGATATAATTTATTCTAAGCTTATTTTCCATTGTGATTTAGTTTGTTTAGAGAATTATGAGCTTCAATGATTATTTGCTTCGTTAATTTGTACATATATTGAGTTAATCATGAATTACCCTTTTAGTATTCTTAGTATCATATAAAAATGTTAATAAATGAGTTTAAAATAAACTCATTTTATTGGCTTTAAAAAATAAAAGGTTAAAAGTCAAATAGTATTGATAGTAGCTATTCAAAATAGTGACCGAATTAAGTAAGTAGGAGTATTTATGACAAGGTTTTTACTCTCATATCAAAATGTTCGACAACTTTTCAAACAAGGTCTAAATTCTCTTATGTTGCTTTAAATATTGTTTTACTTATCATTCAATAAGGGGTTATGAAGAAGTCTAAATTTGAAATAATTTGTCTCATGCACATGTATTTTATTCACTAAAATGAATTTTTTTAATCAAGTTAAAGTTTTAAGGACTATGTAGCAGATTAAATTGATTTATAATTTGATGCAATTAGTTAATTATCTAGAAATTTAATGAACTTTATGGTTGAATTGGTAGTGGAGAATCTTGATTGACATGTGTAATTTGTTAAATACTTTCCAAAATTTGCCTCCTATTGAAGTTTTGAGTAATGAAATTAATTTTCTTAAGGATAAGCAAATGCTTAAGTGCAAGAGAACTTATATTCTATTTCACTATATTTTTAGCATGAATTTAGAGAGCATTAATATTATATTTTGATTTTCTTCATTGTATTTAGTATTTAAGATGGCTTATATTTAGTTTTAGATCTTGTTTTAGTCCCTTAAAGGAAAATGACTAAATTTAAAAAGATTTGAGTCAATTTAGAGTAACTTTGGTATAAGTTTAGAAAAAGAAGTTAAAATATAATACCTATATAGTACCATATTGCTTCTCATATTCAATCATACCATTTTTTTTATAGAAGAGCTATCTACCTAATTAACATAACACTAACATGTCTTCATGTCCTTTTGTGTTTAACAAGGGAGGATTTGTTTTTCTAGGTGTCTGCCACATCCTACCATGTTTTGATCATATTCACGAATAAGGGACAAACATGCCCCCATTTATAAATCTATATTGTTGGTTGTGTTACATAAAAAAGTTAAAAGGGTCCCATGTTTGAGTTATGTTAGCAAAAATTATAAGGTTTCACATTCGAAAAGAGAGAAAAGAACAAATAGGGGAGGAGATCTATTTTATAGCTAAGAAATCAATTAAAAGCCTACTTAAAGTAGCTAGGATTAAAGGAAGAGCAATCTTAAAGACGAAAATAAGAAGAATAACGAGATTCATTAAGAATATTCAAGATTTAAGGTATAAGAATTTAAACTTCTTTCCTATTTATTATGGATTTTCATTCTTAAATATAAAATAATTGAGATATAAACCTAGGTGGGATGAATCCTAAGACTTAATGCTTTGGAATGGTATTTTTATTCAATGAAAGATCATAGTTTTCTTAGGAATGGCCCATGATTATATTTTGTTGAATTGAATTTTGTCAACATTTTAACTCAATTTCGTATTTCATATATTGATGTTAAGAGATTATATATATGAATAGGTCACCAATATGAATAGTGAAAGTTATATGGAACCCTGGAATAGGATCATATAAATTTTCTAGGTAAGGGTGAAACCTATAATGGGAATTCATAAAGCAAAGCAATATGTTCTTAGGGATTTCAATTACTTAAGGATATGAACTATATTACTTAAGAAAGAATATAGTTGTACAAATTAGAATTCCTATCGTTCTAAGGATCTACGATTAGTCATTGAGTCAAAATAAATTCAAGATATAGGAAAGGTTATAGGGAAACTTGTACTTAGATCTTACTTATCTACTAGTTATTTTAATCTTATTCTTAGTTTTAATTTGGTTTTTTAAATTAATTTTATTGATTTTTAGGTTAATCATTCATTTCATTAAATTAGATAATAAGAATACTTTTAATAATAGTAATCCTATTCCTTATTAGATTAACACTCTACTCATTGAGCTATGTAATAGGAAATGATAGTTGTACTTGCTTAGGTTATTTCTTTAGTATTTTATTTTATGTTTTTATATCACATCAACCTATATTGTTCAAAGATGCCTAGAGATTTGATTGACTTTAGAGGATAGGAAATATTGGCTATTCATAAAATGCCTCAAAATGTGGATTTTGACGTAGAGTTGTTTGATTTATAGGGCATAGATTTTATGGGGCTATATCCTTCTTGTTATGATAATATCTACATCTTGGTGATACTGGATTATGTTTTAAAATGGAAGGAGGTTGTGGCTTTTCCCATAAGCCCTAGTGCCAATATAGTACAATTTGTAAAGAAGAACCTCTTCTCTCATTTTGGTGTACTTTTGACTATCATTAGCAAAAATGGTATCCACTTTTAGAATTATAAGTTAAAGAAAATTTTGAAGAAGAAGGTTCATTTTAAAAACTTCTACCACTTAGCATCCTCAAATAAATGGTCAATTTGAAGTATTTAACTATGAGGTTAAGCAAAATTTGAAAAAGCAGTTAATACTAATATACTATATTAATACGCAAAAATATAAAATCAATCATAGATAGCTAAATAAAAATAAAGATATTCCAGAGTATTGATCCCACAAAGAATTGGTACTAAATTTGTTAATCTTAGTTTAACAAAAACACTAAATAAAATAAAAGAATTTTTTAATATGAATTTAATTGTATAACTAATTAAAACAAAATAATTAAAATAATGAAAGAAAGAAAAAAAATAGGCGTCAGGGATGTAGAGCTCAGTTATATGGATATTCAATTATCATATGTAATTAATTATTTATATTAAAATATTAATTACTATAATATCTTTATGCTTTCCTTTGAAGCACACAAATATATATAACTAGAAATATACCATCTTTCGATGCCTAATTTAACCTAATCAAACTCACTAAATATAATCAATTTATATAGTTTTTTTTAAAATTATAGTCAATTTATATAGTTATCACCAAAGTCTAGGATATTGTCATTTTTTAGCATTAAAGTGTTTATTCTCCTAGTGCAGAGATCATACTGTCCATATGATTAAATCTAAACTAGCTAATTATAAAACCAAAAATTAAGATAAAAAAGAATAAATTTAACCAATGAAGAATCAAATTATATGTAAATGCTCTAATGAATCCTTAAAAGCTACATCCCTAACCATAACTAAGCTTTCTAGTTGCTAAACATAATAAAAACAAAATAAAATTAAATAAATCCCATCATAAAAGACAATGGTAAAAGAAAGAGTTAAGAGAAGTTATTATTACCTTCTTCAATCCTTACTCCAAATCTTCCTCTATGACGCAAAAACTATGAAAAACTAACTAGAAATAGGTTTATGATAAAATCTCCCAAAAATTCTGAAAAAATCCTACCTTCACAGATTCTAAGGTTGGCTATATATATAAGAGAGAAGTCCAACAAAAATCTAAGTCGAATAAGAGTTTGTTAAAGGTCCCCAAGATTAGTTTTAATATAACTATTTATAGCTAGGTTACAAAAATATAGTTTTGGGTGACTTAAACTTGAAGTGTTCTAAAATCACTTATTTTTATCCAATAATAGTGCCTGTTATAGATTGAAGACTAGTGTTGATCTTCTTTTACTTCTTTTTCTCTTTGTTGTCTATGATATGAATAATACCTAACACGTTTTATAATTAGCAACAATTTTGTAATTTACTCTGTAAAATAAAATTGAGTCTATTATAGATTGAACTTTATGTTTAACATCCGTGTGGTATTTTATCTTAACTCCAATTACATTTGAAAAAGACAAACTCCTATTATGCTTCTAAGTTCGATGCCTATTATTCTTATCCCCTCTAATTTCTTCATTTTTCATCCTCTTCTCGATAAAACCAGCTCTTAAAGTCTCCATAAAATTGTTTCATATCTTCTTATCTTCTAAATGGATCTAAAATTTCATTAATTAAAAAAATTGTTGAGAAAGTTGCAGTTAAATCTTGCATCTATCCTTCAAGTTCAATCACGTATAAGACAAAGAACTAAACATAAAAAATATAATAAAATCCACATAAGATACAAATACCAAGCGAATTAACTCTAAATAAAATGTAAAATGTCAACCTATAAAATAGTTCCAAGAGTGGTTATGTATTTAAACTTGGTGATTCTCTTTGTGTTTATAGGACATCTTTCAATACACCTTTAGTAATTTTCCCTTATTAATTGGTTTTTGGCAAATCTTCTCACCTTTTAGTTGAGATCGAGTATAAGGTTTTTTTTATAATTAAAAAAAACTCAACTATAACTTTAGGTTGATTAGTGATAAGAGGCTTGTCCAATTAAATGAGTTTGATGAGTTCCAAAGAGATTCTTTAAAAAAATGCCCAAATTTATAATAAGAAGTCCAAGACATTTGATGATAAAAATATCTTATGAAGGTTGTTTAAAGTGGGATAAAATGTTTTATGATTTAATTCTCATTTTAATTTTTTCTTACAAAACTTACTGCCTAGATGATATGGACCATTCATTATAATGAAGGTGCACCCTATGGTGCTATTGAAGTTAAAAATATGGATGGGAGGTCATTCATGGTCAATGGACAAAGACCGAACGAACACTTTGAAAATGATAGTGTGGACCCAATTAAGAAATTTTCTTTCAATGAATAGATTTATCTATTGACCAATTCAAGCTAAAATACTTATAAAGAAGCATTTACTAGGAGGAAACCCATCAATCTAACCCTAGATCCTTATATTTTCTTAGTTTATGATTCTTACCAATGTTAAGTATAATTTACTTTAGTTGTAGTTTTATGATAGATTTTTGTTAATCCTAGTTCACCAACTTTGCATTGATAAAGGAGAGAATTCTTCACCTTCATTGTCTTTTATAATTACTTTTATGATCTTATTTATTTGATATTGAGGAGAATGTCATACTTAAGTGTAAGGATTGAATTCATGAGAATATGAATTTTATTTAGTTGTGTGTTTAGTGTATATTAAAATTCTAACTTTCTTCTTCTTTTTATTTTATGTTAGAAATTCGTTAGTTACTTTAGGTTTATAGATTAATTTTATGATTGATTCTTAATTGATATTGATTGCTTAAGGTTAAATGCATAATATAGTTAAGTGATTGTAGTCAAATTTCACTTTGTGAATGGTAGGAATCCATATTTATTAACTGATAATACTTTGATTTGACTTAACTAATTCCATGAGCATTAGCCTTTCAATCAAAATTCTTTGATTCAAATGTGAATATCTCATTTGATTTTGAATTTCTAGAACCTGTATTTCATCCTTTTGATATTATATGTAAGATATGTGAAAGCAATAAAATGATAAAGACATTTAAGATTTGGATTGAGAGAAATTGCCTACCCTTTTTACAACAATCCATTAGTAAGACTTTTTGAGTTTCATAAGAAAATTTAGTCTTTTTCTTTGTAACTCTTTCCTAAAGAGCCTTAAGATTAAAAGAAAACAATGCTCCTTATGATGGGTGAAGCTTTTGATTGTGATTGAATATGGTTATCAGGTTACACTAGAAGAAAACAACACAATCCGTGATGTTTTATTGATAAAACGTTGCTGAATGTGACAACTTTTGCTGATGTTTAAAAAACGTCATGAAAAGTTCAAATTTTTTGCGACGTTTTATGAAAACATTGTGTATTTATAACACTTTTTGCAACGTTTTATCAATAAAATGTCACGACGTTTTGTTGAATAAAACGTCACTGTTGGCATTTTCTTTTTGTATTAATTCTCCCACGATCATTTCCCACCAAATATTTGTTTGTATTGATTTTCCTATCTTATTATTTTTGGTTGGGTTCACTTAATAGAATGTTAGAACACTGTCACTTCTTTTGTTAATGTCTCTCCCCACCAAACGCACTACCATTGCCACTGGCACCATCACTACCTCCATAACTGCCGCCGAAGACTTCAACTTATAAACCATAAAGAGCCCAAGCCACTGGTCGTCTATGCCTGCTCTCATCTTAATACCTTCTCCAAAAAAAGTGGCCTCCACCGATTCGTTGAAAACGACATGGTCTTCGACCCCTCTACTATGGCTCTCGATGACGAAACCAAGCTCCACACCAAACATGTTTCTCACACCGCTGTAAACTTGGCTCGCAAAAAGGCCACTATTCTTTAGCCTATGAAGAAGCTCGTTATTAAGCCTTTTTTGTGTTTCATTTCCCTCGAATTCTTATTGTGATTTGGCAATGTCCCATCTGGGATTTGTTAATGTAGACATTTAACTAGTTGAGGGTTTTTCTCAATTTGTTAATTTCTGTGGATGAGAAATTAGGTTTATGTCTTTTCTAGATTTCAGTAATAAATTAGTCGAATTTGGAATTTGGATCTTTATTGCATTGACTATTTGATTTCATTTTGGTAATCGGTTGGGTAATTGACATATTAGAATGATCCTTACATGGAAAATTGATTAGAGGATACTTTAAGTACTTTTATTTTTTAGATCAGGGTTGCCATTAGCAGTTATCTTCTACAGTTATTGGTTATCAATTTTGTATTGCTTGTATATTTGTCTTGTGTTAAAGTTATTGTATGTTCAGGAGTTTGAAATATTCAACATTTTGATGATGATCTAAGTGTGAGACAAGCATACCAAGTGAGTACTTACTATTTGACTTATATATTCATCTTTATGGAGCTCTTGAAGGTTCTTTAACATGTATAATGTTTAACAATTAGACCACTCTCAAAAGGGTAACTCCATTGATGGAGTTAGAAGGATCAGTTACTTTATTCAGCTCACAATCTCTTACTTCTAATCACCGGTAGGTGTTACCAGGATTTCTTAAGTAGGCGTAACGCTCATCTATTTCATTTCTTAAAATCTAACTCCTTTTTCATAAGTGACTATGAGGACTTCCTAAGAGACTTCATAAGAAAAATTGTGTAGCATCTTCCTTTCAGAATTGATACTTACATGGCATCCATATTACAGGTTTCTCATTTTGCTAAAATAATGGTATTTTACTTGAGCATATACGAATGTTGATTATTATAAAAATTACCAAAATTTGAGAGGACCAATACTAATCCATAAAGTCTCCTGCTCTTATTTTGCTATGCCTGTTAAAAATTATAGGCCATCTGGCAATATTTAGTACTCGCGTATATTGTCAGTTTGTTTCCAAACTTTGTCATTCATGGCTTGTTTTTTTGTCTCAGAGACCAAGTATCTCTTATATTGAAGATGCTTAGCCTACTTTGAGTTCCCTACATATTTGATATTGTAGGCTTTTGATGCACCTTAGCCTGTAATATAGGAAAATGCTATTTATTTTGCTAGTAGCATTCTGTCACTCTCAGATGATCAACGCATTTTGGCACTTTACTATGTACAGGTACTTTCTCAATTCTCATAAATTTGCTTTTAATTTTGTTTTAACAGAAAGAGTTGCATGGACACAACTATTTACATTATTATAGGTGTTTGGATTATTGGTGGGGAAGATGAGTTGATTACCAGATGCTGTAGTTAGAGCCACAAGCTCTTCTGCCCTTGGACTATTTCTCAAGTCGACTAATGCTCTCGCGACGGTTATACTTGATCGAGTAGACTCTAATAGGAGAGGCCATGATTCTGATTCTTAGAAGTAGCATCACTAAGAACATCTCATGTATTTATATAAAGTTTGTGACCACAAGAAGGAAGGCATAGATAAATTTTGATTAGAGCTAACAGAAAAAGGAAATTTGGAGCATAAATATCAATGCTGAGCTATATATATGTACTGCTCTTTTGTAAAGTGTACAGAAGTTAGTTGTAGGTTTTTAAATTGCACATTTGGGTTGCTCTTCTTAAATTTTGTACAATTATTTTAAGACTATAATCTTTATCAAGTTGTTGTATTATAAGTCCCTGCGACATACCTTGTATAGTTGAATAGGAGATAATTTTCATTCTTCTGATGACAATCTTATTCCAAATGTAACCCTAAGGAGGGATTGATTTGTTGATCAATTTGTTTGCCATACTGGTTTTCTTCAAATGATATTGAATAGTTATTAAACAAATAAGATTTTAAAAAATTATATTTTAAAAAATAATTATTAAAATTAAAAATTATTAAATTAAAAAGATTTTCAAAAAAATGGAAAAAATAATAATTAAAAAATAATACAACTATTTGCAACGTTTTTGTATAAACATCACAGAAAGTCATATTTTGCGGCAATTTCGAAAACGTTGCGGAATGTGATATTCCGCGACGACTTTCCGTGATGTTTTCTAAAAATGTCACAGAAAGACCAATCTTTCAGTGACGTTAATTAAAACGTTATAGAATGTCTATATTTTTCGTGACGTTTTATGGGAAACGTCGCAGAAATCTTTTGCCTACACCATATTTGGTGACGTCATTGATGACACTTTTTAAAACGTCACAAATTGTATTCTGTGACATTTTTTAAACGTCGCAAAATTGTGCTGTTTTCTTGTAGTGTTATAGTATGCAAAGAAATAAAAGTGGAAGGGTCAAGCAATATGTATGAAGTGGTAATGAAAAAGGGACATGCCACTTTGAAAAGCAAAAAAAAAAAAAAGGAAATAAATATAAATAAATAAATGAAAGAAAAATTGTAGAAAAGTGATTGGCGTGATGTCTTATGCTTAAAAAGAATAAAGGAAAAGGGATTATTGTAAAAATATTAAGAGTTAATAGAGTAATATATTGATCCTTCTTTTGATTTACTTATACTTTATTGATTATGAATATTTTAGTTTCTCCTATTCTCCTTCCTTTATTAGAATATTTATCTCATTAGCCTGATTACAATCTTATTTAAAGTCATTTTGATTTTCACTTGAATATATTTATTTGAGTAATGGAGCTTATATTATTTTCAAGCATATGAAAAAGTTCAATTACATAAGAAGATACTGAATGTATCAACTCAAATGTCAAAGACTTGTGTGAAGAAATGATTCCTTATGAATAAACTGTCAAATTGAAGTATTTCTACTTGATAAAGAGGGTAGAAAGCTTTTACGTTATCTTGTTTATATAGTAACTTGTTTAAGAAGTATAATGTATTTAAGTTTTGTAATTCAATTGAAGACTTGAATATGCATATCTTGTTTTATTAAATATGAAGCAAACTAATGTGTGTAAGTTGATGCATGTGAGTATCATTTTAGTAAATCCTAAATAGCGAATAACTTCTCCACTGGGGACATATAGGTGTTTAAAGGCTAGTGATATAGGCTAAATATCATGGTACACCTATGACAGTGGAATTAATTATAGTTAGGAGTGTTAACTTAATTAGGATTTCCTATTATCAATTGCTTGAGGACAAGCAGTGAGTTAGGTGAATTTAATAAGGCTATACCTTAAATAATTTTAGGGGTTAAATTAGTTGTAATTTATCACTTTTATAGCATGTTTAATATGAATTATATCATTTTTATGTCTAGTTCATTGCCTTTTGTGTAATAAATTAAAGGACAATTTTTGAACTTGAGTGCAACTTTCTCTACAGTTATTAAGCACTTGTCTCTTACGAGGTTAAGAGATAGTAAAAAAATCGGCACTAAAGTGTCATTTCTGATCAACATTATACTCATCATTTGTTTACATAAAAATTTATAAAATAATTAACACCGGCTACATACCGTTTTGAAACACAAAAGGTTTCAGAACAAAATTAGTGTTAATATGGATACTGCTCTATAATGGTTCTTATGCATAAACTTTAACGACATACAAAAATACAATTTTAAGTAATTTAAAACTCTAATTTATAACTCTATTTACAAATACTCTAATTATGTAGCATCCCGTTACCTCTATTGAGGCTAGAATAGAATTTATGAGAGATTATTGAGAGATTAGATAATGCATTTCTTGTTTATGCATATTGTGACATACACATACACGTGAATAGTGGAATTTTGCACATGAAAATGATTGTCCATGCATTCATTGACATTCCGAATATAATAGTTTATAAATTTAACATCCCGTTAACTATGTTAAGGCTAAAATAATAATTTATAAGAAATTAGGAAAATGCATGTCATGCGTAAGTTAATTGTGACATGCACATTTTTACACATTCATATGATGTACATGCATTCATTGACATTTTTCCGGGTATAATTGAGTTAGTAAATGTGATTAAAGTGTGATTTGGCAATTTTGGTATTATTTAGGGTATTTTGGAATTTTTGGTAAATTTGAGAAAAATATTAATTTATGGGCCAATTATAGTGTGACACATGGTTTATTTGTATTATGACAACTGGCTTGCAAATGTGTTAATAAGTG
>JAOQMP010000004.1:27831307-27843844 GCA_027563575.1 Erythroxylum pedicellare
CAACATATCATCACATAGAACATGTCAAGTGTAATTAATCATCAAAACATAACATGAAATCTTGCATCATAACTTGACAAATCAAAATGCAAATGCATAATAATTTGCTCGAGGGTTCCGTGGAACAAAACAGAGAAACCAAAGTTTTCTTCATGAACAAAACAAATCCACTTTTCAAATTTCGTATGCCACAAGCGGGCAGTCGGGAGAAGGCTTTACGTCGACATGCACATGACTACGAAACGATTCCTCTCTCTCCTAAACAGAAGCACATAATCATGCTCAAATCGTTTTATCAAATGCTTTCATACTTTTTATTCTCTTTCCTTTCTTTTCATTTATACAAAATGCCATGACATATTTCAAGGAATAACATGATCAAAATCACAATTCAATTACATCAAAATGTCATACATCTTTCAATACATAACATAAAACACATCATAGTACATTTTCAAATCTTCATGACAATTCAAATTCACGCAACCTAAGCATAAACACACAAGTAGGGCATTTTCCCATCACAAAACAACTATAAACATATTACCTACCTCGTTAGCTTGCAAAAATCCAAGTCAAGGTTGTCTTTCCCCTTGCTCTTGGGTAGGATTCTCTTTGTTTCCTAAAAGAAACCAAGTCTTATTCAGTAGGAATCCAATAGAAATCCTATAATGCAAAATCACTACAATTTATTATAGAATGTTTAAACCCAAAAAATTTCTAAACTCTATGAACTAAGATCCTCTCACAAATTCGAATGATCCAAAATGATCTTACTTCATTCTTCACCAAATGAAGGGATCTTTGCCCAAAGGGAAGCTCTTCACCTCCTCTACCTTTTTCTCTTTATGAACGACTTCAAAATCACTCTTTAATACCAAGAAATAATCAAACCTATCTTGTTTCTCTTCTTTCTCTCTTTCTTTTCTTGTTTTCGTATTTCTCTCTCTTTTTCTCTTCAATTTTTTTTCTCCTCTCTTCTTTAAAGCCAGACAACACTTATTCTTCTAATTACATCCTTAATGAGTGAGAAATGTCCCATTTTCCCTTCCATTGATGAATTATGTCTTTTTATGCTTAAGAGTTTTGCCAGCAATACCTTGGAATATTCTGACATAACTTTTTTTCTTCTTCTAGAAGAATGTTCTCCATTGTCTTAAGTTTTTAAGGAAACTAAAATGAATCCATTTGGTTTAGAACTCTAAGAGTATTTCCCCAAACATTTTCAAACTGTTCTTATATTGAAATAGTACACTATACTTAAATTCCTCCCATTCATACTCTTCCAACCGATACCCTTACTTTGATTCAATCCATCTTTTCAAATCAATACCAAAAGCTATCAAATTCTATGGAGGGATAGAAAATGTGTTAAGAAACTATGGGTTCAAGAATCATTTCATTTGGAGATCGGATAACAAAGTTATGACTGAAAGAATCAACAAAGTTTTTATCCTCAAACATATTGAACTTATCTTTGGATAAATGGCATAACTCTCTCTACAGATTTCGAATCAAAGTGATCTTTAGATTATCTAAAATAGGGCTTCAAGATCTACAACTTTCATAAAGATCTTAAAGATAAATTCAATCGTCTGAAGGGTCAAAAATGGACCAGACAATAGGATTAGACGAAACCAATAAAAAAATAGACATTGAAAAAGCAGAGAAAGGAAAGCAGACGAAACAAAACAGACGAAGCAAAGCAGAAGAAACAAAGCAGACGAAGCAAAGCAGATGAAACAAAGTAGACAAAGCGAAAAGCAAACAAAACAAAGCAGACGAAACAATGCAGGTGAATCAAAGTTAACTTAAGATGAAGCAAAGTCAACTTAAGACGATGCAACTCTTAAAACGAAGTGGAGTCAACTTGAGACGATGCAAAGTTAACTTAAGACGATGCAATTCTTAAGAAAAAACGAAGTCAACTTAAGACGAAGCAAAGGCAACTTAAGATAATACAACTCTTAAGACGAAATGATGTCATCACAGAGGATGTGACGTCATCACAGACGATACATCTTTACAGATGATACATCTTTACAGACAATGCATCCTTACAGACGAAATGACATCATCACAGACGATGCATCATTACAGACGAAACATCTTTACAGACGATGCATCTTTACACTCCTAAGTATTTCTCTTTCTAAAGAACATAACTTTCAATCTAGAGGTCCAAAAATTTGATACTATATACCGTTGGAAAGCAAGAAAAATAAGTTACAACTTTCCAGATCAACTACCAATTTTGTGTCCAAATCTTTTCTTAACACAACTCATACCAAAATCATCTTTTCTACTTCATTTACTTCTCATTCTCAACTCAATATCAGCCATAAAGAAATTATAATTAATGATTAATCATGAACACTAGTAACAAAACATACACATATATACATGTTCTTTGTCAACTTACTACACAATTTCAACTTCATTTTCACCCTAATTCTTCCCATTTCATAATCTCTCATCTACCAAAAACACTAAAGCAAAACATAAATCTATCCACATTTCTCATTTACTACTTCTAATCTTCTAAGAAAAATTTCAGGGTCCAACACGCTATGCCCATGATACGATTCTTTTCTCCAGTAGCTATAAGAAGTTGAGACTTACCCACTAGATTGACATGTTCAAGTTGATCAGAATGAGGGGTCACATGATAGTTGGATCCATTATCCATGTACCAAGTAGGATTTGATACTGAGTGGGAAGACACATAAAGAGCTTGTGGAGAGTGTCTTTCAAAGGAAAGACCATATCCAGACGGTGGTTCAGAAGAACGATCATGCCTATGATAACAATTTGCTACTACATGACGTGGATGCTGTCAGAGATGGAAAAATGGATGATTACCATTTCTATACCCCAACGGCAACCATAGGAGCAACCACCATGCGGACCATGGGAACTACGCCAACCACCTCATTTAGATCCTAATTCAGAGGAGCGACATTCAACATCAGGTCGAGCATCTTCATGTTGAGCAATATGAACAGTAGGTTGAATAGTCAGTGATGAAATTTGATTGAGTTGATCCAAATGACTTTCAAAAGATAACAAGGAAACTTAAGCTTCAACCCAAGTGAGATTAAGTTGATCCACTAATTTCACAACTATTGCATTGTATTCAGTATCGAGTCGATTCAAGGTTTGAAGGATAAGATCTTCAGTGTTCACAGGTGCACCGACAAAAGCAAGTTGATTTGCAATGTTCTTCATCTTAGTAAGATATTCTTCCATTTTCATACCATTTTTACGAGTTTGTTGAAGCTCCATCTTGTAAACCATTATACGAGCTTTAGTCAAGGCACAAGATAGTACATGTGCTCCACTCCATAAGGCTTGAGTTGTTCGACAATGGAGGAGCAGCTAAGCACCGATGTCTTGAGCCATAGTATTTCTCAACCATCCTATAAGCATACGATCAATGGGGTACCAATCCTTAATGTTGGGATTCACTTTAGTCCCTGCACCATCAGGGATGAGATGTGGTGGGACACAAGTCGTGCCATCAATATGAGATTCTAATTTGTTACCCTCAATCAGAGGCAATACCAAAGATTCCCAAGCTAAATAGCTATTACGCTCCACCTTAATTGCAGTGGTTTGACTAGAGGAGCTAAACAAAGTATAGGTTTTTGGAATTGAGTAAGAAAACCTAGTAAAATCAGAAGTTGCAGATGAAACTGACATGGTGAAGAAGAAGCTCTGATACCAAGATAGAAAAGCTAGAGTGGTGAATGAATATACAGAGACACACATTCTGTGCTTAGGTTCTCTTATTATATTAGAGTAAAATGCAGTATAGTAGTACAGAAGGATCATAACAGAATATCCTAACAGAAACTATGAGAGCAATACACATCTGATGGAGAGAGAAGAGGATATAAAATATTGTACATGACAAAAAAATATAATTCTGTTATGTTCTAACAGTTGGTATCTACTCATACACATGCACCTGTGTCTATTAGCTTGTGCATGGTACGGAGTAACAAATAAGTAATTATCAGTGCTTCATTCTCTTAACATTGAGATTTATGAAGTAATGATGACTCAGAAAATGCAAGTGAAATGGAAGTTACTTGAAGCTGAAGTAGTTTAGCTTTACTTATAATATAGTTAGTTAGTTAGTTAGTTAGTTAACTTTTTGTTAATAACAGTTAGAAGTTAACAGTATATAAATGTGAGATATCTGAAGTTGAAAGAATATATACATTCAATAAAAACTCTGATTACACCCAACATGTTCAAAATCTCTCCTACCTTTATCTTTTCTTTCTTTACATTATTTCTGCTGGTTTCTTTAATTGCTGTTCTAGAAATTCATCAATTCCTTACTGGAATTGATCACATAAAAGAATATATGCGTAAAAGATAACAATAATAAATTTGGTATCAGAGCTTTTTTCTTTCTTTCTTCAAAGACTTGTGAGTGAGTGAACTTTCTTGACCATCCAAAGTTGGTGATTACCTTTGGAAGAGCTGTGATTTTGAGGAGTTCATCAGAGATGGCTAAGAACTCATCTCAAGGCCTATAGCCTCCAATGTTTAATGGTGAAGGATATGCAATATGGGCAATCTAGATGGAAGTGTACTTGCAAGGACAGGATCTCTGGGAACCTGTTGAAGATGATTACACAGTTGAAGTGCCTTTAGATGATGCAACAATACCTCAGCTAAGGTGGTTGAGGGAGAGGATCACCAAGAAAGCTTGAGCCAGATCATGTTTGTATCAGGCTTTGGCTTCCTCCATTTTTACCATAATTATGAACAAGGATTCTGCTAAAAAAAATCTAGGATTTCTTAAAGGAAGAATACCAAGGTGATGATAGAGTTAAGCATATGAAGGTGCTCAACTTTATGGGAGAGTTTGATAGACTATAGATGAAGGATGGTGAGTCTGTCAAAGCATATGCTGAAAAGCTTAGTCTGTTACCTAACCAAATCAGGCTTCTTGATGTAGAGTTCAATGATGACAGGATAGTTCAAAAGCTACTGATCTTTGTTCCAGAGAAGTATGAAGCAACCATTGCTTCTCTAGAAAATTCAAAAGATATGGCCAGCATTAAGTTAACTGAGGTTATCAGTGCTCTGCAAGCATAGAAGCAAAGGTATCTAATGTGAAAGGGTGATGTTTTAGAGGATGCTTACAAGGCATTCACGAAGAATGGCAATCAGGAAAAGTTCAAGAAGAAATGGTCGAAGGGAGGCTCCAAGGCACAGAACAGTCAGAATCAGCAAAAACATACATCCACAGATCAGCCTGAAGAGAAGAATTGGAAATATAATCCTTGCCCTCATTGTGGTAAGTCAAATCACTTAGCTTATAGATGCTGGAGGAGACTAGATGTAATTTACAGAAAGTGTAATCAGAAGGGTCATATGGAAGCAATATGTAAACATCAGTCTGGACATTCTTCTACTAGAGCACAAGTCATTGAAGAGGATGAACACCTTTTTGTAGTTACTTGTGATCTGGTGGAGTCACCCTCTACTGAATGGATTATAGATAGTGGTTGTACAAGCCACATGTCTTCTAATCTTGGTCTGTTTAAGCAGTTGGACAAATCAATTCATGTAAACGTGACGCTTGGAGATGGTCAGTGTATTTCTATGGAAGGGAAAGGGATGGTCAAGATATGCACCAAGAAAGGACTCAGTACCATTTCTAATGTTCTCTTTGTGCCTAAGATTTAGCACAATCTTCTTAGTGTGGCATAATTCATTGACAAAGGGTTCAAGGTATTCTTTGAGAATGATGACTGCAGAATTATTGATCCAACTAGAAGTGATATTCTTAGAGTTAAAGTGAGAAACGAGTACTTCTCTTTGAAAACGGAGGATGTTCAACAAATTGCTTTGGTTAGTAATGTACAGCTGATAGATCTTTGGCACAAGAGACTGGGACATTTTCATATGAGAGATCTTAAGGAAATGGTAAGAAAGAAGATGGTTGATGATCTTCTTGCAAAGCTGATTGATGGATCTCAGTGTACTACCTGTTTTAAAGGCAAGCAAGTCCGACTTACCTTTCCAAGGACATCTTAGAGAGCTAGTGAACTACTACAACTAGTCCACATGGATGTTTGTGGTCCAATGCATGAAGAATACTTAAGTGGAAGCAGGTACTTTCTGTTGATGATTGATGATTATTCAAGATACTCATGGCTTTACAGTTTTAAAAGCAAGGGTGAAGTAGTTGATATCTTCAAGCATTTTAAGAGTTTTGTAGAGAATTAATGCAGCAAGAAAATCATATCAGTTAGAACTGACAATGGAGGTGAGTTTATTGCAGAGAAGTTTGAGTTTTTGTGCAAAGAAGCAGTAATTAAGCATCAATTGACAACTTCTTATAGTCCTCAACAAAATGGAGTGGTGGAGAAAAGGAAAAGAATGGTCATGAAAATGGTGAGATGCATGCTAGAGGAGAAGGGACTTCCCAAGAAGTTTTGGGCAGAAGCTGCAAGAACAGCCTATTTTTTGTTAAATAGATTGTACACTGGGGCTCTTAATAGGAAGACACCTTATGAGATGTGGTGTGGTGTAAAGCCTAAGCTCAGAAATCTCAAGATCTTTGGGAGTTTATGTTATTCCCTTGTACCACAAGTTAGAAGAGGCAAGTTAGACAGTAAGAGTGAACTTACTAACTTTGTTGGTTATTCTTAAGTTACAAAAGGATATAGACTTTATTTTCCTGTTTTGAACAAAGTCAAAGTGAGCAGGGATATTCATTTTCTTGAGAATGAACAATGGGACTGGCAGAAGAAAGAACAAGAGCCAGTCACAAAGGATAGTGAGCAACCTATTAGGTTTTGCAGTGGCATGGATCTCACTGATACATCCCTGTTTGATGATGATGTTCCAGACGATGAGACTGGGGTTGAGCACTAGGAAGAGGATATTAATCATATTCCTATGAGAGGAACAAGATCCTTGGCAGATATCTATGAGAGGAGCAATCCTACAGCCTATGAGCCCTTTTATATGCAGGAGGCTCTAAGCAATGAGAAGTGGAAGACTGCAATACAGGAGGAGCTGAAAATGATCCATAAGAACAAAACCTCAACACTTGTTAAAAGACCAAGTAAAAGAAAATTGATTGGTCTCAGATGGGTATTCAAGTTGAAGTTGAATCCAGATGGTTCCGTCAGTAGTTATAAAGCTCCACTGGTGGTGAAGAGGTATGCACAGATTGAAGGTGCGGATTTCAGTGAAACCTTTGCACTAGTGGCAAGACTTGAGACAATAAGGTTGATCTTGGCTATAGCTACAGAGAAAGAATGGAAGGTGCATCAAATGGATGTTAAGTCTGCTTTCTTGAATGGAGAGTTAGAAAAGGAGATTTATATAGATCAACCAGAAGGCTTCATGGTTAAAGGACAAGAAGATAAAGTATATAAGCTGAAGAAAGCATTATATGGGTTGAAGCAAGCACAAAGGTGTTGGTACTCGAAGATAGACACCTTCCTAGTGCAAATTTGTTTCTATAAAAGTAGCAATGAACCCACACTCTATGTCAGAGTCGAAGAAGGCCACGTATCTGTGATTTCTGTATATGTAGATGATTTGCTTCTAATTGGAAGTTCAAGTATTCAAATTAAAGGCTTGAAGCTCCAGTTCAGGAGCACATTTGAAATGACAGATCTTGGCTTCATAAAGTATTTTGTAGGCATGGAGATAGCTCAAAGGAATGGACAGATCCTTGTAAGCCCAAAGAATTACATAAGTGATGTGCTTAAAAGATTTCAAATGGATCAGTGTAAACCAATTTCAACTCCTATATGTCCAAAAGAGAAGTTGTTGCAGAAAATTGAGAATGAAGAGATTGATAGCAGAAGGTATAGGAGTATGATTGGTTGTCTTATGTATATAGCAGCCACCAGACCTGATGTTTTGTTATGAGTGTGCTTTCTCGATTCATGAACAATCCAGGGAAATTACACTTGGTCGCTATAAAGAGAGTTCTGAGGTATCTTAGAGGTACTCTCAATTATGGCTTTCTTTATGAGAAGACTGGAGTATGTAATCTGAAGTGCTATGTGGATAGTGATTGGGGTGATTCTATAGATGACATGAAGAGCACTTTTGGATTTTGTTTCAATCTGGAATCATCTTGTTTCTATAGATGACATGAAGAGCACTTTTGGATTTTGTTTCACTCTGGAATCTTCTTGTTTTTCATAGAGTTCAAAAAAGCAAGAAGTGATAGCTTTATTTACTGTAGAAGCTGAGCTAGTTGCAGCTAGTTCTGCAGCAAAATAAGATCCCTGGATTAGGAAACTACTTTTGGATTTGCAAGTGACTGTGCAAGATACTACACTGATGTATGTTGATAATCAGGCAGCCATTGCCATCAGGATGAATCCAGTGTTTTATGGGAGGACTAAACATTTTAAACTCAGATATTATTTTGTGAGGGATGTACAACAGGATGGTGAAGTGAAGATGGTGTATGTGCTTACAAAGGAGCAAATGGCAAATATGTTTACTAAAGCATTTTATGTCTCAAGGTTTGAATACCTTAGAGAATTAATTGGAGTGAAGCTGAAGACTCTGAGTCAAGGAGGAGAATGAAGTAGTGATGACTCAGATAATGCAAGTGAAATGGAAGTTAGTTGAAGTTAAAGTAGTTTAGCTTGACTTGTAATATAGTTAGTTAACTTTCTGTTAATGCCAGTTAGAAGTTAACAGTGTATAAATGTGAGATATCAGAAGTTGAAAGAATATATACATTCAATAAAAACTCTGATTACACACAACACGTGCGAAATGTCTCCTATCTCTATCTATTCTTTCTTTACATCAGTTCTGCTGGTTTCTTTAATTGCTATTCCAGAAATTCATCAGTTCCCTACTGGAATTGATCACATAAAAGAATATTGTGTAATAGATAACAACAACACTTTGATGTTAAATATGTTTTACCGAGCGTCCATGCCGCAGATCAATGCTGTAAGCCATTAAGAAAATTATAACAATCCCGTCAAATTTGCACAGCCGAACAAGTAGGATAATTAGTCACCTTGCAATTTCTTCTAGTTCACCTGTCCCGCGGTCCGATGTTGACCCACTGTGAGGACACGTTCTTGTGTTAAAACTATCAAAATTCTCGATTGCCTTAATTGCCTGGCTCTGCAATTATCTTGGTGCTTTATCGTAAATGCGTAGAGAAATCTCTAGTAGTCAAACTGTTTTTCGGGGCGTGCATTAGGTTGTCATTTGTGAAATAACAGATGCTATTCAGAGCCTGGTCAGTACTCTTTTGGTAATTTGTAGACTTTGCGTTACTGAAAACTTCGAACCTGGAATCGTAGAAACAGGTAACCACTTGGAAACTACAGAAGGGTGAAAATGGTCTATATTTGGAGGTCAATATGTATGGTCAAGGAGGGAGACAATTCACCGAGTTCAATTTGGCTTCTGCTTTGTTAATTTGATGGTGAATTTGGATTGTCAAGGCCTATAAATAACTGTGTTGCCGATGTCCTTGCAGAACATTTCTTTTGTTCTTTTAAAGGCGACCTTGGAGTTCTGTTATGGGGTGTTCTGGAGTGAGTAACCGGTTCATTACTGGACCTGCATGCTTCATGCTTTGATTTGGGCAGAAAAGTCATTGGTATATAGCCAAGCCATCGAATTGGAATTTAATATGGATGATTCAGAAGCAATGCGTCTCCTTTAGAGAGCTCCAGTTTTACATTCAAGTTATGTTCCCTTTTTTAATTAGGTCTAGTGTAATCTAGAAAACCAAAAAAAAACAAAACACGGCAATATCTTGCATTGCTAAGTGGACTATTTGTATTTTGTATTATAATTAACCAAGTTAAAAAGGATATAACATGGATTCCTACGCCGGGAGCAAACCAAATAAATGTAGAGCATGCCTTGGGGTAAATAACTAAGATTAAGGTCGTAACTGTTAAGGTACTGAATGATGAAAGTGTTGAGTGGGATCTTGGAGCTATTATCATGGAGAATGAATCCTAAAAGATACAATTGGGTTTCTGAATAGGGTAGCCATGGTCACCAAACCTTCGCAGTACAGTTCTATTCTTATCCATGCAACTTCATCAAAGCCTTGACTGAAAGGAGGAAAAAACAGAAACTCAAGAGAGACACAAACATGAAATACAGGTGAAACTCAGTCTCAGATTGTCAAACAGAATCTATGATCCGACGGCATTTAGTGCAAAAGCCTGTTATCAATTCTCTTTCCAACCTGTAGATAGTGAAAGAGAAGCAAAAGGGTTTACTTTTTAGGTTCAAGGGACCGTATAAACTAGTAAACTGCCAACCTCGTTTGCAACTTCCTAGGGTTGAGGGCCGCTGTTTCTTAAGTTCCACTGCTCTATCTCTTACATTAACAGGAGAGAATTGATAGAGAGAGATGAGGTGGTAAGGAAGTGGTCCTGCATGACCGTGCAATGTATTGGTACTCTTTCTCAAGTATTTATTGTGCTTGTTTATATCATAGCTTGCTCATCACATGCACATGCCCTCGCCAAGATGCATTTACTTGTGGACCCCTTGATAGTTCATGTTGATGCTTACACTCAGACTCCCATGCCGTAATTTTGTCGGTTGCTTGACCACAGTGCTCAAGAACCTCATTCCAGGGAGCCAAATATGTAATTTGTGTTCTGTTCGCTGGATTGTCATGTTGCCATGTCCTCCTCATGACGCGTCCTATCATTCATCTGTACTCAACAATACTAAATGCTTTGTTTTCATTTTTTCCCTTTCAACCACATAATTAACTGCGTTCCCTCATTTTTCCTTTACATGTGCCCATTGTTATAATTTACGATCCAGCAATTTTAGTACTTTCCCAAGGGTGAAGACGTGTAGCATTAAGTACTAATCTGACTGCATCAGTAGCTTCGTAAAAGGAGTAATTTTGGTGCTACTTTTTGTGCAATAGCCAGTGCCACAAAAGGTTTACGTGTAAAAGCTGTTGGCCACCTCATTTTCCTGTCCTTTATTGCATAATTAGATAAGAAGTTGGGGACTAGGAGTTACTCAATCTGGTTTGAGAATAATTCTCGAACTTATTAATTAAACTCCTTGCTCTTAGTCTAGTGAAGTGATTGGTTGACAGTTCATAGATAAAAAATCTGTTAGATCCTATTCTATACGTACCAAGTAGTTGGTGTTTACTAGAAACGGTATTGGGCTCTTATCAGTTGAACTTTATTTCTTGTTAGACACTTTATTTCACAGCTCAGCTAATAGGAAGTTTTGAGTGGAACAAGAGGTAACATTGAAGTGCAACCTTAAGTTTTTGGCTATGTTTTGCCTTTAAAATAGCCTTGGAAATATGTGCTACTAAGGGTTAACCATTATGTTTAAGTATATTCCAAATACGAATCAAATTGAGTTCAGTACAATAATTGGGAAAAGGATGACAGACATAGGAGGTTATTACACTGTTGACAGCTTCTGTTGAACAATTTGAACTTTCTTTTTCGTACCATAAGCACCTATGTTACCGTTAATCTGAACAATGATAACTTGTAATGCTCGAGTTTGGAACATGAATGAGTCTCTAGCTTGCCCAGGGAAATACTTGAGGCTTGGGTTTAATATTTGGCAGTTCAGTTCTCATGTTCACACCTTCAAGTTCTAGAGAATATGAGAATTTTGGAAATGGTAACGGTCTTCCTTAAGATACCGAGAAGTGCGATTATATATTTATGGATGACTCCACTCGTGAAGCAAAGGCCGGACTAGTTTTACGCCTAGAAAACCTTCATCATCGTTTCACTTTCTTGGTCAATTGTCACTCCACAGTTGCTGGTGTTACACTTCCTTGAAAGGGCGTTACTAATGCACTTTTATGGATTTGCTTCAACATTATATATTGCTTATAAGCTCAACATATAATCTATGGCGTCTCACCTAATTAAACAACTTCATTAGAGCCATATGAGGTGAGCCACATCGATCAAGCATTGTCCTTTTGCTCAAATTTAGTAAAAATCCTTTTTTCCAATCTAACTTACAAAGGAGCTTGAGCAAATAAAAAAAGCCACAAGTAAACAAAACAGGACATCCCAAACACCTTTCTCCAGAGGTAACTACTACGAAGGTGTAAAGATGAGTATTTTCTTAAATTTTCCATAGCCACAACCTGCGTGTATTCTATAAATTGCCCGAGAACACGTGGATTAGGCATTTCGTAATCTTGTTACCAAAAATTCTGAGGAGATGAAGATTGGTGGCATAGGTTGGACGAATTGAATTTTCTTAAGAAGACCGACCCCAGCTACAATGCTGCATGCTTAACATGACATGTTAATTAATGCTGCTCAAAATTCACTACAAAAAAAAGTATAGATTCTGCAACGTTTGACTGGTGAAACGTCGCAGAAAACTCTCACCGTTGTTGACGTTTTTTAAACATCAGAAAATGTGAGAGTTTTTGGCAACATTGGGCTCAGACGACGAGGAATCCACGAAGTAATTGAGACGTTTTATTATTGAAACGTGGCCAAATAAATCTCACGACGTCTTTATGAAGTAAAC
>JAOQMP010000004.1:27849890-27860530 GCA_027563575.1 Erythroxylum pedicellare
TGGTGTCCTCTTTAAATGGTTTAATGGTCTTATCATTAAATAGTTTAATGGTTGTCATTTAATGTTGGCATGTAGAAAAACATATAACCTTTTAGAATTCATTTGATTAAAGAAGGAAGTAATGCGTTTGTTGCTCTCTCTCTCCCTTCTTTCATCATATAATTGAAAATGAGTGTCTCATTTTGGTTTTTTGTCTTTTCATATATTCATATTAAACAAATGAGAATGTCTCATTTATTGGACTCTCTTCATTTTGATTAAAAGAAGGAAGTGGTGCATTGGTTGTTTAGTCTTCCACTCCTTTCTTTCATAAGTTAGCCAAAATTAGGAATGAGAGTGTCTCATTTTGTTTCTTTCAACTAGTTGATCACAAAAGGAAAACCTTTATAATATTTCTTCTCCTTTCCTACCAAAGGATCTTGTTAACTAAATTGTCCAAAGAGAACAAGGGGTATATCGGATTGGTTGCAGATACAATAGCAAGGAAAGGATACAATAGGGAGTAGTGGATATAATAGCGAGGAGTCAAAGCTGTAGTAAAGGAGTTGGTAAAATTTCCATCATGTTCTTATGTTATTTATTTTTCTAATACTGTATCATGTATGGATTAAACATGTTGATTTGGTAATCATGCTTCCGTTGCATTTTGATTTTCAAAAAAGTTTTTGAAATCTACCATATAGCCAAATCTAGTATGATATTGTTTTTGATCCAACAATATGTCACTCAATTTATAGGCTTAGTCATCCTAAATTTTCACATGTGAACTTTCCTTGCCACTTGAAATTTTTCCTAATGTAAATGTATATTTTAATCCATCAATCTTCCAATTGTAATAACAAACTCCAAATTACTAATTGTAATCCATTAATTCTTTTTATTGGTAAATCAAAATACAAGATATTAAAAATGCATAATCATGTCTCAATTGTTTAGAAACTTTCATACCTCAGAACATGTCAATTGAGTGCAATTTTTTTAAATCAAATTTCATGTATGTTCATATTATGCATGTGAAAGAAATCATAAAAATCATATCCTAAATGCACCAAATTCATTCTAATATGATGTAATTCAT
The DNA here is from genome assembly GCA_027563575.1 of Erythroxylum pedicellare. Classification (NCBI taxonomy): domain Eukaryota; kingdom Viridiplantae; phylum Streptophyta; class Magnoliopsida; order Malpighiales; family Erythroxylaceae; genus Erythroxylum; species Erythroxylum pedicellare. Next base: position 27,850,969 of record JAOQMP010000004.1, read on the forward strand.
GTGAATAAGTAATTTAACACTCGAATCCTTCAGTAGATTTGGAAACCAACTGCTACAAAATCATTTCACTTTGTTGGCTTTATACCAATGAAAAGGTCAAAGTTAAAGAGTGGTGTTAATAACCATTTTGAGATAGTGACCTAGTTAAGTAACTAGGGATATTAATATAAGGTGTTTACTCCCGTGATTTTTCAAATAAGCTTCCAAATACCCCTATGTTATCTAAATTTAATTTTTTATTTTTAATAACGGTATAATAATATTTAAAGATTTTAGCATTTTGCTCATATGTGTTCACTTTATTCGTTAAGAGGAATGGTGTATAGTGGGTTGAAATTTAAGAATTGTAGAGTTAAATGGATAAAATTATAATTTCATTTAAATAACTATGTAGCTTAACTATTAAATGACCTTTGCAATTGAAAGAATAATGGAGAATCTTAATGAATATATTTAATTTCTTTAATGCTTTCTAAGAATTGTTTCTAATTAAGTTAAGAGTAACGAGATTGATTAGCTTGAAAAAAAGAAAATGCTTAAATGAGGGGATAAGTAGTGATTTTTTCATATTTTTATTCCATGTTTAGTGCATTTTGCTCGTTTATTTGATAATTGATTAGCTTAAAAACAAGAAAATGCTTAAATGAGGGGACAATACAGAGAATGAAGAACAATTAAGAAAAACATTTTTGAAGCAGATTTCAATCAATATATAGTGGATTTCATAAAGATTGAAAGGGATTTCTTTATGGTTTATTTTAGTTTTATGTTTTTCCTTTAGTTATGATGTTATGTCTTCTATGATTAGGAACTAAACCTTTGTTGATACATGGATCAGATGAATCTTGGGATAGATCTTGTAGTAATTTTAATTTGTTTTAATTCATTCTTTAGTTTTACTAAGATTCAGTTATGTGTTCTTAATTATTCTTGAATTAATATTGATTACAAGTTAATTCATGTATGATTTCATGCAATTGAAATTGAAAAATCCTTTATATGCATAGATCTAACATAATTGAAAGTGAGTTACATGCAAACTTGGGGATAAGATGACATAAATCTTTTAGATTATGTTTAAACTTAATAGTGAAATTCATAGATTAATTAATGCAATTCTTAGAAAGAGATTTCAATTAATCAACCTAGGCTTAGATGCTAATTGTCTTGACAAAGATATTAGCATAATTGAGAAATTATTATGGTCTAGTGAACTATAGATCAAATTGATTAGTAAAATTATGATTCCTTTAAAAGTTCTAAGGGGATTTAAATTCCAATTATTACTGTCTTCATTCATTGTTCTTAGTTTAATCTTTGTTATAGTTAGTCAATTGTATTGATTTTATTTTATTTTATTGTTTTAATTTTAAATTTGGTTAATTATAAGTACCATAATTTGATATACTAGACAATAGAAAAATGATAAGTACTAGTAATTCTAGTCCTCATTAGATCGACCCATACTCACTAGTACTAGCTATAGTTATTCTGTATGCTTATAGTTAAAACTAAAATAAATAACTAATTTGCTCCAAACTATATAAAATAGCTACCTACATATGGCTAGGATATATTATAGTAATTATTTTGATTTTTTGATTTGGTTTATGATGTTAGCCTTAGTAAGGGACGGTATATAACCTTGAGAGCATTTGAGCCTTATTAATTATTTATTTTTTTCTAAAATATCTCTTATTTTAAAATTTTATATTAATACTAATTGAGTCAATGGTCCCTATCAATCAACATTTTATCAGTAGTTTTTATTTTTTTAATGATTTATTGATCTCTTTGCTTACACTCTAGTACTAAGATCCAATACAAGAAAATAAGGCATTTTGTGACGTTTTAAAACATCACAGAATGTCCAAAAATGGCGCAGAATGTATTCTGCAACGTTTTAAAAAACGTCACAAAAAACGTCACAAAATATGGTGTAGGCAAAAGGTTTCTGCGACGTTTTATATAAAACGTCACGAAAAACAATAACATTCTGCAACGTTTATAAAAACGTCATTGAAAGTTTGGACCATCCATGACATTTTTAAAAAACATTCCGGATTCCCCAACATTCCACGATTTTTTTAAAACGTCATAAAATGTTAGGAAATCCGCAACATTTTTTTGGAAATGTCGCGGAATGTCTTCTGCGACATATTTATTATTAGTTGTATTAATTTTTTATTTTTCCATTTTTTAAAAATCATATTAATTTAATAATTTAATTTTAATAAATATTTTTAAAATACAATTTTTAATCTTATTTGTTTAATAACTATTCAATGTTATTTATGAATTTTATTTATTTAATAATTCTTCAATTTTTTAATATATCATTAATTTTAATAATTATTCATGTATTACAAGAATCTTATATATGCAGACAATGTATTATTTATTTGCAATTCGCAAATATATCATAATACACTATTTAATATCAAAATACACCAATTAATATCAAAATACAATAATTGCAATTTACAAACGTCTATTGGTTTATTGATTGACTATTGGTATTTGCAATTCAATAGCAAATACACTAATTTGCTATTGAATTGCAAATTCATACTGAGGATGAAATGCGGCTATAGCAATACATCTATTGGTTTATTAGCAAAAAAGACAATAAATGGGTGTTTAGTGATTGACTAGCTTAGCTTGCCCTACATCCATATCTTCAGCATATGTAATGCAACTTTCGGTTGATCCATTGACACTAAGTGACTAGCTTTATGGACTTGATTTTGATATAGTCAGCCATATAATTGAAAGAGTTAGATTTATCTTATGATTAGCCTGAGAAAAAAAATAAGAAAGGTGATGCTGGTGTGATACATGTAGGTGTAGCCAAAAAGCTTGAGGAAGGAGAGAAGGCCATGTTCATTTAGCTCTCCAGCTTTAGAACCTCCAACATTAAATGGGATTGTAAGAGTTGCTAAAAATTGTTTCCGACCAGACCATTTAATTTCATTAACCCACTAAGAATTTCTTGTGCCAAATATATGTATAATATATATTGTTATGTATGTAGGAGCTTTGTGATTATACTACAATGTGGAAGAGAGGCTTACAACGCTGATAAACTGCAACGCTGCAAACAACCTAACCAATGTTTCCTACTCCAAGAGCCTTCTTAACTGTATCTTGGTTTAGAAAACTATCAGCTATTGAGAAGTTGTAGCACAACTGGCCTTGACAGGTCTTTCTAATATCATAATACTGCAAATTTAAAACAATGGAGAATTCTCATAATCAATCGATTGAACTAGACGAAATTTGATTGTTTTAAGAACTAGTTTCAGGTTTCTTTCTTCCTTACATTTACGTTTCCAGCAATCTTTATGATGGAGTTAAAAATATTTATGCAATTAGAGTAAGCAGACAAGCAAACATCATCGTCGCCTTTAGAATCTAAGAGGCAAAATATAAGGTTGGAGTAATTCATGACTGCTTCTAATCGAACAATATTGTTTTCAAGCATATGACTGTCTGACTAACTAATTCAACAGCATCCCACACTAATAGATAACCAGATTTTAGAAATTACCACATAAATTTGCTTGCTTTTCACAATTCAGAACCAAAGCCTTGATATTGTCATAATCAGATTTCTGAATTCATTTGTTAGTCAAAGCAAAATCAAGGAATGGTTTAAACTGGATGGCAAGATTAGTTAGGTCATTCCCAATAGCAATTCCCTGAGATATGGATCCTTCTTTTTTCATGTTTCCCTACAGCATGTGCATCTTTTTGGAGCACAATCCTTGATACAATATAAGTATAAAGGAAAAAGAATGAAACTTGACTACTTGAGGAAATTAGAAAATTAGTTGCGTACCAAGCTTAAGAGAAAGTATTTAAAGATATGCTCATACTCTGGCATTTTCCCATAACCTACAACAGTAAAACTACATAAGTTAAAGGAAGCAATCATCAGGCCCCTATAAAAAATGATACAACATAAACCTATAAGGTTTTGAAATGGGGAAAAGTTGGTCTCAAAGGAATTACAACTTGAAAGCAATTTGAAATTTTAAAGGGATATAATTGAAATACAAGATCACAACTTTACATGCCTGGAAAATAGTTAATCTCAATGATATAATATTGATCTCCTTTCCCATGCTCACGTATGATATCTAAGTTGAACAACCGGAGGCCCTACATAGAATCAAAGACAATAAAGAATATGTTAAGTAAACACTAGAAAAAGAGATAGTTAGGGATGCCATAAAATGTGCCAAATAAGTCTAGATACCTACAACAATAAATTCAACAGTACTTTAAACCAGCACGTTCACGACTACGCAGGAGCAAATGAACATGAAAGAAGGAGAAAGGGGAATGCATTTTAATGCAAGCGTTTATTAAGGTTTCTTACTTACTAATGGGCATACAAAAGACGTTCTTTCTTATATATTAAAAACTAAAAAGATATTTGACAAATTGAGAGGAATAATGGTGCATAATTAATTACAAATGACGACCATTACTTGTTATAGGAAACACTTCCCCAATAATTTGTTTTCATCATGTTTTCAACATCTAACATTTTTAGGTCCACTGCTTTCTTTTTCTTCTTTTTCTTGGCCAACAACATGCTATATGAGATTTTGATAGTCTCTCTATTTATTCCAATAAGTAAAGCAAAACCAACAAAAGATCAACTTTCATAAATTTTCAATTCAAATTCACCCATAAAAGAAAATCTCAAACTCAAGTAGCAGAAGGAAATAGGGAATCATAGGCACTTACAAGAGTTTGACATTTTTCATCCAAAGAGCTCTGCGAAGGCGCTTCGACTATTTCTTGAAATGAAAAGCTCCATTTTGCATCATTGCAGTTTTTTCAACAAGAAGTTCAATTCGGTCCCCTCTCTCTAATATTTTATCTATGTTGTCCACTATGATAGTGCAAAGTTGCAAACGAATTGCTTGTCAGTAAATTATCCCATAGTATGAGAGCGAGAGTTCTGACAGTAAGAGAGAGTGTGAGTATAATAAAAGGATGGTGTAGAAACAACAACATAAAATACATTCTTCTGTTGCCTTAATCCTATAGATTGATTAGGAAACAAAAAACATCTTTCCAAATTCATAACTGGGAAACATAGAAAGAGATGAAAAGATCCAAAAATTTTATCACGAATCGAACTAACAATCTAAACAGGAGAAAAGGGATTTACGGTTTGTTTACCTTTGAGAAGCAACAAATGTATCAAAAGAGAGATGGAGACACAACACACACATGATACGAAGGAAGACCAGACAAAGATAGAGGACGGTACGAGACGCACACACGGAGGACGAAGGAGCAGATCTGAAGGAGGAAGAAAACGAAGCTAACTGTCGCGTAGAACGAAGTCGAGGGGGCGGGACTTTGGGATAAGGATTTTAGAAAAACCAAATAGTCATTTTGCTCTCAGACAACAATGAAGTTTTATTTAACATAACGTCACGGTTTCTATTTTGTTACGTTTTATTGATAAAACGTCACGAAAAATCTTACAAATCTGTAATATTTTTATAAAATATCGCAAAAATTTATAACTTTTCTTGACATTTTTTAAACGTCATGAAAAGTCTTTACATTCTGTGACATTTTATTAATAAAACGTCATGAATTGTCTTATTTTCTTGTAGTGATCGAATATTAAGACCTTGCTAATACAAACTTTTGAATTTATTTAGTTGCATTAATTCCCTAGGATATATATCTCAGTTGCTACTCTTTGTTGGGATAATCAAAGTGCTATAATTATTTCTTGTAGTAATATTTTCATTAGCTTATAGCATACTTACTTTTTGTTTCACCTGAAGATCATATCCCCAATACTTTCATTAAATCTTAATCACTTGGTTATTTTCATAATCTTATTTCTAGACTTCAAATAATAAATCTTCAACCATTTTGAGTTCGAGGGGATGTTACAATATATGCAACATACTCTTATTTTTAAACTTCAGTTAATCAATTTTCATCCATTTTGAATTCAAGGGAATGTTACAATATCTGATATATTTGTTATAATTACCTTTATCCCTTAGTTATAATTATATATTTGTTATGATTTTACATTTAATTTCATGAGAGACCATTAATGTTTTTAAATTTTGTATATATCATTGAGCTAATGTAATATCTATAAATAGACATGTTGATGTACAGAAGTTATACCACAAGCATATAACCTTTATAATCTCATTTATTCCAACTTTTCAAATACAATAATGGAAATTTACGAAATTTAACAACTTCAAATATACAACTTGCAAGCAATGGCAGTTTGATCACCGCTTTGCTATTTAAACTCCTAAAATTACTTTTTATTATAGGTTGAGTATATCTGCAACAAAATAATTATTCCTCTCTCAATCTTTCCATAACCAAGAAAAACTGTCTTGATAAATTAATGTAAAGAACTTCCAAACTTTGAAAGATATTCTCCTAAATCAAATGTCTTATATCTTATCTTCACGACATTCAAATGAACCTAGGCCCTTATTGGCACCAAGTCTTATCGACATAAATTCTATATGATACCAGAAACATCCGACCACGCATAAATCGACATCCAAATTTACCACCTTCCAACAAAAGGGTCACCATCCTGAAAAATTATAATCTTGGAAGTATGCATGAGCAAACGTATATGTGTATATATGTCATTTTAATCTGGTTGGATTAGTAAGGCATCTAGCTAGCTTCTTTCTAATCTCTCATTCTAGCATCCTCAGTGCTTTTAGCTTATAGCAAAATAGAAAGGTAACTATCTCTTTGTTCCTCATTTAATTTCTTTCCTATTAGGTGGATTGAATGTGAAGCTCTTTTGACCAAGACCCATTTACTTTATCTCAATTCCTGCTTCCTCCTGCAACATGTGTGATCCTATTGTGGACTAAATGGAGGCAAAACATTGCGAATGAGTCATCGTCCTCTTCAACTATGACTTTCTTCTAAATGAGACAATTTAATGTTATTATTGTGTACTCATCTTCACATTCATCACTTTCTCTAAGTTGAGTTTTTTCGTGTCATTATACGTTTGTATTAGTTAATGCTCCATATACATGCACCTCTGCAGGTCTATCTCCAAACATAGTTCAAATGTGCCATATGTACTAAAAGAATAAATTCAGTCAAAAAGGATTTAAATATGGACTTTAAAGTATGATGTTTTTTTTTAATAATTCTACCCTATTTTCTTTTTCACTTGCATAAAGGCAATAGTTCATAGTTGTGATCACATCATGCAATTTATGTTCTTGTTGTAATCAATCCTACATTTAAGTATACTATTTATATTTGAGTTGGGAAATAGAAGTCTTCTACTCTTCGTAGTTGATTAGAAGTCAAGGAAATGTATCTATAAAACTAAATCAGTTACATCATATACAAGACTTGAAAACCTTGAAAAAAAACTTAATAAACTAGGTCTACAAATTCAAAAAATATATATTATTGTTAGTTCTACCCAGTGAAAGTAGTGTTTGCTTTCAATATCAATATTTGCCAATGAACTTGTATCAAAGTTTAACAAGTCGTCACCGGTCGTCAAAATGAATATGTTGTCATTACATAACATTGATATCCTCTAGTGATCTAGTTTTAAGAGAAGAAACAAGTTATTCATACGTAGTGATTATGTATAATTGATCTATAATTTTTATTCTATCTTCTGCTAAGCATCTATATATTAGTTAATTGGACTTGTTCCTTCTTTTTTGTGGCTAACATGTTTTCCATTACTAGAACACAAAGAACACAATTCGCATGCCCATTTATGTCTTGTGAAAATATGCTATCAGGCACGTCACAGATGCCCATTTGGTTTCTATGGCCCTATAGTGAAGAAAACCAAATCCTAGTTCATGAATCAAGATGTGGATGCTGAAGAAGAAAACCCTTTTTCGTAGACATTCTTAATTGCTTTCCCTATTTCCATCTGCATATGACTTGAATTCTTATTATCATCAGCAAGATGTGGATGTTGAGGAAGTAAACCTTTTTTTTTCATACATTCTTAGTTATTTTCCATGTTTCCATCTACATGACTTGAAAACCCTCATTACCATAAGCTAGAAAGAAATATAATGTTTGGTTATTGGCACAAGATAGTGATATTTTCACAGACTGAGGGGAACAAAAAAGAAGAACATGGATATGGATTAAGGAATAATACACAATTTGTCTACGAAAGTCAGAACATCAGAGCCCACCTGTCCTTTATCTTGGATGGATAAAAGAAGCAATGGGCAAACATTAGAAAACACATATAAAATACATAACTTACTTGAAGAGGCTACCAACTCTCTCTTTCGACACATATGTGATGATGATGATAGTGATTATGATGATCGAAATGAGGCATTCTAACAACATGTAAAGACCCCATTAATTGCCAATGCAAGGACTTTTTGAACTCTTTAAAAACTTGGTGTGGGTTGTGATTATTGATGTCTAAAAGTTATCAGTTGGGACTACATAGAAGCGGGCATCTTTTTTCTTATATTGAATTAACACAGAGTGGGACATCCTTAATTACGCAATATATACCCTGGTCCCTTCTCCTTTTATACATATCATTCATCTCCAGTCATTAGTGTCTATAAGCAATTAAATCATTAATGTTTTTATTTTTTGATATAGGGAGGCAAAATGCCACTAACTTCCAATTACAACGGACACATCCTAGGGGTGGTGGTACCAAAGTGATCTTTATCTAAAGTGGTGATGATCCCTGAAGGAGAGGTAGTGAAACATGGTAGCCGAATAGGAGACTTAAGGCAAAAGTTGCCATCTAATCTACTGCACAATTTTCTTCAGGATAAGTGTGTACCAGGCAAATTTCCTAGTCTTTAGAGAGAAAGTTTCAATCTTAGAGACCAATGTCCAGTTGTAATGGACGATAAGATTTATCTCAGTTAGAAGTGTCCATATATGTGTACTATCTGTTGGATCACCTATGGCCTGGGTATTCACAATACGCAGCGAAATGGATCATACTACACAACAAGAAGTATAACCGAAAATTACAACATGTACAAAATTACCTCTTGACGCAGATTGGTATTTGTTTTTTAGATTTGTAGATGTTGCAGTGCGTGAACGTCCTCTACCGGTATCCACACGAGGATGAACGATCCAGACAGTGGCTAATGTGTACTAGCACGTTCTAAAACACTTTTTGAACACCGCATAATTTTTGTCACGGAAGAAGAACGAACAACTAGGTTTTTAGTGGCTAGGGTTTTCGTCTCTTTTCTAATAAGACATAAGTTCTCTATTTATAGAGAAACCCTAATCCATATTCCTATTAGGAATAAGAATATCATATTCCTAAACTCATTAGAATTATAGAAGCCCAATAAGTTTTCGACCATATTACATCTTATATTATAAAAGGCCGACAACATAATTCAATCTAGCCCAATAAATATATCCACATATATTTATTCAATGCCTAATAAATTAGGCCCAAAAGAATAAGCCCAGATCACATCACTCTTTGTGTGCGACCCTGTAGGCTCATTTGATGTTGGCAATGGGCTTGATCACA
>JAOQMP010000004.1:27884247-27904246 GCA_027563575.1 Erythroxylum pedicellare
GCTCTTCTAGAAGAATTGGACAAGATATATGATGTTTTCCACATTTCTATGCTAAGAAAATATCAGCCTGATGTGACACATAAAATTTCAGTGCAAGAAATTCAGATACAACCAGATTTGTTGTATAAAGAAGGGCCAGTTTCTATCTTAGCCCGAGAAGTCAGGCAACTTAGGAATAAGCACATACCTTTACTAAAGGTACTCTGGCAATTCCATAGACTTCAAGAAGCAATATGGGAACCCGAAGAAACCATGAAAGCTCAATATCTACAACTATTCGGATCAGGTATGAGTTTCAAGGATGAAATTTTTTAAGAAGGGAAGAATTGTAACACCCCATATTAGGGGTTAGAAAATTTAGGAATTTCAGTGCACTTTATGCTTTGCATAATTGAGTATTTCACTATTATGTGCTTATGAATTTTCACACGTACAAATTATTGTACATACATTCATGACATTTTTTGGATAAAATGGATTTATAAATGCCATTAAATTGCGGAAAACTCGTTCAGAGACTATTGACATTATTTTAGCATTTTAGGGAATATTAGGAATTTTCTGGAAATTTTGTAATATTAAGAAAAAAATAGACTAATGGTATTTGGACTTGTAGCACTTATTTATGGATGAAAAATGGCTCATATGCAATGGGGCCATGTGTCAATGAGTTAATTAAACACGTAATCATAAGTGGTGAAAGATGAAGCTCATTGTTTGTTCTTCAGTTTTGCTTGGTTTTTTCCTTAACACCAAACCTTGCTTTTCACTCTCACTATTAGTGGTTTTTTTTTTAAAACAAGGTAAGTGAAATTTTAAGTTTCTGGTGTTGTAAATAAGTTTGATGATGTTTTGTGGTTGAGAAAGGAATACATGCAGTACGAAGCATTTCGGTGATAGTGTGAAATGCACATGAGTTTGTTTCACTATACATGCATAAATCTGATAACTATTTGTAGATATGGTTTTAAATGAGTTTAATGATATGGAATGTAGCTTTTGGTAAGGTTGTGATAATGAAATGATCTAAAGTACTTGTGTTGTTGAACATGACAAAAGATAGAAAATGCAGAAATTTGGAAGTTACGTGAATGAGATTCAATTTTTTTTTGATGTTTTTATTGAATCTTGGATTTTTGATTTGTTTGAGTTATGATGAGATGAAATGAAAGTAGAAGAATTAGTTTAAGTGTTATATGTGTTCATTGACTAAGCTAGAAGTGAATTCATTGAATAAGCTAGAAGTGAAAAAGCTAGAGAAAAATGGAAGGTGAAAAATCTAGAGAAAAATGGAAGAGAGGAAGAAGATGCAAACCTGTAGTTGAGTTTCTGGAAAAATGTCTGTTGAAAAAGTTAGGGTGTCGTGATCGTGAGGTGAGAGGAAGAAATAAACTATTTTTGGGGGTTTAAAAGCACTACGGTGTCTTTGCTGGGTATATTGGGAGTCACCATCATGCTGAAGCACGACGGTGACTTTGCTGGTATGGGCACGACGGTGCGCTCGAAGGGTTGACTCACCCTGAACACCTTTGCTTCTTTTGGCCATAACTTTGTCATCTGACCTCCAAATGACATGAGACTTAATCCAATAGATTCTTAACACATTTTACTACCTTTATATAAAAATTGGTAGCCATCTGAGTTAAACTGTGAAAGATTGATTGAATCAAAATGAGAGAATTTGTTGGAATGGTATGAACTAGAATATTTTACTGAACATACTTTGGTATTTTGCTTATATCTTGACCTGCAGAGATCTGAATGGGATGATTCTTAATTTAAATTAAACTAGAGACATAGGGATACAAATTTTCTGAAGGGATTAAATTCTAATTCTACATCTAAAAATTTCAAAATCTAATTGGAAGTTAGGATAAGAATTCTATTGAAGCTTAAGTACAATATGAGATCTTTTGAGTATAACATTCAGTATACAGAACAAAATGGAATGATCTTGGTTTCATTAGAAATTTAAGACATCAAGAACAACTTTTTAGAAGGAAGTGTTATCAAATTACCTCAATTTTCTATTGTGAATAATTGAGCAAAGCTTACTCGAAAGTTGGTTATTAAATAAATCTGGATTGAGAAATTGAGTAAGGTTTCATATGATTAACAATGTGACAAGATTAAGGATAAGAAACTTAAAATTTGTTATGAATATGCATTATACATATTCAGTATACATGAATGTGCATAAATAATTTCATAATCATCCACCATAGTGATATGTGTTTGTATTAAATGTTATAGAGGAATGCTTAGAGTGACTATTTTCAGATATTGCTGGGACTTCGAGGCAATAAGCAAAAATGGAGCTTTTGTAAGTAATTTAGACTGTCAATTTTGTAAGTAATTTAGTTAGTAATTTTTTTATAGTTTTGCTTTGACTGTTTTGTTTGCTATTGACTTGGATCATTAAATGATTTGTAAAACTGTAAGAATGTGATATGCTTGAATACATGGTATGAAAACATTGATTTATATGTGAATTGAATTTTAGGCATTTCTATTTTTGAATCTATTAAGTCGTAGTTGTGAGTAAATAGGCATGCCTAGAAGGGTCTGCATCTACTTCTGTGTCTGGCACTTCCATATCTTCTGTTAATGGCCCTCTGGTGTTTTCTATTATTGACACTTCGGTGTCGAGATTTCGGGGTCTTCTGTGACACTTTGGTGTCAAGAATTCGGTTTCTTCTGTATAAGACCCATTACCCACTTCTGTAAATAGATTTAGCAGTCATTTGATTTTGTAATCTAATATCTATTTGATTATGACATAAACTAAATTGTGTTCTGATTCTAAAATGTTTATACTCTCTTGTATTATGCAGTTCTGTTAATTATAATTCTAAAATGCATCATATCTGATTTATTGCTAAAGTAATCTTTTAATGTAGATTAGTTATTACTTACTAAGTTATATGCTTAGCACGGTAGAATTGTCCTGTATAGGTTAAGAGTGAGGATTATAAGGATTGGGACAATTCAACCGCAATAACCAATGGAGTTGGAGTTGTTGTTTTGATAAAACATGTATTTTTACTCTTATGTTGGCTTGTATCTCAAGTGTATAACTTTGAATTGTTGTAAGTTGTAATAACTATTTTTAAGTTAATTTTCGGATTGAAACAAATTTCTTTTAAGTTCAGCGTATAATATGATATATGTTTATTATGAATTATTTCTAATAGAAGATTTTGAATGCTATACTTTTGCGAAATATTTTTGGTTTGTTTGTATTATCTTGCGTAGCATTCACATATCTTCCCAGATTTTGCCGTCATATTAATTTTGGAGTATTGGTTCAACTTCAACCAAATAATAAATTGTAAAAAAAGAATAAAGATAGATATATCCAGGAATACGTGTGTAGGCAGAAAAACGAGGCCCCATATATAAACGTTATGGGGAGGTAAGTTATATATGTATATATATAAACAAGTTATGTAGAGATAAAATGAACCAAAACAAAAACCAGCTTATTCCCAGTAGGAAAATGTAAAAGCAACATTACTTCAAACTGCATTAAAAAGAAGTAATTAAAAGCTCTAAAAAGAAAAAGTTAGTGCCAACAACAATCTATGTCACTTGGCCTTATGCGCGTCTTGTCCATTAAAGACAACACTTTATTTTGTCCCTTTTTCTTTTTAGGTTCCTAGCTACTTTACTGTAAATGTAATAATAAAACATACTGAAAGTCAATAATGGAAGACATAAACATTGTACTCCACCACAGCATCTCCAGTTTTAAAATCAAAAACACGGGTTCTTGCCTGAGCATAGCCATTGGCGAAACGAAACAGACCGCTGCCACCAACTATGGGCATCTCTCTAACGGTGGAGAGCACGCTGTTACGACCCAACACGCTAAGTGTGCTGCCATTATACTTCCCTTCCACGAAAGCAAAGTTCAAAACCATTAACAGACCAATTTCATTGAGTGAAGCAGATGCATACATGCCCTGCGCCCTCCCTACAAGTTTAGTACTCATTTCAGGGCCAGCAGTCAGAGGATCGTCAATCATGGCTACCATACCAAACCCAGTTAGGGACGTGTTTGTCATGGCTGCTCTGGCAACTTGGACCGCCGTCGGGTTTCTTCCGCTGACGATGTCGTGGAAGTAGAAGTGAAGGTGGCTTAACTTTTGTCCCTGCAGGCCTAGTTTTGTCGGAGAAATGCGTTTTGAGAAGGTGTAAGACTCGGCCTTTGAAATGTTATGTAATAGCATCAAGATTGTGAAGATGAGTAGGAAGGTTGAAGTAAGGTTACGGAGAATTTTGGCCATACTAATTAATTGGAAGTTTGTGAACATAAGGAGGATAGTTTTGGTGTCTAGGGTTTCAGTAATTGTGGACTTATATAGAGTGGCCAACCTTTATGCCATTGTTTGTTTGTGTCACACATTAGTTATCTTTCTTTTTGTATCGGCATAATATATTATATGTTCTCAATAAGTCAACAATTCAAAATACTGAACTTGGACGATATCATTTACGTAAAAAGTTCCAATTTCACATCACTTCGCCCGTATTTGTATCGTACGATGTATTTGTATTTTGTCTATAGGGATAATTGCGGTTTTAAGTGACATAAACTGTAAAAGTTAGTAAATAAAATCATTCAAAATTTTCACCAAACAGTTTTGAATTTTTGAGGTAGTACTTTCCCGGAAATTTCATTAGCTTTGTAACTGCACTGGCAAACGATGACTCTACAAACCACTGTAGTAGTGCTCATCGTGTACAAGATCCTTCCCTGGCTTGAATGCCGGTTAATGTTTTATATTTAATTTTTTATAATTACAAACCACTGTAGTAGTAGTACTCATTGTGTACAAGATCCTTCCCTGGCATGAATGCCGGTTAATGTTTTATATTTAATTGTTTATAATTACTCAGTTGGTTATAATTTTAGCAATATAGTTATTTAAAAGCATTATATATATATATATATACAGAAATATATGATAAAGTTATGAGATGAATATACATTGCAAACAAAATTATGCTAAAATCATAATTATAAGATTCATATTATATCAATATATTATCCCTAAATTTTTTAATCACTATTCTATTAATATTAGACACTAATAGAGTGTAAAAATATTGGTATATTTTATTTTTCATAAATTAAAAGAATTCATCGATAAGTCATAAATGGCATCAAAAGGAGTATTTACAAGGTTGTGTCAACCAAGTTTAGTAAGAATACATCAATTTTTCTATCTACTATCCATAAGTGCAACTAGAATTAGAAATTTACAAATCAAAGATTCCATCTTCTTCTAAGAAGAAGGCTTATCTTTTGAGCTGCTTGGCAAGTTACCATTGTTTCTATAATCTAGTAATATATCTTATGTGGTAAGGCATGTTTGCCAATTTTCCCCTTATTGAACAATCCTTGGTTCCTTTTCATCCATATTGCACACACTGATTTGTTTAGGTTGAGGCTTAGACATATTTGATCTTTCTCTAAATTTTTGTACTTGTTTTCAACCCACACTGATATATTGTCCCAATTAGTGACTAAACAAAAAAGATTTATTTGGTGTTGCATTATAGCTCAAATGGAGTCTAAGTAGTTGCATTTCAAGTAAAGATGATCAATAGTTTTAGCTTCTAAACAACATAATTCAAATAAGAGATCATTAGACCCTCTAAAGGGAGTGGTCAATCTCATAAACTAAAGTATATAGATATTTAATAAATGTGTCAGAACTTGTTAGAGAACAATTTTATTGAAGTAACTTCATATAAAAATTATATTTGGAACATTACTTATATGTATGTTAAAATTCTTATCGGATGATTACGTAAGTGATTCTTTTACTTGAAGTTTTCAAAATATATCATGTAAGTTGTTATAAAGGATTTCCTAGATACCAAACTTATATTGAAGTCAAGCCTACTCCTTTGCATGACAATCTCACTTAGGTTCGTAGAAGCAACATTCAGCCTTCCCATGTGATTGTTAACCAACAAAAACTTGTTTTCCAATGCCTTACGACCCTCGTAATGTTTAACTCATACTCTTGTAAGAATACTATCAAAGCACTAAACTATTAAAGGCAACAATATATACATAAGAGCATGGTAAAAATCAACCTTTATTACTTCCCTTATCTCTTAATATGTTCCCTTCCCATCTATCTCCCCTATGGGACAAGGCTTAAATAAGTTATTTATAGGCACTTTTGGCTTTTCAACTTAGAATCCTAATTAAATTAAACTAACTCGATCATCTATATGCTTTTCAAATTACATCAAACTAACTAATTTGATGACATCACCATCTAAATAGGACTCTATATGATAAAATTTAGCTACATCATAACTAACAAGTTAAGAGATTAAATTCAACAAAAAGGATATATCCATATCCATAACTAACAAGAGATTACATTTAATTAGAAAAGATACATTAATATCCATAAAGAACTACGTTATCTTCAAACATATAATCCTTTATTTTTTAAAACTGATGTATATCTAATGTGATCTTATCTGATTTATCACCCAAGATCTCCCCTTGATCTTTATCCATTAATTATGACTCATCCTAGTCCAAAGCCTTTTATAGCACATTAGTTCAATCCAATGTTTTTATATGTCAAGTCCATCAGTCATAGTCTATCTATTTAAGTACATATTAAGTCCATAAAGCTCTCGCATATCTCCTGTATACATGTGATATAACTAACCTTTAACCCAAGGTCCATATTATGCTACCTTTTGGTCTCATATTTGAACCTTGCATCTCTTTGAAGATTTATGCTAATATGTACCAATGTATGCCAAATCATTGATAATGCCTATTTTCCTTGGTTATTCACAAGTCTTTACCTTGTTATGTTATTTTAAGTGTCAAACATTGGTCAAGGCTCACCAACACCCACATAATTCCACAATTTACACTTAGGGATGTAACAAAACACCCTTGTCAGAAGAAATCAATGTCCTCATCAAAATAATCCATCGACACTCCTACAAATGTGATTCCCTTAAGACTTCTTAATCATTGACACATCTCTCACATACTATATTCCCTCTTTGGTGGGTTTATCCGTACTTTTGTTTGAACGCTCTTTCATTATTGCACCTAACAAAGCATAATTATTGAGGTTAACTTCTTCCATTGAGTAATCCTCTCCTTGATCCTTCACGATTATTGAATTCATTTGCTCCTTACCCACCTTTTGTTTTGGGTATTAATGAGCAAAGTGAGGCCCTTCACAAATGACATAAGCAGTATACCCTTTTTCTATTTATTTGACTTATATTAAGAGGATTTACATACCTTCTCCTTGCATTTCTCCAACCCATTTCTTATCCCACCATTATTTTACCCTCATTGCTAGTTTGAATTGATGATGGTATTTATAAATCCACCAAGGTATCTGCAACCACTATCGCGCTTAAGAGGCTTTTCACGTTCTGCCTTCGAAGGTCCATTTGTGCATAACATTGCAAGCTGCTTATGAAATTGAACAATTGATCTTGCTCAAACATGTTCTGCCCATCCATCGTCTAATATTTTAAATTCCTCACAAACTTTTGCACCGAGCCATATTGCTTTAAACTTTTCAAAGCTTCTTTTACGAGCCATGAAATGTTGCTAAGGAGGACTTGATCTGTTAGCTCTTTCTTCATTTTCTCTAAAGTTTTAGTGGGAGATATACCCGTACTAATTTCATTGGAGGTTATCGTTTTCCACCATAGCTTTGCATCCTCTACTATATACATAATCATGGTTGACAGCTTCTTTAAATTAGACACCTTTGTCACTATAAAGTATTGCTCCATATCCTATAAAATTTTTTGAGCTCTTTGGCACACCACTTGCCCTTGAAAACTTAAATCTCTTAAACCTTCACCAAAGTTAGGATCATGATCTCCAGTCTATAATCCTATTGTGCCTTCATCAAGTCCGCTATTTGATGTTGCAACTATTAGATTTGTGTCTCCAAAGTCTCGAATTGAGATAAGTGGGAAGCGATCTCTTCCTCCCTTTAAGGAATTGGCCCTATGAGTGCTTCCACTCTATTGACAAGCTCTACCAAATTGCTACCACCCATCATATCGAAATGTGTCTCTAATACTAGTTGTTACAAATTTATAATGCAAGTTGTGCCTATTCCTTTGCACAACAATCTCACTTAGGTCTGTTTAAGCAAGACTCAGCCTTCCCACAAGATCATCAACCAACTAACTTATTTCGAATACCTCACGAACTTTGAACTGTTTAACTCACTGTCTTACAAGAATACTACAAAAGCACTAAACAATCAAAGGCAACAATAAACTCAAAAGAGCTATAGTAAAAACTAACTTTGTTACTTCCCCAAAAGTATACAAAGGAATGCTCTCTCTCAATATGTTCACTTCCCACCTACCTCTCCTTTTCGACAAGGCTCAAATAAGTTATTTCTTAGCACTTTGGGCTTTACAATTTAGAATCCTAATTGAATTAAACTAATTAGATCACCTATATTCTTATCATATTATGTCACACTAACTAATTAGATGAAACCTCCATCCAAATAGGACTCAATCTAACAAGATTTAGCTACATCACAACTAATAACACAATATGTTCCATTTAATTAGGAATGATACATCCATATCCATGAAAAGCTCCGCTATCTTCAGATGATCCTCTACATGGTCTTTTATCTTTTAAAGCTAATGTATATTTAATGTGATCTTATATACCACATTATTTAAGATCTTCCCTTAATCTCTATCCATTGATGATAAGTCATCCAATTCCAAAACCTTTCATAGCACACCTGTCCAATCCAATTCTTACACATATCAAGTTCATTAGTCATGGTTTATCTATTTCAGCACACATTAAGTCCTTAAAGCTCTCACATGTGTCGCTTATGCATGTGATCCAGCTAATCTTCAACCCAAGGTCCATCTCAAGCTATCTTTTGGTCTTATTTCCAAATTTTGTGTCTCATCAAAGATTTTTTTCAATGTGTACCAATGCATGCCAACTCATCAACAATGCCTATTTTCATTACTTACTCACAAATCTTTACCTTGTTTCATCATTCCGAGTGCTAAACATTTGTGAAGGCTCACCAATGCCCGCACGATTCCATAATTTAGACTTAAGGTTCTAACATAGGATTATTATGTTTTGATACTATCTCTATCTTATTCTAGTTACGAGTAACTTAATTAGTAGTCATTAGATATAGCATAAACTATATGTAGGTAATTGAGTGATCAATATAGGATTCATCACTCAAACATTAATAAGTATAATTTTTCACTAGTCCATTTAGTATTGATTTGAAATATTCTTGAACAAAATGGAATGCACTTTTAGAATAAATTTCAAATATAATTAATTGATACAATTACTAATAGTGGATAACTAACATTATTGGTTAAATAAAGTAAATGTTAATTATATGCTTTATGTCTAATTGGAATACTATGTGATAAAAGAATTGAATTATGCAGAAAAATTAAGCATGAAAAGATGAGTCAAACCCACTTTAATATTCATAATATTTAGGTGGTTATAATATGTTGCTAGACGCCAATCTTAATATATGGATATAAATTATTTAATTTTATAATTAAGATAAATTAAAGAAATTTAATATATTTAATCTTGATTGTAATTTAAAAGTATAATTTATATCCACTATCAAAATATTTCGAAACCTAACGAGTTACTTACAAAGAACTATTGAAGAGAGAAAATGTTCTTTAATTAATTTGGACATTAATTGTAAAGTTTGAGAAACTTTTTGATTATATATGAGGAATTTAATAAATAAAGACTAATGAGATATTGAACCTAAATTAGATCTGATTAGAATTAGAATTAATTTTAATTAAAATTAGAATTTTATTTTAATTAAATAACTAAAAGATCTTATAAATATGTTTAGGCTTTTAAAGACCAATCATTTCTTACCTAACCTTGTCTACACCACTTATAGAGTTCTCTTAATTTGTTCGTGAGGGCACTGTTAAAGGCTAAACAAATGTGTTGCTACGGTAATTATGATAAGTTAGTTTCAAAAAATGGTTTGAGGAAAATGACAAGAAAAAGAATAAGCAACATAATAAGGTACAATTTACATTTATTATATTTTAGTAAAATTTACATTTATTAAATTTTATTCATTAATCTTTTTATATAATTTAAAGTGATCTTGTCTTTCGAGAAATCAAATAATTCTAATTCCCCAATGCTAAGTGATGAATTAGCCTACTCCATTTGAAATATGTCTCACTAAAAGAATGGTGACATATTAGTCTACAATACAAAACAAACATATTTGACAATGAATAAAGAAAAATTTAGACCATACGTTACACGGAACTACAAAACTATTCATTTTGAAATTATTATAAACTAATGTTAAACCATTAAAAATTATGATGTATAATTTATAATTTATCACTTAATTGTAAATGATACTTTTAATTAATACTAATATTAATTAATATTTTAATTTAATGAGGTGTTATATAACATTCTTTGGTCCAAATGGCTATAACTTTTTTTTAAAACACTTGGTCACTCACAAGCAATTTAGTTATAGAAGTTGTGTTGGAAGTTTTTGAGAACAAGGAAATGTTTAAGGAGATTAACAAAATTTACATTTGTCTCATTCCTAAAAAAAATAACCCTAAGCCCTTACATGATTACAACCATATGATTTGTTTGTTTTATTGTAATACCATCTATAAGGTTATCTCCATGACATTAGCTTATATATTAAATGTTATCTTGAAGCTCATCATTAATCCATGTGAAATTGTATTTATACAAGGGAGTAATATTGAAGATAACTTCCTCCTTGCTCAGTAATTCTTCAAAGATTATAATGTCAAAACTTTAGTTAAGAGCTACTCCTGGAATATTAAAAATTTTAAAGCTTTTGATACCTTGGACTTGATCTCTATCGTTAATAGTCTCTAGGCTTTTTGGATTACAAATCTTTTTTAAAGCAAATAGAGAACCTACTTTAACGTTTAAATGGGACAAATGTATTAGGAAAGGGGATCCATTATCCCCTTATTTATTCATATTTGCCTTAGAGATTTTTACCAAAGTCCTAAGTAAAAAGGGAGACTAGGTATTAGTTATATTAATTCTATAAACCATAAACTTCTTTTAAAAAATTAGAGGCTATTCAATGATAAAATGACAATTTGGGTTAAGTGAATACATAGTTATTACCTGTCTAACACTACTTTCTAGGGTTTAATGTTAGCATATGGCATTCTTAAGCCCTAAATTAGATGCTTCAGAAGATGGATATTTTTAACTTGGCTTTCAAAAACCTGATAGGTGATGATAATAACACATGTTTTGGTATGGCAACTAGTACAATTTAAGGCCACTATATATTAGAATAGGCTTAAATGCCCTAAGATTAAGGATACCATGCAGTGTTAGGGTGAAAGAAATTATCAACGGGGACGAATGGAGGTGCAACTAAAAGATTTGGCTTTAATTAAGGGTAGTCTACCTAATTATAAGCATAATCCTTTTATAATAGACTTTATAGACTGGTCAAGGTAGCATTTGAATAGACTTACAAAAAATATTGCTTAGAGCTATAAAGGACTCATAACTATAAAGATATATGGTCAAACTTAGCATGGACAAAAACTAAGTTCCCCAAAGCTACTTTTATTTTTTCCAGTATTTAAACATCTATTGAAGACAAAGTATATAATAAAAACCTCTCTAGATTAGCCTCTGTACTTTTCCATCTAATTTCATAAATTAATAGCTCATCATTTCTCTAATGTCAATTCTCTCAGGCTCTATAGACCAAGACTTAGCAATAACTTCATTATTCCTGTTAGGATAAAAATGGTCTAAAGTGGTTAAATAGGCAACCAACCATTTTAAATTGGCGGAGAAAAATTCCAAGCTCTTTAAAACTACCTTTATCTATTATATTTATACATTATGAAGGGAAAGAAATAATTGATTCCATAATAGGAAGGTTTCAGATAGGCCTACATTTATTACAAAGACGATATATTAGATTAAAATGGTGATGATGGCTATTCAAGAGCATAAAGAAGGAAGTTTGTGCACTAGGCTTAGTTAGGACATGCTTTGACAATAGGGAGACATTAAGATATCGGTTTATGTTAGGTTATTTCACATCATTGATTGTTTGCTTGACTAGGTAGTGTAGGTAGTGTTGGAGTTTACCTCCTTGGCAATGTGGTTATTATTAGTTACACATTATGTAAAGCCTTTGGATTTTTATTTTCATATATTTTATTTAATTTTCAAAAAGAGAAAGTCTTAAGTTCAACCTAGAGGAAGTCAAAAGCACTATTTTGTGCCTATTAACCTTTTAGTTATTATAAGGAGCTATTATAATTAAAATTTAACATTAAAATTAAAAGTTATATTTCTATTATATGATAAAATTAAAATTCTAAATTAATAATAAAGCTATAGAGAGTTAAATGTTTTATTAAATGTTAAGTCTTAACCTAAATAATGAATTTAATTTTGAACTATTCATATTTAACTAAATTAATATTAATAAATAACAAGTTTAGTGCCTACAAATATTTTAGTTCTAGTTTAAATGAGAATTAAAACTAAATTTGTTCCGTTTATAAACATGAAAAAGATTTTGACTTAATTTTTTAAGGAAGAATCAACATTTCTTATTGATAACTACTAGCTCACAAAGTTAAGATATTATTAACTTACTTTATATTTAGGGTTCGAAGATAGTAGATTACATGAATCTAGATTGCATGAGCTGGGTTATGATTAGTTCTATCCATTGTGCAAGCGAAACTTACTAGTTAGAACTCAAGTGAGATGGTTTATATAAGAGGTCTAAAGAAATTAAAGAAAAAACAGACTTTTAAATGAAGAAACATGATTTACCCATATTGATCTGACACAAAGTACATGTATATATAAGAGATTGGTATTAATTGTTCTATATTATAATTTGGGCTAAACATATGCATATACAATTTTCAAATCCTAAACTTACATATGTAAAAAATTATCCATATATATCATAATTACATTAGCTAACTAATAAATAGCTAATAATATATATATATATATATATATATATATATAATATTTTCTAACACTCTTTCTCAAGTTGGATTTAGATGTTTAAAAGATCTAAGCTTGCTTACAAGGTTGTGAAAGTAAATGGATGGTAGACTAAACTTGATAACAAACGTATTGATGGTCTACTTCAATACAATTCATCTTTTTATGAATTACATTATTAGCAATAATATGCATGACTACTTGATTGTCACAAAAAGTATCATAGGAGTAGTATAAAGGTGACCTAATTTAGTAACAAGACTTTTAAGCCATACAAACTCACATGTTGTTGGGACCATAATATGATACTCAAATTCTACACTAGGCTAAGTTACCATATGTTATCTTTTTGTTTTCCATAAGACTAATTTACTATGAACAAACATATAATAACCTATGGTAGATCAATCAAAAGTATTTTTAGCCTAATAAAAATCGATGTATCTGAAAATATAGGTATAGCTTTTTTTGGTCATAGTTATCCCACGACTTATACTCCATGTCAAATATGTTAATATGCATTTTAACATACAAAAATAATTAATAGTTGGTGCATGCATATATTAATTAACAAGACTTATAGTAAAAGCAAAGTCAAACTTTGTGATAGTTAAATAAACAAGCTTTCTCATAACACTACAAGAAAAATAGAATTTGCAATGAAAATCACAAATGGAAAATAAAACCTTTCCATAAAAAACAAATTTGGTGACAGAAATTACTGACGAAAAGAAACATTAGAGAAATGGTCGTTGGTAAATTTAGCGACAGAAGTTTGTGAACTTATTAGTAACATTAGCGATGGAATTTTGGATTTCTATTGGTAAGTTAAAGAAAATTTACCAACGAATTTATAGTATTCTGATGGTAAATCGTATATCTGTTGCTAAAGTTACCGATGGAAATTTAATAATCTATCGCTAAATTTATCGACGAAAACATGAACTGTTATTAAATTTTTACTAATGGAATGATATATTCTGTCAATAACTTACAGAAAAATTTATTTTTTGTTGCCAATAATGTACTGATGAACAGTATAATTCTGT
Source organism: Erythroxylum pedicellare (assembly GCA_027563575.1). Taxonomy (NCBI): domain Eukaryota; kingdom Viridiplantae; phylum Streptophyta; class Magnoliopsida; order Malpighiales; family Erythroxylaceae; genus Erythroxylum; species Erythroxylum pedicellare. The sequence continues at coordinate 27,898,393 of JAOQMP010000004.1, forward strand.
TGCTAATTAGAGACGGAATATAGTTGTTCTGCTAGGAAATTTAGCTTTGATAAATTTCTACTACCATTTCTTACTTTCTATCTAAGTTTTCCCCCCCATAATCTTATGATCTTTTTATGTATTTAATTTGTGTAAATAATATAAAATTGATTGATAAATATAAAGTAAACAGTATCCTGATTAATGTAATAAAAAATTAAAATGTACACGAATAAGTATCTTGAGAATAACTGTAAATTAAGAATTTGTGCAAAAACTTAAGAGTAGCAAAATATCAAATACGTTCACATATTCATCTAAGCTATACAGGTGGTGAAGGAGGATGCTCTGACTGCTGAAATGAGGTATTGTCCCTCCTCTTCAATTGATCAATCTCATTGAGAAGTTAGGCTATATACTTCATTGATTGTTGTAACTATGTTGCTAGCCTCTCCATTATGCTCTTAAGATGGAGGACTCTCTCATTTGATACAGACTGCCTATTAGATCCAACTGTAGTGGATGTGAAAGATTGTGAATAACATGTGTTTGCAAATGAACCTAAGCTAAAAATCCTTCCACGATAGTCCTTACCACCCACTGCATCAAGATACACCTAACTCTCATCAACAGTTTTAGAGTTTTAAAACTGTCATTCAATGCTTTATTGTATTTGGTTCTATCGTTATAATTTCTTATGTTAATAAGTGATACATTTTGAGAATTAATATTAAAGTATAGATTTTACATATATGAACTTGTCTGCATAGGGTGTTGATTAAGGTCACACCATCTTGCTTCTTAGTGTGAGTGTGTAAAAAGAGTTGGCGTGGTGTAGGCTTCCTACCTTTAGACTTTTTTTTCCATCGGAATAAATTGTTATAAGTGAACTACAATTTACAAAAATTTCGGCAGAAATTTTTTTATTTTTATGGTATTTAACCCCTCTTAGATAAAAAAAACTTAACTCAATAATACATGTTGGCCGCTAAATTTTTTTCTTTATGAATAAGCATGATTTAAATTAATCATGAGGTCTTTATACAGTTATTTTGTGGAGTTAATTATTATGTTAATGTTAGTAAGATTATAAGACATAGGTTAATTGAATTAAAGTAGAAAGAATGCATAAAGGGCATTTTTGGCAAGTCACTTAAGCATATAAGGCTATAAGCCTTAATGGAAGGGCAAAGTGGACTTTGCACATTCATTTAGGGTATAAGTGGAAGAAGAGTTGTTGTCTTGTAATTAGAAGGAGAAGAAAATGTGGACGAAGGGAGAGAGAGAAGTTAGGGTTTTTGGAGATCTTGAAGAGTCTGAAAAATTTGAAGCTAAATAAGTATAAACATCTTTATTTTTGATTTGATGAATCAAACATGTTTTGGTGATAGTTATAAGTAAAATGAGGGTGAAAATGATGTAAATGAAGAGTTGGAATTGGGAAAATTTGGAAGACGAGTCGAGTTTCTATCAAAATTCACTGGGGTGAACATTTATCTTTGCCATGATGAAGTCCCCATGGGTCGTCATGGCCAACTCTGATGTTCTTCATGGCCAACCTACAGGAAATCAAAGTTCACCGCATCCAACATTTTCTCCACACAGCTTGAACATGCTTCGATATTTTAGGCATAACTTTTTCTGTAGTTGTCCAAATGGAATGATTTATGATTTGAGTAAATTCTAGAAATAGGGATACAATTTTTTAATGAAATCGAGTTTTAGTTTAGTCTCTAAGAATTTCAATATTTGGATGGAAATTGAGCATAGAATATTGCTTTAGTATAAGAACAGTCCAAAAATGTTTGGGGTATAACATTCAAAATTATTTAACCAAATTGAATGATTTTGGTGTCAATAGAAACCTAAGACAATGGGAAAATTTTTTATAGAAGAAAGTATTATCAAATTTCTTCATTTACCTGATCAGAATGATAGTGGAAAATTAACAAGAAAATCTTAATTTTTGTAAGGATTTTGGTTCAAAAAACGTAGGAAATGCATGGGTTTTAGTGTATATGTTTCTTTAGGTTCCAAATTGGAATTACTATTGAATGGAGTTTTTGATTATTGTTAAAGGAAATCAAAGAAGGCAAGAGCAGCAAAGGGAGAGGTCTTTTTGAGCAAGTTTATAAGCAAGGATTTCAAGGTGGGTTACATGCTTATAATAGAGTTAATAAACCATAACTATGTTTTGAAAAGCAATAAAATTAAAATGATTTCATTTGTTTATAAATGATGTATTATTGCTATTTGAATGATTTAAGAAATTGCTACATGTTTGGTACTTGAATTATTGATGATTTATGAGATGAAGATGGAAATGGTTTTTAAATATATGATGTGTATGAAAATCATGTTTTTCGAAAAGTGCCTTTTTGGGCAATATATTTTGCAAGTCATGAAATACATGTTATGTGGGTTTGTGGTGGTCCCCTAAGTTAAGTCAAGTGCACTTTGATAAAAGGCTTCTGCTGCCTGCCTGCTAGTGGTACGAAGCTCCTTCACGGACTTCTATAAGTTTACAGCTAGATAAGACCATTAAATAGGATTACGATAGTACATTCTGTTTTCGGCTACACGGGACCATTATGTGGAACTATGTAGTACGTTCTATTTTTGTATCCACCGAAACCATTAAGATGTGCTTATGTGCTTATGATATGTTGACAAGTTGATGCATACATGATTTGTGTTATTGTGAATTGGTTGAGAATTTGAGGACTATACATTTTATGATTCAATAAGAATTTTTCCATGACATAAATATTTCAATGGTTTTTGCTTGTTTATCTATTATAAACTTGTTACCTATGAGCTTTCGAGCTCACCCCCCATTCCTCCCCATCTCCCAGTGATGAGTAAGAGATTGAGTGATCAAGAGCATAAAGGCATTTGACAACTACAAGATAGTTAGCTTTTGTACTAAGTTAATTTGATTTTTGAGTAGCTTTAGCAACATATGAAACATGAGCATCCATGTGTATTTTGTATTAAGCAAACGGTGTCATGTTGATATGTTATTAAAGTTTTGTAAACTCTTTGCTTTTGAGGTTAATGAAATATGAGTTTGTGCATGGATGAGGTTAAGTTGAAATTAAGTATACTTAAGGAAGTTATCATTTTTGAGATTGATCGTTTTGATTATAAATTGTTTTAACATATAAGTGAGATGTGATATGGAAAAAGAAAGATACGAAATTATGAAGAATGAGAATTAGTTATAAGAAATGAATTAAATGTTTTAAGGAAAGAGATTAGAGAGTATGATGAAATAACATTGGTTGTTGAATTGTCATGAAATGATGTTGCATTAGAGGAAGTGAAATTGGAAAAATTTAAAGTGTAAGTAAGGTTAAGATAGATGGAGAAACGTAGGGAAGGCTCTTGAGTGAACCCTTCATAAAAGGTGTTAGTATGGTTAATTTTGTAGTTTTGCCGCGGTATATTTATCCCAAGAGATGCTCGGGTCTAATATGGGAACTTCGCTATGGTGAAGTCAAGAGTTTGTTGCGGTGAACTTTTCCCAAAGGGTCTCCGCAGGAGTTCTCATTCGTTTGCCTAGGCGAAACATAAAGGTTGCCACGGCGAACTCGCTCACCAGGACTCAGGGATCCAACATTTTATGGTATCAAAGCATTAAGGCAAACTGATGATAGTTAAGGAGATTTCATTAAAATATGCTCACATTTCATGAATCCAAAGTTAGGCTCCGAAAACGGGGTCCAACATGTTGTGGTCTCAGAGCTCCCGTTTAGTATCTTACATGGGCATTTTGAAATAGGTGTCAAGCTACATGCCATGTTATAGCAACAGTAGCGACTGAGTCGCATGAGTATGAGTCACACACATGAGCAATTTTTAAGAGTTTGAGCTAATAGACTTAGTGAGAAAAATGATACTCTTTCATGATATGAGAAAATGAAAGTTATGGATAAAGAGAAATGAGAAATAGTATATGGGTAAATATGACAGATAATGATTCAATGTATTTGGATTGGGGGATGCATTATTGAATATGACATCAATATTGCACTATGGTGATATATCCCCGAATGTGATATACATGTGAATGTATTGTCCTAGATTGTTTGAGGAATATAAGGATATAAGTATAAATGATGAGATTAGAATGTACAAGCAGAATGCAATGAAAACATAGCCTTGTTATGATCTTAAGAAGAGGAAATTAAAATCAAAGTGGTTTTTCGATTAATGCAATAAGAGTCATGATTTGCCGTAAGAAGATATTAGTGGAATTGAGATCAGAATTTCATAATGATTATGCATTGATAATTCTGAATTGATTGAGGATATACATATGAAAGATGAAAAAAAATGACAATAGGAAAATAAGACATAAATGAACAAAGAGTAAGAAAGAAATAATGTCCAGGATCAATGTAGATCAAAGTATCATTTGTGTAAGATATAAATTGGTAAATTGTTGAAGATAATCTTTTGACAAAAAGGGATGACTTTGATGGCACACACCTAAGCATATGCAATAGTAATTATGTTTACTACTTCATTGAGTTTTGGTAATTAGAACATTATGACCTTGTAAGAATGATATAAATTGGTCTTCTTGAGGTATTAAGGATGGCTGTTAATGCGATGATGATAACAGATGAGTGATAAACATTACACGAATAATATAGATGATAGTAGCAAGAAATCTTTTTTAGAAAAAGAATTTCATTGAATTAGGTTAAGTAGATCAGATAGTTTATATTAAGGATGATCAATGAAAGAACAAATCAAAAACGAATATGTAACGATTTAAAAGTAAATATTAGAGTCATATCCCTAGCGGAGACTCAAGCATAAGAGGTAAAATATACTATTGAGAATGTATGTATTTTGTTTGATGTAAAGTATTCAACTATGTGAGTGGATTCCTGAATTTAAGGAGACATTAATTGTTAATATGAGAAGTATATAGGTCTACGTTATATTCTGTGTAAATATATTTGGGAGATACAAATTTGACCTGATGAATGTGATACAAACACAGGAAGTTAAGATTAAAAATAAATTGAAATGTGTGGAGAAATTAGTATGAATGAGCAGACAGTAGAATAAGTCAATCTGAAATAAGAGGAAATCGAATGAATTGAGAAAATCATTTGAGAAAGGAAGTCAATTGAGAAATTGAGAATAATAAGAGATAATATTACCTCATTGATGAATTAGTTATTTAAGAAATTATGAGAACTAATATGGGGCACATGGAGTTTGATAATAATTTTTTAAGTTAACAATTACACCTGATAGTACTACGGTATTGAAGAATAAAGTGATTAAAGCAAAATATGATCAATTAGTTAGCATGAGCATAGATAATATTTTGAGTGTATTTAAAAAAGTAAAGAGAATTTTGAGAAATTGTAACACCGTTGTAAGTTATATCATTTAGATTTGGAAGTATGTAATACATATTGATGTTTCGCACCAAAGATTAGGATGCAATCTAATGCAGCAAGATAAATTCATTTTGCATTCATAAAGAAAATTAAGCCTTATGAGATGATTATTTGATGTATAAATTGGAACTTGCTGCAGTAGTGATTGTTTTGAAAATTTTGGAGACATTATAAGTACAGAAACATTTTGAAATATACAGATCATTTGATTTTAAGGTAAATATTGAGTTGAAAGAATTAAATATGAGACTGAGACAATAGATAGAGTTATTTGAGGGATTATAATTGTACAAATGAGTATTATACTGGTAAAGCTAGTGTTGTAATCAGATGCATTGAATAGAAATTCAATAGCACTATATCACAAATTTGGGGTAGTGAGGTTATCAAATCTAATGCAATAAAGAGTGCATAATGGAGTTAAATTTGGGGAAAAATGAAGCATTATT
>JAOQMP010000004.1:27914775-27934167 GCA_027563575.1 Erythroxylum pedicellare
TGCCACATCTTTTAATGAGAATAAGAAAGATCTTAACAAAATATGCTCTTTTGTCACCTTTAGAGGTTTTATACTAAGATAGACCATATCGAGCTCCTTAAGATGCTTATGAGTTCCTTGCTTGCAAAACCATAAAAGTTGGGTAAAAGATGGATTAGGCCAGATTTAAGCTTAAAGTAACATTTTTAGCAAAATTTGGAAAAATGGTGCATAAAGACCTTTGAGTCAAATTAATAGTAGATAACTTTTTTTAAAGTTGTTGGATTGGCCATGGCTTGCTCAAGTTTAATTCCTTACTGTATTCTTTGAGTTGTTCTGGTTTCACTACGTAACTTCTGCAATGTCCTTTCGATCTCTAAATGAAATTGTAGAGGTTCTCTATGTGGAGATCTTATTACTATCGTACACCAAAACTAACTAACAAACATTTAATGGTTAACGATTATAAAAATATATATATATACAAAACACCATTTGAAATCAAAAGCAAAAACTAAAGCACCACGCTTCCGGGCAACGGTGTCAAAATTGGTAGTGCTTTGTAACACTACACAATATAAGTAAACTTAAAACTATAGCTAATGTTGAGTCTATATCAATCCCACAGCATGTATGTAAAGCTTTTGTAATGAAAGAAATTAGTGTTTAGGTTAAGGAAGTATGGTTTGGTTTCGAATAACAAAATAAAATAAAATAAATCTAACAAAAGTAAATTAAAGCAAACAGTTAAAATTGATGAATGCATTTAGGATTCGATTCTCAGTTCAATCTCAACCGACACACAATTAAACATACATCATTGTCATATTATTTTTCACACCTCTCTTAGAACAACAAGCTCATAGATTAACAATAAGCTCTATTAACCCCAATTTTCCCTTAGATCATGTTTAATTAAAACAAGCTTTTTAACTAAACCTAACCATCGAACAACCTATAACAAAACCTCTAGATTTAATTAGACAGTCAAGTTACAAATAAGGAAAACAAATCAATCTAAGCAATAACCAGACAAACTTGGGTCATTTAACCTATAATATGTTATCCCTAATGATTTAACACTATTAGTTGCCACAAATGAATCTATAACACAACGATTACATATTGTATTTAAAATTCGAGCAATAGGTTCATACATAAACAATTAAACTATAAAAAGAATACTAATTATCCATACATGAATACCCAAATCAATAAAAATAAAATAATATAAACAATCTCTAAAGAGAGATAGACAACGATACACAATAACAATATGTTTAAATGAAATCCTCGGTGACAATTTCACCTCCAAACTAGAATAGGGAAGCTTAGCCCTCATGGGTCTCGAAAGAGTAAGTGCTCTGCGCCTTCATGAAATCCCAAAACAATTCTTCCCTTTCTATCATCAAAATGTTCTATTTATATGAAAATTAGGTTTCTGGGCATATACATTATTTGATACACGATCATGTATCAAACTGTATAAGTGAAAAAAAACATGAAACTCGTGAAGATACAAGGTTGGATACACAGCCATGTATCTAACTATGTAAGCCAAAATTTATCTTCCAAATGCACATACGGCCATATAAGTATATACATAGCAGTGTATCTCCCATGTTTTGCTAAATTGTTTTTTTTTTCTTGTCTAATCCTCACTCTAATCCATCTCCTTCTTGTTTTATAAGGACAATTGAGATTAAACATCAAAATGTTGGCTCAAGGAATGTGCTTTTAACCCATTTTGGCTCTTATGCTTCCAAATTGTACCTAAAACCAAATATAAACTAAAATGAGTATATTAAGCATTTCATAACAATAATCATTCAGTGTTAAAAAGTGAATGTATAAACAATTAAGCACACATTAGGTGCCTTGTTAGATATCAATCTTGATCTACGGGTATAAATTGTTTAATTAGAGAATTACAAATAAATTAAAGGAGTTTTATTTGTCTAATCATAAATATGATTTGGTAGTTATAATTTAATTTCATTGCCAATATAACTGGGAACCTAATGGGTTACACACAAAGAATAGCTTGAAGAGATAAATCTATTTTTAATTAAGTTGGACTTGATTGTTAAGTTTGAGAAACTTTATGATTAAATATGTGATATTAAATAAATAAGTTTCAATATAAGATATTTGATCTTATTTAGACATTCTTGGTATTTAATTATAATTAATTATAATTTTAATAAAAATTTAATTGAAATTAGAATTTAATTTCAATTAAATTACTAAAATATCCAATGCATATTATAAATAACCTTATGCTCTAAAGGAGCTAGCATTATGTAGAGTTATCTCAATGCATTATGTGGATGTTGTTAAAGGTTCGACACTTATGCAACTATAGTGGTTGAGATGAGCCGATTTCAAAAATGTTTCTAGAGAAACGATAAGAAAATTATCAAGCTTCAAAGTAAGATATGAATTACGATTCATGTTTGATTATGATTTATATGCTAATTATTTTATAGAATTTAGGTAATCTTGGCTTTAGAAAAATCAACAAGAAATAGTTTTGTACTTATTTGATTGCATATAAATTTGGATCCTGCCATGATTTCCTAATAATTTAATAATTTATATTTTATATAGTTTCCAAGATAAAATACTTGTGATACTTATTTATATGTGCAATGAAAAGAATTTGCATCATAGATTATTTTTAAAACTTTGCATCATATATTTTAATTTGAATGGTTTATTTCCAATATACAAATATGAATCATAAAAATATATTTAAAATGTAAAGAAGTAATGTAGTTGTTTTTAAATTGTAAACAATGTTTTATAAAAGTATTAAAACATAAAGGAGCATAGTGCATATAATCTTTAAAAGTTAACTAATATATGACGAGAAGAGAGCTTTAAAATTTTAAAGAAACAAAATAAAAGAGAAAATTTTAAAAATTTTGAAATTTATCATTCCATATATGATTTTTTAAAGTTATAGTAAACGAATAAATTTTGTTCCATATATAATTGGATAATCATACATTGGAAAAAATTTATTTTATAAGTCTCTTAAAATTATAAGTGTGATACTCCTATAAATTCTTTTCTAATTTTGATGGGTTTTAGTAATTATAATTTCTATACTTACAACTATTTTTTTTTTGGTTTTTGAAGAATAACTTTGCAATATAGGAACTTTTGATTCAATAGTTTAAGCTGTCGATCAATAATCCACAAAAGAAAAAGGGGTAATATGACAAACATAATAATGTGACATTCAATATTAGTAGTTTAAAAGCAGTTTTTTGATGGTAGAAAACTCAAACCATTTGAAACAAAATGTCATATAGAATTTAAACCTTATTTACTTTCTTTTTAGTTAAAAGTGTATTTTAAGCCTTAACCTTTACACCAGAATATAAATTGAACCTTAATATTTCGGGGCATTCAAGTCAACATTCACAAAATGTTCAAACCAGATCCTAAATGGATGGAAAATCTAACAGAAGTTACCCTTTATTAGTTAAATGCCAAGTGGCTTTTTTCTTTCTAAATTTTGCATGTTAGTGGGACCCACTTGTCGCTAACGTGGCACTTTTTTCTTTAAATGAAAGTGAATCCCACTAATATGCAAAACTCACAGTTTTAGTCTCTTTCAGTTCTTTTACTGAACACAAAAGAAACTCACCATTTTGAGACAAATAAAACTCGTCGTTTTGCCTCTTCCAATTCCTCAATCCTCACCATTTTAATTAGACACAAATCCTAACCATTTTGAGTCTTCCAATTCCTCAATCTCTAATTCTTCTTATTCTCTTCAAACGATTGCTTTTCATGTGAAGTCAAAGTCTCAAAGTAATTCTACATCAACCTTTAATGTAATGCCAATGCCACTAATAGGCCCGCGGTTAGGTTAAACCAACCAATTTTGGCTCCTGCCCAAGTCAATCCGGGCCAAAATCGGGCCAGTTAAAATTGACATCCCTACCACCACCTCCACATCTACCATTAAAATCACATCCTCCATCTCCTTTTAAGAATGGAGGATCAATGCCACCACTACCACTAAGACATAGGTTTCATTTCTATGGTTCAATTTTGTAAGAAAATAGGAAGAATAAGCACCCATCACCAATTAGCGTAGATCAAAAGATGAACATGTTGCATTAATATTGCAAATTGGGGTTGTTGGTTTCTTGGTTTTTGAAAATTTCTGATTTCAAGTTCATAAAAGAGATTGATGTGTTGAATTGGGTCTCTTAGGTTGAATTACTTGTTTTGGATCATTTTTTGGCTTGTTTGTTTTAAGTATGTAAATCACAAGTTGACTATTGCAAATTGAGGCCAAAATGAGCTTTACAAGGATCATGAGATTAGGAATTGTTTTGTTAATTGATTCTTCCATCTGGGGGGTTCCTTGAGGTTCATTTGTAAGCGGTAAATTTGGTGTTTTCTTAGTCTTTCTAATTTTTATCTCTTATAGTTTTCTCTACATAATTGAATCGGACTTTTTCTTTGTTGTCACATATTCTTGGCTATCCTATATGTGAAGAAACAATGTCGTAGATTATTGAAATTGAAAAATATTTAGATAACATTCCCTTATTTAAGTTGACATGTATTTGAATCAAGTTCCTTCTCAATGCTTTTAACTCATTGATCATCTTGGCTTAAGCCCTTCATTTCAAATGAGTTGCTTGGAATTTAGATTATTTGAAAGTAAAATGTAGATGAAGTTTAGTTTATTATTAGAAATTATGAACTCATGAGTTTTAAAGAACTATGTTCAACTTTAAGCGCTCAGAATATGAGATTTAACATTATTATAGGATTATGCTCATCTAGCAACCCTTTATGCCCTTCCTAACATCCCTCTTTATAAGTTTTAGTCATTTTCTCGGACCTCTTATTTAACTTTTCTTTGTAGATAGATTAGTTCTTGTTCTTTGGTGTTTTTGGTATAGAAGATGGAGATTAAAAGAGAGGGCTTTTATCTTATATTGAATTGCTTAACTAAGAAGTTATAGGTGAATAGTTGAATACCTCCTTTTTATCTTATGAGCTTATATGTTTTAGGATTAGATGATGGCCAGAGCTAGCCCACTTGCTTATTTAAATCATTTCTTGACAATTATGTAGCTATATGCAGGAGAATTAAGAGTATTAATATAATTTTGCAGTGACTACCAAAGCTATAGACATGACATCTTCATTTAACACTACAATAAATTTAAATAATGATTATCCGATGTGTTATTGTGGATTAGAAGCCGCATTAAAAACTTCATAGAGTGATAATAACTTAGGAAGAAGATTTTATAGATGCCCCAAATATCCTGTAGGTTTATTTTTTAATAAGGTAAAATTGTTTGTTTATATGTTTAATGTTTTTCTTGTTAATTATTAATTTTCTTTTAGGTTGGAAGATGTGAATTTTTTAAGTGGTATGATGAAAAATTTAGTGAGATCTATTGAAGTAATTAAAAAATGGAATAAAGAAGTACGTTTGTTAAAGAAGGAGGTTTAATGAACCATAATTGAATCACGTATAACATCAGAAATTAAGGAGCAAATAAAGCTAATGAAAGAAGATATTATTTTGTTGACAAAAAAGAAAAATGAGTTGAAAATTGTTTTAGTAATTATCATAATAGAGGTTTTGTGTTTATGGTGAGTGCTATAATATGATTTATTATGGGCAAGTGGAACTAAATTGTAGTATTTTGTTTAAAACTTGAATTAAAAAGAATGGAAAATACTTATTTGGACTAAGTTATAATATATTATGCTTTGTCTTTATTGTTTTGTTATTTATGAAGATGCCTTAATGATACCTAACTAATAGTTGTAAAATCATCAACAACTATATAAATAGTGATATATCACAAAAAATAGTTAGAGCATTATATAAAAAAGAGATTATATCATAATAAATAATTGGAGCAATATATACAAAAGTGATTGTATATATCTATCAATATACAAAAGTGATTGGATTTAATAACTACAGTTCCAACAATATATAGACAACATTAATGTAGAGCGTAGGAATTAACTATATTGTTTCCCTTATTTGCACTTAACCAAGAAGGTAGATCATGTATTGGTTGATTCATTGATGATTTCCTCCTCATTTCTTGAGTTTGTAACTGTTAGGAAGTGATGCTAGGTTGTCCGTTAAATCTTATACCTGTTGGTTCAAAAGACAACTTGAATAAATATGAATCAACTTCTTTATACTTCCATTGAATACTATGCAAAGAGCTAACAACCTACAAATACACGTCATTAACATTATTAATTTGTGAAAATTATCAATAATGTGGTGAATGGTCATAGATTCACAAAATTTCTTTGTTTGTTCGATATAAAAATATGTTCAATTTATAAAGAGACCTCAGAGATGACCTAATAAATATGACATGAATATCATTGTTAGTTTGATAATCAAAGAATCTCATAAATGATCATTAGATGTGTGAAGCAATGCATAGTAATCAAAGAATGTTTTATGCTTGTGGAGATTGTTGGGCAGGTTAAGTTAAGCCTTGATTTTTCATTTTTTGGCATTGTGGCTAGAATTGCAACATTTCCTTCATTTTATACTTGACCCTTTTAAGTCATTGTTTTTGGATTTTTCAACTTATCAGGCTCATTTACTCCTCTCCTTCTAGTTATTTTAGGTCTTCCTGGCATAACTCTTTTGGGTGGGGGGTTTATTACTTTTGCACCAATAGTAGGCTAGAAAATTGCACCTTTAATAGGTTGCAGCATATGGTCATACAATGCCAAGAATTTGGATTTCTTATAGCAATCATCCACAAATGCATTCAACCATTGTTTGGAATGGTGAGCAACACTTATAACATGCTTCCAAGGATATTTATAAAGCTCCCATGCCTAAAAGCTTCATGATTGGTGTCTACCAATCCTTATAATATACTTGCCATCACCCTTAGACACTTTATATACTCCATCACCATTCCAAACTATTCTCCACTATATTGTGTCTTTTTTATTCTTCTCCAATTTCTTCATTATCCTTGGTGCAACATTTGACTTCTAACCATGCATAAATTCTATCCTATCTACATCCCTCTTCATCACCATGATTTTAATGGTTTCAAGCATGTTAATAACTAGCGTATCTTTTATTGATAAGATCCCTCCATTAAAAGCTTCACTCATATTGTTGCGGATAATTGCGCATTTTCATTCAAAAGACTATTAACATCTTTCCCACCTCTCCTTAAGATATTCAAGCAATAATGACGACATCTAGGTTCTATTCTATCTATTCTTTTCAGTTGTTCATTAAAATCTTTTATATAAGTTGACCATGCACAATTCCAAAATTGCTTTCACAAATCCTTTCCCTTTCAATTCATATTCCAGTTATGGTATATGTGTCTAGTGCACATCCGATGAGTGGCATATGGTAATGTCTCTTCCACATCCCTAATCAATCCTTATACTAATAGAAAAGATTTAAGTTAATATAAAGTTTGTACAACAATAAAATATAAATCAATGAAGAATAAAATACCTTTTGCATATCTGATATAATTTTAAGTCTTTCACCACTATCTAATTTCAAGTCATAAGCCAACAGATTCATAAACCATGTCTAAGAATCATTATTCTCCACAATGGATACTTCCTCTATCACCATCTATCGTAACTACACTTAATAGCTGGTCTTGGAATTCTATCTTTAGAAAGCAACCATTAATACCAAAAATTGGCCTCAAATGCCTCCATCCTCTTCTCATGGAATCAAAACCAATGTACAATATTTTGAGCCACAGAAAATAGATAAAGGTGTATGAATAAATGTCGTAAATATGATTGTCGATGATATGTAAAAATTTAATTTTACATACTTGTGACAAACAAGTTTCTTCAATCCTATCCAGCTGTACCTGGATTACTAAACCTTAACTCATGTACGTATCCTTATAGCTTGGCATATTCATTCATATAATCAGTTGCCTCTCTTCTTTCAATCTCCTTTTGCTGCTCTACACATGCTTGAGTTCACAAATATATTGAGTATTTGTTCGCTTTGAAGCACTATTCATTCTTATCACAACTAACATACAACTCATATAACCATCCCTTGATACATCTAACTCTGATCCTATAACTTTCACTTTTTTAAAACTTGACATTGTAGCCTATTTGTACTGCGTAATCCACAGCAATGTCTTTAAAATTTTTAACTGATATAAACTCCATCCCCAATCTCCTATATCCTGCAACATTAGATGGATTATGCCTGATACTACTACAAGTTCCTTACAGGTCCCACAATTTCTTCTCCTCTTAGATATTCATCACTATCAATAAAACTATCACAATCAGTCAAGTCAATTTTAATTAGTTGGTTATCATCAAGAATCTCAACTTGCATAAAACCCTCATCTTGGTCTTTATCATGATCATCCAAATCTTTATTAAATCCTACATTGACCCCTTCACCAACTTCTTCACTAACTCCTACACCAACTCCTTTGTCAACTCTTTCATTAACTCCTTTATAAACTCCTACTTTAACTCCTTCGTCAACTTCTTCTTCAGCTCCGTCAGTAACTCCTTCACTAGCTCCACAACTACCCTCTTTACCATTGCTATCTCCATCCTCTCTTCCAGATATAGGCAATATATCAGGTGCAAATAATGGGGTGTCTAACAAATGAGTTACATAAACATCAATCATTTGGTAGATTTTTATAAGAATAATGAGCCTTAGGCAACTTTCATTTGATTCAATCAATCTCAATGCCTCACTAAATTGAAAACTGTTTACACTGTATTAGGTCTAATATACTTAAAGGTATCCTAACTCATTTCCCATCTCATATATTTGCCTTTAACTAATATATTCAAAGTTTATTTTATCAAAAATACTTGTTTGCCTATCAAAATATTTCAACTCTAGTTCTATTACAAACTTTCCACCATAAAAAGCCTTACACTACCAAATAAGGCCATCATAGACATGTTTACAATAAAGGGGAAATAAAATTTTTCAATAGAATTTAAGAACCTAATAATTACATAATTACCTTTTATAGAAAAAATAAAGGTTGAGTCCTGTTATGTAAGAGTCCTTCCCTTTTGGTTTAAAAAAATCAATCTACATATGATGAATGTTGATATTTGAACTAGAAGCTTAATTAAGCAACAAAGTGGTTGAAGAATTGCAAGACAAAATTAGAACAATATGTAATGGAGTTAGACCATCGTTAAAAGATTTGTTGACTAATGTATAAATTTTCTTTGATGTAAAAAAAATTATGTGGGATTTCAATATTCTAATTCTATTGATCAACAGGAGACACAACTTTGCTATAGGAAACTAACTAGTATGAAATGTACTTAAAACTAATTATTTGAATAGAAGTTTATGATTTAAATAATTCACTTAGCTAATGATTATACGTATTATATATATAGTGTGACATAATTAGTAGCCAACAAATAGTTGATGTCAAGATTTTGATTTTGCCTCAAATTATCTATAAATATCAATTACAATATGGGGTTGACATATTGTTGCTCTCTGTCTATGTAATACCTTTACACTTCCTATCATGTATGGAACCCCCATACCACCTCACATAAGTTGACAAATAAGAGACAAACATAATAAGAGAGAAGTGAGATCAAAGGTGCAAAATTGAAGCAAAGCAAAGGAGAACAAAAGGGCACACAACTAGAGTAAAAAATGCGCATGTTAGGGTCAAAATCAATATTTATGGATCCTTTTGGTGCATGACAAAATATGGGGTCACTTGATCTCCTCTAACCGTAAAGCATAATACCTTCCTTATGGACTCATATGTTTCTCACTCTATTCACTGCATTTTAACACATATTAGCATATCAAGTTAAGAGTATATTTCAAGATTTCAAAACTAAAACTAAAGACCTATTTGCTAGTGTTACTAACAAAACAAGAAAAAGATAAGTTCTTTAAAATAAATCAATAATAAATTGACATAGTACCATCTTTTTAAATGTGGAGAACATTATACAATATCATTTTAAAGTTAAAAATGCTCTTCTACCTTAATTATGAGTCATTAAATAGAGAATGGGTTACTTAAGTTAACACTATTACTTATAAATTTTATAGTCATAATTAATAATTAGATTGTTTGTTCTTAATTTAATAATCAAAGGAAAATCAATTTCTATAACTCTGTTGCTTTTATCTTTACCAAAATAATCACTGCTAACATGAAATCTTTGCAAAAAAATTAAGGAATAGGGGACATATCTTCCATGGAACATCTCAACATGGATTTTAGGTTTAGGTTGAAAATAAGGGACCACATTATACAATAAAAATTAAAAAAACAACTAGATTCAAATCAATAAGAAATAGGGGAACACAACATATAATAAAAATAAAAGCTAGACAAAACAATGGACGTTCCACGATGTATTGTCAATTTATTGTTTCTCAAAATTTTGAAAGAGGTGTTACTGGTATGACTGAAATACTAAAAAAACGTGCAAGTTTTTTCAAATGATAGAATGAAGTGTAGGCGAAGAAGAAAGAATTAGGGATTTAGGGATGATTCTAAATTTATCTAAATGGAAAAAATTATAGATTGAGGAAGTCTCAAATCAGTGACAATTTAAGAGGCCCAAAACTTTGACAATTGAAGACCAAAGTGATGAAACTTTAAGAGGCAAAATGGTGAGTTTTCTATGTGCATTAAAACAATAAATTTTGTTTATGTGAGGTAAAAAAATTATAAGAGACTAAAACGATGAGTTTTGCATATTAGTGGAATCTATTAGGTAGGTCCTACTAATATGTAAAATTTTTAAAAGAGTCACATCACAAAAAAGTCATGTAGCGTCTAACTGAGGGTAAGATTTTTAGTCCATTTAAGGTTTGGTTTGAATGTTTTGTAAACATTGGGGTTTAACTAAAACACCCCAAAACTTTAAGGTTCAACTTAGATTCGGGTATAAATGTTATGGTTGAAAATAAACTTTTGGCCTTTTCTTTTTATATGATTAGTAGCGATCTTAATTCATTGAAGATAACTTAAATACAAGGGTAATCTTATGAAGTATAAGAAGGAATTATTGGTATGCGATATATGAAATAGTCAGCTAGATAAGTTTTAGACTGTAATTCCCCCAAAGGATGATTTGTTTTATCTCTAGCTAGAAAAATGTTTTTTCATCTTTTATTCCTATAATAATTGCCCTAGGCCTGAACTTATTACTAACAAACCATGCAGCACTTGAGTGTTTTCCACTAAACCAAGTCAACCTTACTTGAAAATACTAGGTATAAGACTAGCATAATTAGAAAATAACTTGAGAGATTGAAGGTAAGCATGGAGAGTGATTATAAAGAAAGCTACTTCTTAAATGTTGGATGTAGAATGTATATTGATAACCTTCCATCCCTTAAACGGATGACTATGATCTATTTGGTCTAATGACTTACATTAATTCTCTAGGATATTTTATACTATTCTATATACATCTACATAATTTATAATTTTCTACATTCTTCCATAATGTTCCATAAGCTTCCATAAGATTCCACCAATGTTCTAGAACCTTCCAAAATTTTCCATGAGATTCCACAAGATTCTAGGAATTTCTAGAGTTTTCTTTCCTTTTTTAGAATTTTGAGGAGAATTCTAGAAGACTTTTTGGACCAAACCTCTTTATGTGAGCTTTGAAATATGTAGAATGTGAAATAATATGTAGAAGTGGATAAGAGGCATTAGATGAGTAGAAAAGCTTTCCAATCCAAATTTGGACAACAGTCTCTAATTTCATCATGGGACCTAACAAATAATGATAAAAAGAATATACGTATGGATCAGAATAGTAACATTAGATGTGTAAGTTATGGTTTAGAGTTCCTAGATGTGATGTGGGTAGGTCAGATCATATTTTGTGTGACAATGTTATAAATACCTTAGTAGTACCCGTATCAGAATTGGTTTTAGTATGGTACTATACCCATCCCTATTAATACTAGGTATCGTTTTAGGTAATTTTTTAAATTTATTTAATAGTCCTTGAATTTTTTTAAAATTACAAATAGTCCTTCAATATATTGTACTGTATAATTTATAATTTTACATCAACCCTGTCTCCAAAAATCAAAACAATAGAATTTTAAAATAACAACAATTTACTTATTTTTTATTAACATTATTTTTCACATATTTCACTTATGAATAATAAACACAATCAATATAAGAAAAGATCATTTAATCATCATACAAATATAAAAAAAAAACAATATAAAGTATTTAAATTATTACAATTTCGTCATATAATAAATAATAATTAAATCAAAGCATCAAATAAAAAGAATAATAAATATCCATTACTCTTTAACAATTACAATTTACAATAAGAGTTCATACTGAAGAACCAATCAGAAGTGAAATTTGAAACAAAAATATTTACAATTATGTTGCATATATAGAATTTAACATATACATCAAATATCGGTGAAATTAAAAGAAAAGGAGAAACAAAAACTTGAAACTTCATTCAATTGAATACCCGTTATAACTACATCGACCTTAATTCTCATTTGGTACAAAATCCTAATCATTAAGAGAAACCTCATCATCACCATCATTTAAATTCATTACACCAAATGACATGTCAATACTTTCTCTTCTAAGATTATTTTCCAAGTCACTCTCAGCTATCAAACTAAGTTCCTAAAATAATCCATATTATCAATGAAAATTAGATCTACAAGACTACTTATCGCTACAAGAAAAATGTAGATTAGTGACGGATATTACCGACGAAAAACCTAAGGATTCCATCGGGAAGACAGTTTGGTAATGGAATTTCTAGATGGACAAAGGCGTGGATTATTTTATGGAATATTCGTAGGTAAATTTATCGATGAATATTTTATGTAACTGTCGGTGAATATACCGATGGTTGTTTGTTCAGTCAACTGTTGATAAAGTTCTGACATTCAAGATTTGTCAATTGGAAGATTTACAGATGGTATTAGTTATTCCACCGGTAATTTTATTACAACATTACCGAAAATTATGATTGTTTCGTTGGTGCACATACCAACAGTTTTTTTGCTGTAAATCTTATTGGTAAAGTTGGGGATGGGTTGTCAATATTATTGATGGTTTGTTATGTCCCGTCAGTAAATATAATTTATTTTATCGAGGTGCTTATGTTTTCCATTGGTAAATATTTAAAAAATATATTTTTTAAAATCCTGTCATTAAATTTTATTTGATGATCTTGTGGTTGATGCATAATTTAAACAGTTATGAATTATCTGTGCATAATATTTTGATTTATTTATAGATTTAATTTTTTAAAACAGAATTTTGATTGATGATATAAAGTTAAAATTATCTTAATTGATAATAAAAACATTAAATTGTACATAATAACTATTTGTAATTCAAATGAAATGACTAGAAATACACTATTGATTTGGTGACCGCAGATGCTCTGATTGCTACGATGAGGTGCTATCCCTCCCCTTCAACTCATCCATCTAATTACAGAGTTAAGCTATGTACTCCATCGACTATTGTAACTAAGTTGCCAATGTCTCATGGACTTCATTGGTTGTCGACCGCCTACTAGATGTTACTGTACTGGATGTGGAGGATTGCGAATAACATGTGTTCGTAAATGAACCTAAGCCGAATATCCTTCCTTGACGGTCCCTACCACCCACTGCATGAAGATAAGTTTGAGTCTCAGCAACATCTTCAAACTGCTGAGACTGTCATTGAATGCTTTCTTGTATTTGGTTCTATCAGAAGGTAATGTTTATATCAGTAAGTGATAATTATTAAGCATTAATATTAATCCACAAATTTTACATACATTTATTTCTCTACATTGGGTATTGACGAATGTCACATCATCATGCTTCTTAGTGTGAGTGCGTAAAAAGAGCTGACGAGGCGTAAGCCTCAAGCTCATAGACTTTTCTTGTATAAGAATAAAATGTTATAAATGAACTAGAATTTATAAAAATTTGGCAGAGTTTCCTCTATTTTTTTGATATTTACCCACTGTTGAACAAAGAAAATAACTCAATAACACAACCATATATGAAACCAGACATTTATAACATTATCAGTCTTTATAATACATATATTTTTATTCCAAAATTCACACATCAACTTATATCAAGATGGGAAAGTAAACAAATCATAATATAAATGTAAAGTATAAATACTTACAAGTCTCTCTGTATGCTCGTGGTGGGTAATAGATCCTCCTGTATGTATGGGAAGACTCTCTCTCCTTGGCCCTCCATGTCTGTTGGTAGAATTACGCTCTAAAATGGATAATGCCTTAGGTGATGTCCACTACTATTGCTAATGACTCTATATTTTTTCAGAAATATAAGGGAGTCATACACTAGCCTTGTGTATCACACCAACAAAATCCTGATAACATGTACGCACTCGTCTCTCACATACTTTATTAATGACAACGTCAAATTCAGAATCACAAAAAATCCTCTTAAAACAAAAGGAAAAACATTTGATAAATACTTATAATGTAATAATATTTATCTAATTAATGTATAAAAACCAATTAAAAAGAAAATAATAGTTTTTTTGTACCTCCTGATAGTAAAATTCCTTTGTGGCCTGAGAGATATTCTTCCATACATAACCCTCAAGATTAATCTTCTCCTTAAATTTGGATGACATATTTCGTGAACACAGTCCAAACGGAATCAACCTAATATAAAAATAAATAATTTTATAACATTTTTAAAATTTAAACCAATAACTTAATTACAAACATATAGTGTTTCATGTATTTTCACTTACAGATTAATGACAATTGTGATGTAAGTTCTTCCCTCAGGCCCCTCAGCTCCAAGCTGGCGGCTGCCTCCTTCATCAACATCGTTTACCCCTGATATCTCTATTGCTATAGGGGTAGTGGATGGTGTAGGGGTGGTGGATGGTGTAGCAGTAGGTACGGAAGGTGATGCTTCATCTACAAGTGTAGTAGCTAGAGGGGAAGGAGGTGATTCAGTTCTAGCTATAGGATGTGATGCTTCACCTGGACAGTAAGTACTTCCGAATTATTGTCTGAACCTTGGCCGCATTATGTTATGTTTTCTCTTTAGTTGCATATTTCAACCTAAAATTCATATTTGATTGAATTTTCTAGAAATATAATAGTTTGAATTCAATATTTTACACAATATATTGAAAAGGAAAATTTGATTTGTTTAATATAATATTCAATTACAAACACAAATTAATCGCTATCATAACTTAATTGTAAATCAAAATCGTCTTCTTTTTTTGAAGAATAAGAATCAAACTTAGGCTCTTCTTCAGATCTCTGGCCCTCGTCATCCTCTCCAGATGAAATTTCAACATATTCATTAGATGGATTGTTCGAAGGTTCATTATCGTTATATGTGACAGATGTATTTATTTTATAAACATCTTCTTGAAACACTTCACTTTCAATTCTCTGTTCTCCTTTTCTACGTGATTCAAAAACATCTCCAGGTTTAACTTTGCAAATAGACAACTAATCTGACTTATCTCATCGTAAGCTGAGAAAAGGGACACAATACATCTGAATCGGTTGCATTGCCAACACGAAAGGTTCAAATTGTCTTAATATTCTTCGCTTGTTGATTTCAAATAGATTATATCAGCTATGCAGTTTTGTGCCAACATTTAAAGTTGGATCAAACCAATCACACTTAAATATCACACTTTGCTTTATTGGTAATATAGGGTACTCAATTTCAAGTATCTCAATAATTTTACCATAGTAATCCATCAATTCTCCCTGTATGAAAACTTTACTATTTAACAGTTTGCAGAGGTCCCTTCGCAAGATCACATATGAGCTTGTTCTATATTGGATTTTCTAAAGCCTACATAAAATAAATTATCATATCAAACATTATAATGTCATTTGAACACTTATATCTTAAAATTCAATCATTTCAATATTTGTAATTGAAAACTTACATATTTCTCGAACTATCGAAGAAAGTGTCTTTTAACTTCTTTATTGATATCATCCTGTGTTTTGTCAAGCATTAGCTCGTGTAACAATTTCTAATATAATATAAAAACACTATTATGTATTTCAGTTATGAATAACACTAAATTTCAAAACCTAAATAATAAATTTCAACTTACTGCACAAAGGGTTGAACCTTTTGACAGTTCAATAAAATATAACCATAGGTAGCCTGAAATTCTTCCTCTGTTAACATTCTTCTTGTTAAACGTCCGTATGTTCGTCCAAGATATGTGAAAATGGATAAGTTATCATTAGCATCACTTATTCCTCCCCCATTGTCATTATGAGGAACTTTTCTTTCTCTTGTGTAAACATGTGGCCTAAAATAATGTGAACAAAATATACTAGCTTCCTCCATTAAATAAGCATTACTTATCGAACCTTCAACTCTAGCCTTGTTTTTGACATTTTTCTTCAAGTGATGCAAATACCTATATTAGCGAATAGGGTTATTACAATTTATTTGTTAAAACATATTATTACTTCAATTACGATCATTTTTGTTGAATTACCTCTCAAACGGATACATCCATTGATATTGAATTGGACCAGCTAGTTTTGCCTCATGTAGTAAATGCACAAGTAGATGCTCCATAGAGTCAAAGAAGCTTGGAGGAAAAATCCCTTCTAACTTGTACAAAATTACTAGAATTTCCCTTTCTAGTTTTTCCATTTCAACCAATTTGGTTTCAGATGATGTTAAACTTTTAGAAAACAAACTTAATTCTATTATTACTTCCTAAACCTTATTCGTTAGCATCTCCTGAAATGAAATTAGAATTATCCTTTACATAAACACATGACAATCATGACTTTTCTTCCTAAATAATTTGAACTTCCTCATATCCATACACCTTGCCAAGTTTGAAACATAACCATTAGGAAACTTTAGACTTTTCAACCATTCACAAAATATTTCCTTTTGTTTTTTGTCCAAAGTGTAACATGCTTTCGAATATTTACCTGTGCAAAGATCTTTATATAACTCATTCCTTCTATAAAGAAGTTGCAAATCAGCTCGTGATTTTGCATTGTCTTTTATCCTCCCTTCAATGTTCATTATGGTATTGAATAAATTGTCAAAAAAAAATTTCATTATGCATATCAAATTAGTTTTGTAATATGGCAAATCTAAAAGATGCTTCGTTTTCTCCAACCAAAGTTTTTACTAATGCTTGTATTAACTTCATCAGCTTCAAATTCTGTAACTTTCAGCAAGCCTAATTCCTCAATCTCCTGCAATATCTCTTCACCATCTTTGTGAGGGGGAGGAGATGTTTTTGCCATCCTATTCTTAATGAATTTTCGTTTATTGTGCCTAAATGGATGATCTAATGAAGAAATTTCCCGTGGTTGTCAAACTAACATGTTTTGCCCCTATTTGGAAGATAAAATGCATCAAAATCATTGCCACAATAAGGACAAGCCAATTTTCCTACTGTGCTCCATCCAAATAACATGGAATATGCCGAAAAATCACTAATGGTCCACATCAAAGCTACTCTCAAAACAAAATTTTGTTTTAGAGACACATCATATGTCTCAACACCATATTCCCAAAAATGCTGCAATTTAGATATCAATGGTTGTAAGAATACATCAATTTTATGCTTTGAATTTGTAGGCCCTAGCACAATCACTGTCAAAAACATATATGCCTATTTCATACACATCCATAGAGGTAAATTATAAGGAGTAATTATAATTGGCTATGATGAATATTACTGGCCGGTTTGACCAAAAGGTTGGAATGCATCCATTGACAATCCTAACCTAACATTTCAACTTTCAGCTGCAAACTCATAATGGGTGTCATTGAAATTTTTCCATACCATTGCATCTCATGGATGACTCATTATTCCATCTTCCTATTCATGTTTATTATTCCATCTTAAGTGAGATGCAGTAACATCAGAAGCATATAGTCTTTGAAGTCTCGTAGTTAGCAGGAAATAACACATCCGCTTCTAAGGTACTAATTTCTATTTCATAGAACACTTTCTAGGCTTGAACATAAATTGACCACAAAATTGCACTCTTTTAATTACACATCATCTCCCTAATATAACATACATCCCAATTTGCGACAATCAATTTTTTCAATAGGCAAACTAAGACCCCTAATAAGTTTCTTCATATTGTAAAAACTATCAACCATTGTATGATTAGGAGGCAATGGTTCGTTATACCATCTAAGAATTTTATCAAAACTATGATAAGAAATATGGCCTTTAGACTTTATCTTCAATATTCAAGAAATTGAAGACAATTGAGTAAGTGTCTTACAATTTGGCCATAATTCTTGGTAAGCTAAGTGTAATAAGTCAAAAAACTATTTTCTATGTAGGTTTGGTTGTTCTTTAAGATTTTCTATATTTTCCTAAAAGGTATAACCGGCTGCATCATAAACCATTTGCATATAAGGATTTTCATTTGCATCCACATTATTTGTTCTAAATCCAATCTCCCCTTCAAACTCATTTAAGTTCACTGATGATTATACTTCATTACCCTTTGAGGTGCTACAAATCAATCATTCCTTATATCATGTTCACTCAAAATAATTGTGGATAAACCCTTTTCTCAGTAAATGCTCATTCACTTTATCAATAGGAAGGAAACGAATGTGTTTGCTTTTTTTACATGGACATCTAATCTTTGGGTCATCCATATATGCTAGTTGAGAACATGCATAATGAATAAAAGCTTTAACTCCCTCGACAAACTCAGGATTAATGAAACCATCAATTGTTAATTGTTTATACATACAAGATCTATCAACATTACTTATTTCTACAAAACTGTTAATTTCGAACAATGATTCCGTAGTTAATATCCTTTATATTCCCCAAAGTTTACAGAACATCTAAACTTTACATAACATCCCCTAAGTATTAACTAATTGAATTAATCCCCAAAGTTTACACCTATGAATCAAGAAAACAAGTTCTCATGTGACTCCTAGAATCGTGGTATTTTTCACCGATAAGCCTCACGGGAGCTGCATCACAGGTTATAGGTTAAGGTTTATGGGTTAAGATAAAAAATATTTATTAACTAAATATCTTTTTGTTTGTAATCATATATGTTAGAAGACATTTCAAAGGCGCTCTTAAGGACGTGAAAGGGAAAAGCAACAGCTGCTTGATTTGATATGGGAGCATAAAATGAATTACTTAATTTTATAAAGTTGGCATTTTTAAATGAATGGTTTAGATATTGTTATTGAAATTTAAAATTAATGTTAGAAGTTTGATATTTAACCTAAATTAATTCTGTACTAGTAACAAATATAATAAGTAAAGATAAAAATATGAATAATTTGATTAATAAATTATTGTAACATATAAAAATTATCTAATATGT
>JAOQMP010000004.1:27934267-27948345 GCA_027563575.1 Erythroxylum pedicellare
GAAGGAGAGGATAGCGCAGCGAGGATTTAAAGCTGTAGCAAAGGAGTCGATAATACTCTTCATCTTGTTTATGTTTTGTTATCCTTATACCATATCATGTATGGATTGGCATAATGATTTGGATTTGTTGCTTCCGCAGGAAAAATCATTTCTTAAAAGTTCTGAAATCTACTATTTCTCCAAATATAGCATGTTTTCTTTTTTCGATCCAACATTAAAATCTTTAAAGAATTGTTGAATCCTTCCTTTGTCTCCAAAAAATGGTGAACTCTTGATCAAGAATAATGGAAAATAGTTTCAAAGTAACTTTTTGATGTTTTCTTAGCCAAATAACTTATCTTTCATACCTCCTCCACTTGGTAAAACCAAAACCCTAACTTTTAATAAGCTATATATTTTGTTTTCCAATTCATGGTGGAAATACCACTCTATCATAAGCTCCACTACACTATACTAAACCATAAAAAAGAACTAAAAAAAAAGAACTGAAATCATTTTTCAATGTAGGAGTGATTCATTTTTTCATTATACACACTTGCATCAAAGTTATAACACTCCCATCATTTAAAGGAATAGATATCTATCAATTTAAATTATGCAGAACACTCTCATACAATAAACATCATCATAACAGGGATTTTATCAAACATCTTACATGCATCAGAAATTCATCCCAACATTATAACCAAAATCAGGTCTTATCCCTTCTATCACTAACATTTATACATAAAAATTGTTTTCCAATCACATAATACATAAATAAACAAAAGTAATCAAATACCCAAATTAACTTTCATCTAATATAAGAAAAAATAGATGACAGTGGCTACAAAAATACCTCCATCGAAGGACAAGAAGATAGTGGTCACAGAAGACAAATGTCATCGTGCAGAAGAGGAGTCCATAATAGAGAAACCAGAGAGAAGAAAATCATATGAGAGGAGAGACAAAGCAGACAAAGAAGAATACACAGGTAGGGGGGAGGAGACTTTTAGGTGAGTTAGATGTAAACCAAAATGACGTTGTTTGGTGTTAAACCAAATGACATCGTTTTAGTTTACTTTAAACTACTGAAGCCGAAGAAAAAAGTAATGTTTACCTTCAAAATTTACTTACGAAATTTACCGACAGAAAAGTTTCCATCAGTAAACTCAAAACTTTTTTATTCTACCATCAATACCATCAATTCTCGTCTTCTTCACTGATGAGTATTTTATACTGTCACTCAAGTCCGTCAAAAATTTTGTTAGGATGATTTCCCTCTATATTTATCGACGGATATTACTACCACTGTTGAATGAAAATTTTCCTGACAATGTTGCCGATGGAAATTGATTTTCCGTCGATAATTTACAATGGTATTGTTTCCGTCTTTAATTTTCCATCTCTAATTCCTACTTTTCTTATAGTACTAGCCATCCTTTTAATCATTTGGTTCATAAATGGTAGAGGACAACGATCCTTATTCATCACCGTGTTAAGCTTCCTGTAATTAATGCAAGCCATATAACCTATGACTGTGTGAGTAGAAATCATCTACCTTTTCCTCTTTTCATCACTATTTTGCCTACTTTTTTATGGCTCACATTGTATCAAACTAACCTATTCACTATCCAAAATAGGATAACTATTACCTGCAATTAGCAACTTCACTACTTTCTTCTCAACCACTTCTTTTATGTGACAGTTTACCCTTCTTTGTATTTCCCTCACCGTCTTACAGCTTCATCAAGGTGAATCCTATGCATCACCATATTAAACTTATACCTCTTATGTTAGATATTTGCTATCTTATGGCTCTCATCGTCTTCATAATGGTCTCTACTACTCTCTTCTCTTGTTCACCATCTAGTTAGTTTGAAATTATGATAGGTAAATTATAAGCCAAAAGAGCATTTTAAACATTAACTTTTACACCAACATTACAAGAAATATGTCATTTAGCGAAAAAAAATACCGACGGAAAGCCACAAGGTTCCATTGGGAAAACAGATTCACGACATAATTAACTAACAAACAAAGGCATCATAAAAACGACCGTAGGTAATAATTTTCAACGAATAACAGTTTATGGATGAACATTTTATGCAATCATCAGTGAATATACCGATGATTGTTTCAATGGACCGTCAGTAAATTTACCGACTGTCAAGATTTTTTTGTCGGCATATTTATAGATAATTTTGGTTATTCCATCGGTAACTTGATTACAATGGTACCGATGGTTATGATTGTTCCATCAGTGAGTATATCGATAGTTTTTCTACGACAAATCTTGTCAGTAAAGTTGGCGACAAGTTGTCAATATTACCGATAGAGCAATATGTTCTGTCAGTAAATATATTGGATTTTATTGACGTGGACTTGTGTTTCGTCAGTAAATATAATGCATTTTACTAACATGCACTTGTTTTCTATCAATAAATATTTTGAATTTTTTTAAATGCAGACATTAAATTTTATTTCATTATCTTATGTTTAATGCATAATTTAAATAATCATGAATTATCTGTGCATAATATTTTGATTTGTTTATAATTTAATTTATTTAAACAGAAAGTTGATTGATGATATAAAGTTAAAATTATCTGAATTGATAATAAAAACATTAAATTGTACATAATAAGTATTTGTAATTCAAATGAAATGACTACAAGTACACTATTGATTTGGTGACCGCAGATGCTCTAATTACTGCGATGAGGTGCTACCCCTTCTATTTAACTCATCCATCTCATTACGGAGCTCAACTATATACTCCATTGACTGCTGCAACTGAGTTGCCAATGTCTGCACTATGCTTCAAAACTCATTGACTTCATTGGTTGTCGACCACCAACTCGTTGTTGTTGTACTGGACATGAAGGATTGCAAATAACATGTGTTTGCAAATGAACCTAAGTCAACGATCCTTCCACGACATTCCTTACCACCCACTGCATCAAGATATGTTTGACTCTCATCAACAGCTTGTTCGTGCTAAGACTGTCATTGAATGCTTTCTTGTATTTGGTCTTATTAGAAGGCAATGTTTATATTAGTAAGTTATAATTATTAGTAATTAATAGTAAATGATAAATTTTAGATACATTAAGTTCTCTACATCAAGTGTTGACGAATGTCACATTGTCATGCTTCTTAGTGTGAGTGTGCAAAAAGAGCTGATGGGGTGTAGGTCTCATGCTCCGAGAGTTTTCTTGCATAAGAATAAAATGTTATAAGTCAACTAGAATTTATAAAAATTTCGACAAAATTTACTCTATTTTTATGATATTTACCCCCTGTTGAACAAATAAGTTTACTTAACAACATAGCCATATATGGCACCAGATGTTTATAACCTTATCATTTTCCATAATACACATATTTTCATTCCAAAATTCACACATCAATTTAAATTGATATACATCAAAATACAAACAGAATATAAATGTAAAGAGTAAATACTTACAAGTCTCTCTGCTTGTTCGTGGTGAGTAATAAATCCTCTCGTATGTACAGGAAGACTCTCTTCCCCCAGTCCTCCACATCTGTTGGTAGAATTACGCTTTGAAATAGACATTGCCTCAAGTAATGTCCAATACTGTTGCCAATAACTCCATATTTGTTTAAAAATATAAGGTGGTCATACACCAGCCTTGTGTATCACACCAACAAAGTCCCGATAATGTGTACATACTCGTCTCTCCCATACTTTATTAATGATCACATCAAATCCAGAATCTCAAAAAAAGTTTCTGAAATAAAAGGAAAAAAATTTGATAAATACATATAATGTAATAATATTTATCTAATTAATGTATAAAAATAATTAAAAAAGAAAATATATTTTTTATTGTACCTCAAACTCCTGGTAGTAAAATTCCTTTGTGGCCTGAGAGATATTCTTCCATACATAATCCTCAAGATCAATCTTCTCTTTAAATTTGGATGTCATATTTCTTGAGCACAGTCTAGACTAAATCAACCTAATATAAATTTTTTTATAACATTTTAAAATTTACACCTATAGCTTAATTATAAACATATGGTGTTTCATGTATTTTCACCTACAGATTATTGACAATTGTGATGTAAGTTCTTCCATCAGGTCCCTCAACTCCAAGATGATGGCCGGCTCCTTCATCTGTATCATTTACCCCTGATATCTCTTTCGCTAAAGGGGTAGTGGATGGTGGAGCATCAGATAAGAAAGGTGATGCCTCATCTGTAAGTGTAGTAGCTAGAGGTGGAGAAGGTGATTCAGTTGTAGCTATAGAGTGTGATGATTTACCTGGACAGTAAGTACCTCCAAATCATTGTCTAAACCTCGGTCGCATGAAATCATGTTTTCTCTTTGGTGGCATATTTCAACCTGAAATT
Organism: Erythroxylum pedicellare; assembly: GCA_027563575.1. Taxonomy (NCBI): domain Eukaryota; kingdom Viridiplantae; phylum Streptophyta; class Magnoliopsida; order Malpighiales; family Erythroxylaceae; genus Erythroxylum; species Erythroxylum pedicellare. Next base: position 27,938,630 of record JAOQMP010000004.1, read on the forward strand.
CATTTTTGATTGAATTCTTTAGAAATATAAGAATTTGAATTCAAAGTTTTACATAATATATTGAAACAGAAATAATTGATTTGTTGAATATAATATTCAATTGCAAACATAAATTAATCGCTATCATCACTTAATTGTAAATTAAAACCATGTTATTTTTTGAAAAATAAGAATCAAATTTAGACTCCTCTCCAGATCTCTAACCCTTGTCATCCTCTCTAGATGAAAGTTCAACATATTTATTAGATGGATCGTTCAAAGGTTCATTATTGTTATATATGATAGATGCATTTATTTCATAAACATCTTCCTTAAGCGCTTCACTTTCAATTCTCTACTCTCCTTTTCCATGTGATTCAAAAACACCTCTAGTTTTAACTTTGCAAATGGCTAACCAATCTGACTTATCTCGTCGTAAGCTGGGAAAAGGAATATAATATACCTGAATCACTTGCATTGCTAACACAAAAGGTTCAAAGTGTCTCAATCTTCTTCTATTATTGATTTTAACAAGATTGTATCGGCTATACACTTTTGTACTAACATTTGGAGTCAAATCAAACCAGCCACACTTAAATATCGCAATTCGCTTTATTGGCAATATAGGGTATTCAATTTCAAATATTTCAATAATTTTACCATAGTAATCCATCAATTCTCCCTGTATGCAAACTCCACTGTTTGTTGTTTCCATGCTGTATCCATGATATTTTGTATGATATTTGTGTCCATTACCAAAATACACCAGACATGATTTAACATTTTACAGAGGTCCTTTCACAAGATGACATATGAATTTGTTCTCTATTGGATTTTCTAAGGCCTACAAAAAACAAATTATCATATCAAATAGTATAATGTCATTTGAACACTTAAATCTTATAATTTAATCATTTCAATTTTTTTAAGTGAAAACTTACATATTTCTCGAACCATTGAGGAAAGTGTCTTCCAATTTCTTTATTGATATCATCTAGTGTTTTCTCACGCATTAGCTCACGTAACAATTCCTCTTATAATCTAAAAACATTATTATGTATTTCAGTTATGAATAACATTAAATTTTAAAACCCAAATAATCAATTTCAACTTAGTGCATGAAAGGATGAAACTCTTGACAGTTCAATAAAATGTAACCATAGGTAGCCTCAATTTCTTCCTTTGTTAACATTTTTCTTGTTGAATGTCCATATATTTGTCCAAGATATGTGAAAATGGATAAGTTACTATCAACATCACTCGTTCCTCCCCCATCGTCATTACGAGGAACTTTTCTTTCTCTTGTGTGAACATGCGACTCAAAATAATGCGAACAAAATGTACTAACTTCCTTCACTAAATAAGCATTACATAGTGAACCTTCAACTCTAGCCTTGTTTTTTTCATTTTTCTTCAAGTGATGCAAATACCTATATTAACAAATAGGGTTATTACAATTTAGTTATTAAAACATGTTATTACTGCAATTATAATAATTTTTGTTGAATTACTCTCAAACAAATACATCCATCGATATTGAATTACACCGGCTCGTTTTGCCTTATGTGCTAAATGCATAAGTAGATGCTTCATACAGTTAAAGAAGCTTGGAGGAAAAATCCCTTCTAATTTGCACAAAATTACTGGAATTTCCCTTTCTAGTTTTTCAATTTCAGCTAACTTGATTTCAGATGACATTAAACTTTTGAAAAACAAACTTAATTTTGTTATTACTTCCCAAACCTTATTTGGTAGTGACTCCTGAAATGCAATTGGAATTAGCCTTTACATAAGCACACGACAATCATAACTTTTCATTCCAAATAATATGTACTTTCTCATGTCCACACACCTTGCTAAATTTGAAGCATAACCATTGGGAAACTTTAGACGTTTCAACCATTCATATAATATTTCCTTCTGGTTTTTGTCTAAAGTGTGACATGCTTTTGGATATTTACCTGTGCGAAGATCTTTATGTAACTTTGTGAGGGGGAGGAGGTGTTTTTACCTTCCTATTCCTAATGAACTTTTGTTTATTCCATCTAAATGGATGATCTGGAGGAAGAAATTTCTTGTGATTGTTAAACCAATATGTTTTGCCCCATTTGGAAGATAAAATGCATCAGAATCATTGCCACAATAAGGACAAGTCAATTTTCCTGCTATGTTCCATCCAGACAATATGGCATATGCTGGGAAATCACTAATGGTCCACATCAAAGCTTCTCTCAAAACAAAATTTTGTTTCAGAGACACATCATATGTCTCAATGTCATATTATCAAAGATTCTGCAATTCAGATATCAATGGTTATAAGAATACATCAATTTTATGCTTTGGATTTGCAGGCCTTGGAACAATCACTATCAAGAACATATATGCGTCTTTCATACACACCTATTTATGAAAATTATATGGAGTAATTATGATTGTCCATGATGAATATTGATAGCCGGATTGACCAAAAGGTTGGAATTCATCCATCAACAATCCCATCCTAACATTTCGACTTTCAACTGTAAACTCATAATGGATGTCATTGAAATGTTTCCATACTAGTGCATCTTATGGATGACTTATTATTCCATCGTCCTGTTTGTGTTCATTATGCCATCTCATGTGAGATGCAGTAACATTAAAAGCATATAGTCTTTGAAGTCCCAAAGTTAGCGAAAAATAATACATCTGCTTCTAAGGTACTAATTTCTATTTCATAGAATGCTTTCTAGGCTTAAACCTAAATTGAACACAAAATTTGCACCCTTGTAATTCTACATCATCTCCCTAATACAACATACATCCCAATTTGCAACAATCATTCTTTTTAATAGGCAAATCAAGAACCTTAATAATTTTATTCATATTGTAAAAACTATCAACCATTGTATGATAAGGAGGTAATGATTCATTATACCATTCAAGAATTTTATCAAAACTATGATCATAAATATATCCTTTAGACTTTATGTTCAATATTCAAGCAATTGAATACAATTGAGCCATTGTCTCATACTTTGACCATAATTCTTTGTCAACTGAGTGTAGTAAGTCAAAAAATTATTTTGTATGTGTGTTTTAGTTCTTCTTCAAGATTTTCTATATTTTCTTGAAAGGTATAACCAGCTGCATCATAAACCATTTGTATATAAGGATTTTTCATTTGCATCCACATTATTTGTTCTAAATCCAATCCCCCCTTCAAAATCATTTAAGTTCATAGATGATTGTACTTGATTACCCCTTGAGGTGCTACAAATCAATGGTTCCCCATATCTTGTCCACTCAAAATAATTTGGGATAAACCCTTTTCTCAGTAAATGCCCATTAACTTCATCAATAGGAAGGAAATGAATGTGTTTGCTTTTTTTTACATAGACAACTGATCTTTAGGTCATTCATATATGCAGGCTGAGAATCTGCATAATGAATAAAAGCTTCAACTCCCTTAACAAACTTAGGATTAGTGAAACAATCAGGTGTTAATCATCTATACATCCAAGATCTATCAACATTACTCATTTCTGCAAACCTGTTAATTTCAAACAGTGATTCCATAGTAAATATCCTTGATGTTCACCAAAGTTTAAAGAATATCTAAATTTTACATAACATCCCCTAAGTATTAACCAACTGAATTAATTATCAAAGTTTACACTTGTGAATTAAGGAAACAAGTTCTCGTTGTGACTACTAGGCTTATGGCATTTTTAATCGATAAACCTCACGGGAGCTGCATCACGAGTTATGGATTAAGGTTTATGGATTAAGATCAAAAATATTTATTAACTGAAGATCTATTTTTTTTGTTTTCAATCATATATGTTAGAAGAGAATTCAAAGACGTAATTAAGGATATAAAAGGGAAAATTCTTGATCAGCTTGATTTGATAGGGGAACATAAATGAATTACTTAATTTTATTAAGTTGCAATTTTTAGTTAAATGGTTTAGATATTATTATTGAAATTTAAAATTAATGTTAGAAGTTTGATATTTAATCTAGATTAATTATGTACTAGTAACAAATATAATAAGTAATGATAAAACTATGAATACTTTGATTAATAAATTATTGTAACGTATACAAATTATCTAATATGTTTAGAAGAAAATTATTATTATATTAAAAAAGATGCGTGTAAAGATTCACACATAAAAAGTAAAGAGAACCTAATCATTTCGGAGAGCATTAATGAAATAACCCATTGAAAAAATTTAGATATTTGGAATTATAAGTCAAACCCATCCTATGTTAATTCATTGATAAAATTAAGTTCATACTACAAACAAGTTTCGGTTGGGGCAGTCCATTTACATTATAAATGCAGGAAGTTCAAATGGGAGTTTCAAACCACAAACAAATACCTAAATTAAACCAAGTACACAAAAACCTGGTAAATAACAAAACTCACTTACCTCAATCAACAGGCAAAAGAAGTCACTAAAGCATGTGAAGGAAGAAGATGATGGAGGTAGAGTGAGTTGATGGTCAAAGAAGATAACCAAAATAAGGCAAAGAAGACAATGAATTTCAAAGTAGTACACAAATTGATATAAATTCATGTTTAGAAGTTTTGTCATGCAAGAAAATCTAGTCATTTGCCTTTTAAAACATAAAAAGGATGATAAATGTTCTCTTTTTAATGAATTAAAAAGATGCAAAATGACTACATTGCAAAATATAGAAGCAGATACAAATTCAATTAAAATGTTTGGAAAATCATTGTTGACATTGTCAAAAGCAAAGGAAATGAATGTCAAAAATGAATACCTGTTGAAGATTCTCATCGATCTCCTTGAAAATAGAAATATTGCCAACAAATGAGTTCCTACAACCAAGCAATAATTAATAAGATCTTAGCCAGTAGAATTACAAATCTATCCTATACAAGACCCAACTATTGTTCCATACTATAAATTACAATGTGAAAAAAATAAATCTTTATGATATTATAACACAAACAAAGTAGTCTAACATTGAACATTTAAGAAATCAAGGCCACTTACACATATGGAGGGAATGCATTATATCTATATGGAAAGGGCTATTTCTTATATATTTTGTTATCTACTTTTCTAGTTTAACATGCATATCCACCGTAACTTAATTTGACTATAAAAAAACTCTCATTCTTATACTCAACTAAGTCTTAAATAATTACACTACTATTGCACACTATCGGATGCAATTGTTATTAATAGAGATCTTTATTTCTATTATGAGGACTTTATTTCATAGAGATCGTCTAATAACATGTATTATGAGGACTTTACATCATACTGTAATACAAATTTTATGAGTCATTTTAGGTTAACTCTTTAAAGGAAGCTCAGAACTACTCTTTAATTTAGTTCCTCACACCATCCAAAATCCGAGGATTTTAACTGAAGTTTGAGTTTATTAAGAGTCTTAATAAAAGGGAACATTAAATAATAGGATCTTCAATTACCCTAAGTAAAGGCCTACAATTAGTTTCAAAGCAAAACCATAAGTAAAAGTCCATTAAAAGTCATGTATGGATTTAATCCTATTAGTCTATTGGATTTGACTCCTATTTCATTTAATCATTCTTTCAATAATGATGATGCAAAAAGGGAAATATATATTAATTGTTTGCATGACAAGATTCGCAAGAACATTTTTTAGAAAATAAGAACAAAGAATAAGCTGACAAGTTTCGAAGTTACCATGCCCTAGTTAAAATGAGTTGGCTTCAAGTTATAGGCAACTTCAACTTTCTAAGCTCAACTATTATCCCCCTGTCAAAAGTGTAGAGCATCATGTGGTGGCCCCTTCAATTAATATGCAAAAAGTTGCAGCTGAAAGGTGGAATGCTACTCTTATTGGTTATTTCATGCACAAGAGTGTTTCTTTTCCAGTTATAAAGTCTTGGACACTTACCAATTAGAAAAAAAATATGGAATCAAAGTTATTCTTGTAAATAATAAAGATATATTTTCTAGTCCTTTTTTGGTTAAGAAAGTGTTAAAGTAAGGACTATGGCATGTTCAAAAGAAGTCAGTCCTAGTCCAGAACTAGTGGTTTATAATCAATATTAAAGACATTAAACACTTTAAATAACTATTTGGATGTGTATTCATAGAGTTTAGTTGAGCACTGAATGACTACAGGACTAAGCCATATAACTAGTTTTGTTTAACAGATGGAGCAACTGTTAAAACAAATATGATAAACTTTGCCAAGATATGGGTAGTAGTTGAGGCCATAGGAGATCATCCAAAAGAGATTCCAATTCTGAGGTTAAATGAAAGCTTTGATCTAATGTGAGATATGGTCAAGGTTATATAGAAGAGATTATATACTCTTCTTCAGTCTTAATGCATAATGATGAATTCAAATCTATAAGCAGAAAAAATTCAAATAGAAATAAGAAGACTTCTTCTTCTATTTAAAACATATGATAGTCATTGCATGGAATGTGACGGAATTAAATTCCCTTTCCAAAAAGCTCATTCTTAAAGAGTCCAGTTTGGAAAATAAGTTTTATCTTATAGGTATTTTGGAATCAAGTGTAATATACTCAGTTATTTGCCAAGCTATTAAAATCTAATTAACAATTACATTCCTCATTCTAATGGCAGAATCTTAGTGCTATTCATTAAAACACTTGATTCCTTAGTTACAAATAAGATAATTCACTTGAGGGTCATTTGCAAGGAACTGAATCTCACTGTGAGCATCTCCATCATTTATGCTCGCAACTACACCTTTTAAAGAACTACTCTATGGTCAAAGCTTAAAGAGATATCTTTGAATATGAAAGCACCCTAGCTCTTTAAGAGGGATTTCAATTTAAACATGCATCCAGATGAAGCTAAAGGGAATAACTCATCCCGACGGAATCTCAAGACTTGAGGAATTGCTTAAATGACATACAAGTCACTGATTTTCCATATAAGGGAAACTTTTACATATAGAGAAACAAAACAAACAAGTAGAGAATTTATTCTTATGGAAGAAGCTAGAATGTAACCTAATTAATCTAGAATAGTTCCAATCAGTTCCCCACACCAAAAGCCATCTTTCCTAATAAAAGCTTCTCAGATCACTCTCCTATAATAGTTCATTTTGCAAATGTTAAAACCATTTGTAAAATAATTGTTATGTTTAATAATTTTTTAGCTGAATTGGTAAGTTCCATTAAAACAATTTTAAGAGGCCTTGGCTGCTACACTTTTATTCAAGCCTGATAATTACCCACACCATCAAACCACAAACACAATTTGGAAATGATGAAAGCAGTACACAAAACTCAGTATAACACAAAACCCACTTATATCAATCGATGAATAAATGAAAATACAGAAGGAAGAAGGGAACAAAAGCACAGGAAGGATGAAGGGAACTGAAGCACGATGAAGATCCAGAACGAAAGCACAGAAAGGAATTGAAGTACCCAAAGGAAGAAGATGGATGCAGAAGGAAGAAGATGGACGGCGAGAAGGGAACCAAAGACTGTACACAGTGACAGATAACCGGCAGCAATAGAGAAAAAGAAAGCAAGGAGAAAATGAACATCAATGAATGAGGGGGGGGGGGGGGTTTCGGAGGTAAGCAACAAACGTTTAATGAAAACGACGTCATTTTTTATTTATCAAAAATATTAAAGACGAAGCTAACAGCGGCATTTAAATTTTAAATTTACCAATGGAATAACCTTTCCATCGGTAAATCACCAACAGAATCCAATTTTTTTGGTATATCTCGATTCGTTTATGTTTTATTAAATACGTTGTAGTCGAAGCAAACGACGATGTTTAACTATTAACTTTACCGATGGAATACACTTTCATTAGAAAACGATGACGTTTATTTTGCCTCTTATCATTCGCACCTCTTTTACTGATGATGATTCCTATTCTATCGCTATATTCTATCACAAAAATTAGCGAGATGGTCTCCCATCCATCTTTATCAACGGATATTTTGTCCGTCGCAAAATACCATATATTACGACAATTTCATTGATGAAATGTGATTTTCATCGCTAATTTTCAACGGTATTATTTCCATCAGTAATTGTCCGTCGACAATTGGTAATTTTCTTGTAGTGAGCGATGGAAAGGTTCATATTGTAATATAATGAAATGTTATTTAGATGGAGGGTTTATAATATAATGAAATGTTATTTGGATGGAGAGTTTATAATATAATATAGTATAAAGTTGTTTATCATTTTACATTCTATCATAAACCCCTCAATTTAGAGGTTTTTCATTTTACTGTTTAGGATGGAATAAGATATAATATGAAACTCTCATCTTCCATCTCATTCCATTCAATTTTATTATAAACCCTCCTCCTAAACGATGGAATAATATTACATTCCATTAATAAACCTCCATCCAAACATAGCCTAATAGTTCCAAGTGTTTTCTAGTCCCAGGGGCTTATTGTTTTTATTTTTAATTTTTGGTTTTTATTTTTAAATTATTTGCTTAAATTTTTTATTTATATGGGTTTAGTTTCTTTCAGTTTTTATAAATTATAAAAATCAGAAAAGTTAGTTTTGAGTTTTGTTTTCTTTTTTATAATAAGATTTAAAGTCAATTAAATATATGTTATTTAATTAATTTAAAATTAGTTATTAATATAATGATTATAATTAATTTAATTTAATTCATGCTTTTGAATACTGTACCATTCCAGTCAGCACCGGCCGGAATGTACCATACCAATATAGAAATGAAACGATACAAGCAACCATCGGTACCGGCCTAAAATACCGGTCGGTACCGGTAGTTTTCATTCAGTACCAGCTGGTACCGTAAACTTCCAAAACTCCAGGGAACTATTTGCAAATTTAAAAAAATTTTAACCCTAAATCCCCAACCACCGACTGTTTCAGCAGACACTCTTCTATTCTTCTCTCATCTCTGTGTCGCCTCCTCCTTTGTGTTCGCCTTGCATTGCCGCCTGGCTCGTCTCTTCTCACCGTCGCCGTCGTGTCTAACCACTGCTACACTACTCTAACCCTCGCCTCCTTCGTTTGTCCTCCTTTGACATCGGTTGAAGAAGATGCTTCGTCGTTCCTCCACGCAGACTTGAAGACGCCACCACCTTCTCCACCCAAAGCCACCACACCGCAGCACCGCTACACCCCACCGAAGCCACCGGAGATGCATTTGAAGCCACAGAAGACGCATCGAGACTCTAACCTATGACAAAACCTGAAGACCCAATGTTGGTTTTTTTAATTTTTCTGATTTTGAAAATTTCATGCTTAATTAAAATTTTTGTTGTGTTGGATACTTGGATTGGATCATCATCATTGGAATGTTGGATCAATGTGATGGATTTGGTTAGATGATGCATGGCGTTGGAGACTTGGAGTTGATTAGAGTGTTGGATGGTGTTTCTTATGTTGTTGTGCGATCTGGGAACTGGGATGTGATCTGAAATTATTTGGTTGGAGTTGCGTGATTGGTTGTGTTTGTGTATGAAATTATTTGGTTGGAGTTGGAATGTGATTTGAAATTTTGAATATTGAATTGAATTGGTTGTGTTTTGTGCATCTGAAATCTGAAATAAATGTCATTTGTGTTGCTTTGGTTCATGAACGTTCAGTTTGGAATTTGGTTTGGTCAAGATGAAGTTGCAAATTATAAAATAAGGACATAAATTTATAACATAATGAAACATGTTTACATTGAAAGTTGTCCAAAAAAATTGCAATTTAAGACACAAAATTAGAATATAATGAAAAAACCTTT
>JAOQMP010000004.1:27948445-27959595 GCA_027563575.1 Erythroxylum pedicellare
AAAATTATCTTAATTGATAATAAAAACATTAAATTGTACATAATAAGTATTTGTAATTCAAATGAAATGACTACAAGCACACTATTGATTTGGTGACCGCGGATGTTCTGATTGTTATGATAAGGTGCTATTTTTGCCCTTCAACTCATCTATCTCATTACGAAGTTGAGCTATGTACTCCATCGATTGTTGCAACTAAGTTGCCAATATCTACATTGTGCTCTGAAGCTCATGGACTTCATTGTTTGTCAACTGCCTATTAGATGTTGCTGTACTGGACATGGAGGATTGCAAACAATATGTGTTCTTAAATGAACCTAAGATGAATATCCTTCCACGACAGTCCTTACCACCCACTGCATGAAGATAAGTTTGAGTCTCATCAACATCTTCAGACTGCTGAGACTATCATCGAATGCTTTCTTGTATTTGATCCTATCAGAAGGCAATATTTATATTAGTAAGTGATAATTATTAAGCATTAATATTAAACAATAAATTTCATAATCATTTAATTCTTTACATCAGGTGTTGGCGAATCTTGCACCGTTATGCTTTTTAGTATGAGCGTGCAAAAAGAGTTGACGGGATGTAGGCCTCATGCTCATAGACTTTTCCTGCATAAGAATAAAATGTTACAAGTGAACTAGAATTTATAAAAATTTTGACAGAGTTTTCTTTATTTTTGTGATATTTACCCCTTATTGAATAAAGAAAATAACTCAATAATACAGCCATATATGACATCAGACATTTATAACATTATCATTCTCTATAATACAACAAAGTAAAAAGTCAGAATATAAATGTAAAGTGTAAATACTTACAAGTCTCTCTGCATATTCGTGGTGGGTAATAGATCCTCCCGTATGTACGGGAAGACTCTGTACCCCCATCCCTTCACATCTGTTAGTAGAATTACGTTCTGAAATGGACATTACCTCAGGTGATGTCTAATATTGTTGCCAATGACTCCAAATGTGTTCAGAAATGTAAGGCAGTTGTACACTAGTCTTGTGTATCGCACCAACAAAGTCCCGATAACATGTACGTGCTCGTCTCTCCTATACTTTATTAATGATCGTGTCAAATTCAAAATTCCAAAAAATTCTTTCTGAAACAAAAGGAAAAATGTTCGATAAATACTTATAATGTAATAATATTTATAAAATTAATGTACAAAAATCAATTAAAAAAGAAAATAATTTTTTGGTACCTTAAACTCCTGATAGTAAAAATCCTTTGTGGCCTGAGAGATATTTTTCCATACATATCCTTCACGATCAATCTTCTCCTTAAATTTGGATTTCATGTTTCTTTAGCTCGGTCCAGACGGAATCAACTTAATATAAAAACTAACAATTTTATACCATTTTTAAGATTTAAACCTATAACTTAATTATAAACATATAATGTTTCATGTATTTTTACTTACAGATTATTGACAATTGTGATGTAAGTTCTTCCATCAGGTCCCTCAACTCCAGGTTAGCAGTCCCCTCCTTCATTCGCATCGCTTACCCCTGATATCTCTGTCACTATAGGGGTAGTGGATGATGTAGGGGTGGTGGATGGTGTAGCAGCAGGTACGGAAGGTGATGTCTCATTTACAAATGTAGTAGTTGGATGGGGAGGAGGTGATTCAGTTCCATCTACAGAATGTGATGCTTCACCTGGGCAGTAAGTACCCTTGAATCGTTGTCTGAACCTTGGTCGCATTATATCATGTTTTCTCTTTGGTGGCATATTTCAACCTGAAATTCATATTTTGCACAATATATTGAAAGTGAAATAATTAATTTGTTGAATATAATATTCAATTACAAACACAAATTAATCTCTATCATCACTTAATTGTAAATCAAAATCATCATCTTCTTTTTCTGAAGAATAAGAATCAAACTCAGGCTCCTCTTTAGATCTTTGACCCTCATCATCCTCTTTAGATGAAATTTTAACATATTCATTAGATGAATCATTCAAAGGTTCATTATCGTCATATATGACAGATGTATTTATTTCATAAACATCTTCCCAATACGCTTCACTTTTAATTTTATGTTCTCCTTTTCTATGTGATTCAAAAACACCTCTAGGTTTAACTTTATAAACGGCCAACCAATCTAACTTATCTCGTCATAAGTTGGGAAAAGGGATATAATACACCTGAATCGCTTACATTGTCAACACGAAAGGTTTAAATTGTCCCAATCTTCTTCGCTTGTTGATTTTAACTAGATTATATCAGTTATGCACTTTTGTACCAACATTTGGAGTTGGATCAAACTAGTCACACTTAAATATCACACTTCACTTTATTGGCAATACAAGGTACTCAATTTCAAGTATCTCAATAATTTTAACATAGTAATCAATCAATTCTCCCTGTATGTAAACTCCACTATTTATTGTTGCCATGATATGACCATGATATTCTGTATGATATTTTTATTCATTAACAAAATACACTAGATATGATTTAACAGTTTAAAGAGGTCCCTTCACAAGATCACATATAAACTTATTCTCTATTGGATTCTCTAAGGCCTACACAAAAGAAATTATCATATCAAATAATATAATGTCATTTGAACACTTAAACCTTATAATTCAATTATTTCAATATTTGTAAATGAAAACTTACATATTTCTCGAACCATCGAGGAAAGTGTCTTCTAACTTCTTTATTGATATCATCATATATTTTGTTGGGCATTAGCTCGCGTAACAATGCCTCATATAATCTAAAACATTATTCTGTATTTTAGTTATGAATAACACTAAATTTCAAAACCCAAATAATCAATTTCTACTTACTGCATGAAAGGTTGAACCTCTTGACAGTTCAATAAAATGTAACCATGAGCAACCTCAATTTCTTCCTCTGTTAACATTCTTCTTATTGAATGTCTATATGTTTGTCCAGGATATGTGAAAATGGATAAGTTATCATCAGTATCACTCATTCCTCCCCCATCGTCATTACGAGGAACTTTTCTTTCTCTTGTATGAAATGTGGCTCAAAATAATGTGCACAAAATGTACTAGCTTTCTTCACTAAATAAGCATTACATATTGAACCTTCAACAATAGCCTTCTTTTTGACATTTTTCTTCAAGTAATGCAAATACCTATATTAGATAACAGGGTTATTATGATTTTTCTGTAAAACATGTTATTACTTTAATTACAATCATTTTTGTTGAATTACCTCTCAAACGGATACATCTATCACTATTGAACTAGATCGACTAGTTTTTTCTCATGTGCTAAATGCACAAGTAGATGCTTTATACAGTTAAAGAAGCTTGGAGGAAAATTTCTTTCTAACTTGCAAAAAATTACTGGAATTTTCCTTTCTAATTTTACCATTTCAGCCAACTTGATTTTAGATGATGTTAAAGTTTTGAAAAACAAACTTAATTATGTTATTACTTCCCAAACCTTATTTAGTAACAACTCTCGAAATTAAATTAGAATTAGCCTTTGCATAAACACATTACAATCATGACTTTTCGTACCAAATAATTTGTACTTCCTCATGTCCACACATCTTGCCAAGTTTGAAACATAACCATTGCGAAAATTTAGACTTTTCAACCATTCACACAATATTTCCTTTTGTTTTTTTGTCCAAAGTGTAACATGCTTTTGAATATTTACCATAGAAAAGATCTTTATGTAACTAATTGCTTCTATGAAAAAGTTACAAATCAGCTCGTGATTTTGCGATGTCTTTTATCCTCCCTTCAATGTTCATTATGGTATTGAGCAAATTCTTAAAAATATTTTTTTCAATATACATCACATCTAGATTATGATGTATCAAATTAGTTTTCCAATATGGCAAATCCTAAAAGATGCTTCGTTTTCTTCAATCAAATTTTTTACTAATGCTTTTATTAACTTCATCAACTTTAAATTTTGTAACTTTCAACAAACCTAATTCCTCAATCTCTTGCAAAATCTCTTCACCAGCTTTGTGAGGGGGAGGAAGTGTTTTTACCATCCTATTCTTAATGAACTTTTGTTTATTGCACCTAAATGGATGATTTGGAGGAAGAAATTTAATGTGGTTGTCAAACTAATATGTTTTGCCCCCGTTTGGAAGATAAAATGCATCAAAATCACTGCCATAATAAGGACAAACCAATTTTCCTGTTGTGCTCCATCCAAGCAACAGGGCATATGCCGAAAAATCATTAATAGTCCACATCAAAGCCACTCTTAACACAAAATTTTGTTTTAGAGATACATCATATGTTTTAATACCATATTCCTAAAGATGCTACAATTTAGATATTAATGGTTGTAAGAATACATCAATTTTATGCTTTGGATTTATAGGCCTTGGCACAATCATTGTCAAGAACATATATGCCTCTTTCATACACATCCGTGGAGGTAAATTATAAGGAGTAATATGATTGGCCATGATGAATATAGCACTGGTCGGATTGATCAAAAGGTTGGAATCCATTCATCGACAATCCCTACCTAACATTTCAACTTTCAGCTGCAAACTCATAATGGGTGTCATTGAAATGTTTCCATGCTAGTGCATCTGATGGATGACTCATTATTCCATTTTCCTGTTCGTGTTCATTATGCTATCTCATGTGAGATGTAGTAACATCAGACGCATATAGTCTTTGAAGTCTTAGAATTAGTGGGAAATAATACATCTGCTTCCATGGTACTAATTTCTGTTTCATAGAATGCTTTCTAGGCTTGAACTTGGATTGGCCGCAAAATTTGCACTCTTGTAATTCCATATCATCTCCCCAATACAACGTAAATCCCAATTTACAGCAATTAATCTTTTTAATAGGCAAATCAAGACCCCTAATAAATTTATTCATATTGTAAAAACTATCGACCATTGTATGATCATGAGGCAATGATTTGTTATACCATCAAAGAATTTTACCAAAACTATAATCAGAAATATGCCCTTCAAACTTTATGTTCAATATTCGAGCAATTGAGAACAACTGAGTCATTGTCTCACAATTGGACCATAATTCTTAGTCAGCTGAGTGTAGTACGTCAAAAAAATATTTTGCTTGTGGGTTTTGTTCTTCTTCAAGATTTTCTATATTTTCTTGCAAGGTATAACTAGATGCATCATAAACCATTTTCATGTAAGGATTTTCATTTGCATCCATATTATTTGTTCTAAATCCAATCCCCCTTTCAAGCTTATTTAGGCTCATTGACTATTGTACTTCATTACCCCTTGAGGTACTACAAATCAATGGTTCCCCATGTCATGTCCACTCAAAATAATTGGGTTCAAACCCTTTTCTCAGCAAATGCCCATTCACTTCATCAATAGGAAAGAAACAAATGTGTTTGCACTTTTTACATGGATATCTGATCTTTGGTCATTCTATATAAGCAGGTTAAGAATATGCATAATGAATAAAAGTTTCAAATCCCTTAACAAACTTAGGATTAATGAAACCATCAGGTGTTAATCGTCTATACATCCAAAATCTATTAACATTACTCATTTTTTCAAAACTGTTAATTTTAAACAGTGATTCCATGGTTAGTATCCTTCATGTTTCCCAAAGTTTACAGAACATCTAAACTTTACATAACATCCCTTAAGTATTAACCAATTGAATTAATCCCCAAAGTTTACACCTGTGAATCAAGAAAATAAGTTCTCGTTATGACTCTTAGGCTTGTGGTATTTTTCACCAATAAGCTTCACGAGAGTTGCATCACGGGTTATGGGTTAAGGTCAAAATTAGTTATTAACTAAAGATCTTTTTTTTTTCCTGTTTGTAGTCATATATGTTAGAAGAGATTTCAAAGACGCATTTAAGGACACGAAAGGGAAAAGCAACAGCTGCTTGATTTGGTACGGGAACATAAAATGAATTACTTAATTTTATAAAGATGGAATTTTTAATTGAATGGTTTAGATATTGTTATTGAAATTTAAAATTAATGTTAGAAGTTTGATATTTAACCTAAGTTAGTTATGTACTAGTAACAAATATAATAAATAAAGATAAAAATATGAACAATTTGATTAATAAATTATTGTAACATATACAAATTATCTAATTTGTTTAAAAGGAAATTATTATTATATTAAAAAAGATGCGTGTAGAGATTCGCACATGAAATGTAAGGAGAACCTAATCAATTCAGAGAGCATCAATAAAATAACCCATTGACAAAATTAAGATATTTGGAACTATAAGTCAAACATCCTATATTAATTCATTGATAAACAGAAATTCATACCACAAACAAGTTTCAGTTTATGCAGGCCATTTACATTAAAAATGAAGGAAGTTCAAACCACAAACAAATACCTAAATTAATCCAAGTATACTAAAACCTAGTAAATAACAAAACTCACTTACCTCAACCAACACGTAGAAGAATTCACTGAAGCACGTGAAGGAAGAAGATAGGGGAGCTAGAGTGAGCTGACGGTCAAAGAAGATAGCCAAAACAAGGCAAAAAAGACAATGAATTTCAAAGTAGTACGCAAATTGATATAAATTCATGTTCAGAAGTCTCAGTTATAGCATTTGATTATCGCCATATCATGCAAGAAAATCCAGTCATTTTCCTTTTAAAACATAAAAAGGATGATAAAAGTTCTCTTTTCAATGAAGGAAAAAGATGCAAAATGACTATGCTGTAAAATATAGAAACAGATACAAATTCAATTAAAATGTGTGAAAAATCATTATTGACATTGTCAATTAGCAAAGGAAATGAATGTCAAAACTGAATAGCTGCTAAAGCTTCTCTTCAATCTCCTTGAAAATAAAAATATTGCTAACAAATGAGTTCCTATAACTAAGCAAAAATCAATACAGGAACATTAAGTATTTGAAAGAGATCTTAAATCAACTGGATAAAATTGAAAATATAATTTTTACATATTTTCCACTCAATTCCTTTAAATAACATCTTAACAATCTGGAGGTAGCAATATATACATCCATAACATACTTATTACTGAATAAAAAACACAAGAAATGAAAATTTTTGGCCATGGAGGAACCTAAAACTTTCAATACAAAGCATAATTAAGCAAGGCCAACAAAACAAGAAAAAAGTATAATCTAAGCTTCAATAACGTTTTCTGAATTCCTGTCAAACCAAAAATAGACAGAAAAATACTCTTAAACAAAGTACATGGACAAGGTTATTGTTTAAGGAACCTATCCACACAGAATTTGAAAGACATCCAAACGAAAAAATTATGATAGACTAAAAACATAAGTGAAACTAAAAGTCTAAAATGATGCCACTGAGACATAGTCCTAGCAATGGAAACCCTCTCATAAATATTACTGTAGGAATCAAAATAGAACAAACGATGAAAAACGGAGGAATGGGGGAGAGTAAGACAAGAAATAGAAGCTCAAGTATTTATGGGGAGTCGTTCCAATCATAATTTAAAGGGAAAATTAAAATTCTTGCATCTATAACTCATTATCTAGTTGGCAGGAAAGCCACATTACATGCGTGAATGGTATAATTATAAGCATACCAGCATTTGTTGAGTTTAGTGATTATGTCGTGGATTAGTGGATTAACAAAAGATCATCCTTAAATGATATGTTGTACATTTTCAATTTCTCACATTTTATTTTAAAAAAAGAAATTAAAGGTGATATAATGGTCAATATTTCCCCCATTTTAAAATAAAAGAGTTAAAATGGAGTGTTTGAAGTGATTTTGTATTGGCACTTTGAGGCAAAAATTACATCATAAATATGAGATTTCTTCTCAAAGATGTTATACTAGACATAACATGTAAAATTCTTAATGAAATTAATATAATACTTGAGATCATCAATAGAGTGAATGAAAGAGGTTTAATCATCAAAAAACAATAATTGCAAGGGTTGAGAAGAAATCATTTTAGATGTAAAAAAACAAGAAGTTTGTATCTTAATGTTCTTCGCTTAAATCTTAAGTTTTTCTCCAAGTTTATACTTGTATTCCAAGTCGCTTTAATTTGGAAACCTTTTTCTTTTTCTAGTACAATACCTTATAACTTTTACAAATTTTAATGCTAACACAGGATCAACACAAGGTAGACTTAAGGACCAAAAAAATATCTAAAATAAAAAAAGGCTTCTAGAGCCATCATTTTAAGCTCTTAATGTTATTGATTATATGGAATGTGAGAGGGCTTAACTACTCTAAAATTCAGCAACTAATATAAGATTTTATTAGTAGTAAAAAGCTTTGCCTTGTAGGTCTCTTTGAAAAAATAAAAGTTAATCCTTATAATAAAGGATTATGGTCTTTTAGGAAGAATTGGAGATTAACGTTGAACCACCATCGAGACCATGTTTATGGCTTAAGCACAATAGTTTATAACCCCAATAAAGTTCAGGGATTTGAAGCTAAGAAATGCTTAAGGAAATTACAATCAGTTGAAGGAGCTTAAAGTCCTTAATAAAAATCACTTTAACAATACAATGGTGGAAATCCAAACTCTAGTGAACAACTACATAAAATACAAGTTAATCTTTAACTCAAAAAAATAAATGGATCCCCTAAGAGAAATAAGCTTTACTTGAGTACTCATAAGAACTAGAGCCACATAACTCTCTTATTAAATAAAATTCAATGATCTAATGGCCGAGATATGGGGATAAGAACACCATTTACTCCTATAACGTAATTCTTGTTATAAGGAACTAAACCAAGATATGCTCACTATTATATCAAGATGGAAGCCTAATTTGGAAGTAAGAGGAGATCAATCAAAAAGATCCAAGATAATTTTAAATACTAATGTTTTCTATCTATATTATTATATAGAGTTAGAGGATGTAATATTCATGGTCATGAAGGTAGAAAGACAACTTAAAGAAAGAACAAACTATGAAGTAAAGAGGATGACAAAGCTCCAAAGATAAAGCATAAAACATTCACACCACCAATGCATGCATTAAACTGAGAAAAAGTTACAATCGATTCAACTACTAAGAATTGAGATATTAAATAATTTTAAGTTCTTTGAAAGAGGGTATATAGCTTCTCAATATTCCATCAAAAAGCTGGTGATGTTGAGAGAAGATGGAAATTATGTTTTTAAGATCAAAAAAAGAGGTGAATGAGAATATTCCTAATTTAGAGGATGCTATCGAAGATAAGTACATTAAGAGGCCTAAAAAGGGAAGCATGTTGGTCATTATAAGGGAATTGAGTTTGCATGCAGGAGAGGATGATGCAAATGAGTAACAAAAAAACCTCTTATATAATAGATGTGCCATTAAGGATTGGGAGTGTAATATAACCATAAATAGAGGGAGTTAAGTCAATATAGTAAGTATCAAGTTGGTGGAGAAGTTTGGGTTGTCAACTATAAAAGAACCTAAACCCTACAACGTATAATGATCGAATGATAGTAGAAAGGTTAAAGTAACTAAGCAACTCCTTGTTTCTTCCTCGATTAGGAGGTACAAAGATGATATATTATGTGATGTGATGCATATACAAGTTGACCACATTCTATTAAGGCTTGATTAGCAATTTGACCAAACAACTATACAAGATGGATATAAGGATAGATACTAGATCAGGTGGGTGTTTAAAACAATTATTCTATAAACCAGCAATCATCCATTATCATATATGTTTCTTCTTTTGGCTCTACGTATAATACATCAGGTGGGTGTTTAAAACAAGGATACTATAAACCATCAATCATCCGTTATCATATCCATTATCCATGATCATGTCTTCATAAGATGGAAAGTTGAGTTTAAATTAGATTATAACGAAATGTGAGTTAAGCAAGTTAATTTGAAGACAGACCAGGGTATAGAATATGTGGAGACTCAATAAACTTTCGGTCAATAAGAGCAGAAAATACAGGGTGTACTATACAACACAAATAGACCATACATAAGCATGCTTCACAACCAATTCATCGAAAGTATTATTACACAGTAAAAGAGAGAGAGGCAAACAAAATGCAGAAAGCACTACAAAATCGCTTGCTCATATTTACGCAGAAAGTTAACAGAAAAATAAACCTACAAAGATCAATCCTTCAAATACCATGACAAACGAACCCATATTAAACTTAAAAATGTGCATACTTAATTTCAAGTCCAAAATGTTCTTATCAACGTGGCATTGTAGACCCAACAACCATAAAATGGGTATTGATAAAATTGTAAGTAGAATCAAAATAAAGGACAAGATACGAAATAACTTTGATTTACTTGATCCCACCCTCACAACAAGAAAGCTGAAAAGGATGGTGATGAGTGATGTGAGGAGAAAACGATGAGTGACGGTCGGGAGAAGATGAGCAACAACGAAGAGAAGATGGTTCGAAAACACAAAGGTTGCTGGATGGGTTTATCCTCAATCGAAAACAACATCGTTTGGTTTTTTAAAACTATTAATATGAAGATAACGATAGAGTGGCCAGACCGTCGGAAATTCACTGATGGAATACATTTTTGTTGGTAAACCCCGACACTTCAGCTTCAATTTATCAAAGAAGCAGTTATATTGTTGAAAATTCACCGATGGATCTATATTCTGTCGGTAAACCCCCGATGCTAGTTTATTGCAGCAAACGTTCTTGCCTAATTTACCGACGACTATGACTTTTTCATCGCTATATTCCGTTGGCAAATTTGTGGGGATATTTCCCTCCACCTTTACCTCGTAAAATGGAAATTTTCACGGTAGTGTTACTGACGGATATTGATTTTCTGTCTCTAATTAGCTATAGTATTTGTTCCATCGATAATTTTTTGTAGGTATTTTATGATTTTCTTGTAGTACTCTATGTTTAATTGGAAAATTATATGATAAAAGGGTTAAATTATGTATAAAAAGGTTAGTCAAAATTACTTTGACATTCTTAAATATTTAGACGATCATGATAGGTTGTTATACACTAATCTTATAATATAGATATGAATTGTTTAATTAAAGAATTTGAGATGAAATAAAGGGGTTTAATTTATTTTGATCCTTAATATGAATTAGAGTTATAATTTTTATCCATTGCCAACATATTTAAAAACCTAATAGGTCACACACAAAGAACAGGTAGCTTATATATGATAAGACCTCAAGTTACTTCGCACTGAGATACAATTAATGTTCTCTGAGATTATGAAGCATCT
>JAOQMP010000004.1:27983238-28000443 GCA_027563575.1 Erythroxylum pedicellare
AGTGATATAATGGTCAATATTTCGCTCATTGTCAAATTAAAGAGTCAAAGTGGAGTGTTTGAAGTGATTTTGTATTAGTACTTTAAGGCAAAAGTTATATCATAAATATGAGATTTCTTCTCTAAGAGGTTATACTATACATAACATGTAAAATTTTTAATGAAATTAATATAATACTTGAGATCATTAATAGAATGAATGAAAGAGGTTTAAACATCAAAAAACAACAATTGTAAGGGGTGAGAAGAAATAAATTTAGATTTAAAAAAAGAAGTTTGTATCTTGATGTTCTTTGCTTGAATGTTGAGTTTTTCTCCAAGTTTATGCTTATATTCCAATTCATTTTAATTTGGCAAACTTTTTCTTTTTCTAGTACAAAACCTTATAACTTTTACACATTTTAATGCTAACACAGGATCAACTTGGTTTTGTGTTGCCTTTCCATGTTGCTTACCATGCTACTAGTAAATAATCAATATTGCAACAACTAACAACTTTGAAAGAAAACTAAAGGTTGACTTAAGGAGAAAAAAAGATCTAAAATTTAAAAAAAGGCTTCTAGAGCCACCATTTGAAACTCTTAATGTCATTGAACATATGGAATGTGAGAGGGCTTAACTGGTCTAGAGTTCAATAGCTAATATAAGATTTTATTAGTAGCAAAAAGCTTTGCCTTGTAGGTCTCTTCGAAAAAAATAAAAGTTAATCCTTATAATAAAGGATTATGGTGTTTTAGGAAGAATTGGAGATTAACACTGAACCACCATCAAGACCATGTTTATGGGTTAACCACAATAGTTTATAACCTAATAAAGTTAGAATTCTTCAGACCACATCCACTGACCAACTTATACACATGTCCTTAAACTTCACTCATTATCCATCCACTATCAACTTCACATTTGTATATATAGTAAATCATGCCTTTTAAAGAACCACACTTCGGAAATACCTAATAGAAAATTAACTTTTATGTGATTTCCTCTTTGATGATCCTAAGTGATTGCAATAATACTATATACTCACAATATTTTGAGGAATGGGATGCATGCTATAAGCATTTAATTTTTAAGTTCAAGGATTATATGTCACAAATAAAGTGCATTAACCTTAATTGTAGTTCAAATCACTATATATGGTCTAACAAGCAAAGTGGAAAATGGCTAATTAGAATGAAACTATACAGACCAGTAATTAATACCTAATGGATGACTGAATTTCCTTTTAATGATGTTTACTTTAGAAACAATATTTCTTTTGATCACTTTCTAATTGAAATCCATAACCAACGCATTCACTAGATCATAAACTCTCCATTTAGATTTAATAAACATTTAATTAGTCTAGTAGGATTTGAGGAAGTAGTTGCCAAAGGCACGTCTTTCTAAGTTCTGCGATTTAGAGTTAAGAAATGCTTAAGGAAATTACAATCAGTGAAAGGAGCTTGAAGTCCCCAATAAAAATCACTTTAACAATACAATGGTGGCAATCCAAACTCTAGCAAACAATTACATAAAATACAAGGTAATCTTTAACTCAAAAAAATAAATGAATCTGTTAAGATAAACAAGCTTTACTTGAGTACTCATAAGAACTAGAGCCACATAACTCTCTCATTAAACAAAATTAAATGATCTAATGGTCGAGATATGGGGATAAGAACACCACCTACTCCTGTAACATAATTCTTGTTATAAGGAACCAAACCAAGATCTCCTTACTAATATATCAAGATGGGAGCATAATTTGGAAGTAAGAAAAGATCAATCAAAAAGATCCAAAATAATTTTAAATATCATCAATAAGGCTAATGATGTTTATTCATCAGTGCAGCAATGTGGCTAGCATCTATAATCCAATAATGGCCCTTTATTTCTTGACCTCCATATCAAATCCCAAGTACAATGACCAAAGAACTCAAGCCTAAAATTAGAATACAAGTCCAAATTCTACCATACTCCCAGTTTACTAACCAGTCCAATCTAATTCAAAAACTCAAATCAAGGGTAAAACCAAATCCAAATCTAAATTTAGGTAAAATCCCATCAAAATTCAATCTAACCGAATACTACGAAGCTCAAAACCATTAGTATATTTTCTTTTTCAACTTAAGTTGTTGTAGTTTTACTCAAAAAGTTTGTAAATTGTCCATTGTTTGATGAACCTATCCACATAAATTTTGTAAGATGTCTAAACAAAAAAATAATGATAAACTAATAACCCAAATCGATAATTACCTATACAATCAAACCACAAACACAGTTTGTAAATGATGAAAGCAGTATACAAAACAGTATAAAATAAAACCCACTTACCTTAATTGATGAATAAACGAAGACGCAAAAGGAAGAAGGGAAAAAAAGCACGGGAAGGAATAAGGGTGTTGGCCCAAAAAAAATTTTATTATTGTTAAGTAGGATTTAATTAAATTATGAGGCCTTGATAGATTAATTATTTTTGGAGTTAATTAGTATGTCAATGTTGAGAGGATTTTAGTACTTTGGTTAATTGAATTAAATTAGTAAGAGTGTAGTGTAAAAAGGGCATTTTTGGTAGGCCACTTAAGTTTAAAAGTCATAAGGCATTAAAGGAAGGGCAAAGTGGACATTTTACACTCATTAAGGGTAAAATTGGAAGAAGGAAGTGTTGTCTTGCATTTGAGAGGGAAGAAAATGTGAATGAGAGAAAAGAAGGGAGAAAATAATGAAAAGAAGAGAGAAAGGGGAGAAAGAAGGAAGAACAAGCTAGGTTTCATCTTTTCTTAGTTTTCAAGAGAGATTTTGAGGTTGTTCAAGAAGAGAAAAAGAAAGAGGAAGGAAAGAGCTTTCATTTGATCCAAATATCCCTTTATTTGGTGGAGATTCAAGGTAAGTGCATTACGAATCCGTTGAATTTTTAGAAGGGTTTTAGTTCATGAAGCTTAGGAAATGCACGGTTTAAGTACTCTGGAATCAATTTTAGTGAATGTGCTTTATGGGTTTTCAATTTACATTCCTATTGAATGGGAATTTTTGACAATGTTAAAGGGAATCAAGAAAGGCAAGAGGGCAGGCACCCTCAAGCAAGTTTATAAGCAAGGAAATCCAGGTGGGTTAAATGTTTATAATTGAGTTAATGAGGCATGACTATCTTTTTCAAATCAAGAAATTTGAATGATTTCAACTGTTTTATAAATTTTGCATTTATTGCTTCTTGAATGTTACATATAGGGCATCTTAAATGTTACATTTAATGTTTCTTAAATTGTTTTAAAAATTGCAATATGTTTGGCACTTGAATTTGGTTGATGATTTACGAAATGGAAATTGAAATATATTATGATTGTGAAAAATCATATTTTTGAGATGTGCCTTTTTGGGCAATATGTTTACAAGTCATGAAATACATATTGTGTGGGTTTGTGGTGGTCCATTATGCTCTATTAAGTGCAAGTTGACTCTGTTAAGGGCTTCTCCCGCTTGCCTGCTAGTGGCATAGAGCTCCTTTATAGACTCCCCTCTGTTTATGAACTATGCAAGACCATTATATGGGATTGCGATAGATCATTCTGTTATCATTGGAGATTCATAAGAACGCCCTTATGGACCTACCCAAACTATTATGATATGCTTATGTGTTTATGATGTGTTGACAAGTTTTGAAGAATGCATGACTTGTGTTATTTGTGAGTTGTTTGACAAGTTGAGAATTCGAGAAATATGTGCTTTATGGATTAAATGCAAATGTGCTATGGCAATGAACATTTTCAATGGTTTTGCTTATTCTCCGTTATAAATTTGTTACCCACAAGCTTTTAAGCTTACCTCCATTCTTTCCTATCTCCAGGTGACGAACAAGAGATCGAGTGACCGAGAGTCAAGGCATCACTCTGAAATCTGCATATTTTGTTTTGAAGCTAATTTAGGCAAAAACACAAGGCTTTAGTCACATTTTGAGTATTTCATATTCATGTATCTTTTGTAATTTGGATTTTGACATAATGTTGTATTGTATCTTGAAATGCCCATTAAAGCCTTGTAAAACTCTTTCTTCTATTGTTAATGAAATATATCTGTGTTAACTCATGAATTTCCAAGTTTTCAAATTGCATTCATTTGGCTTTCCAATGACATAATGTTTGAAACTTTTGGGATATTAGAAGTTTTAGGTAGAGGGATGTTGAGAGAAGTATGTACATGTGTGTGTGTGTGTGTGTGTGTGTGTGTTTTTGCATTGCTTGATGTTGGAGTCTAGGTTGAGCATTCAGGGGTTTCACCGCAGCGAAGCCATAGTTTGCCGCGGTGAACCTTTCCCGAGAGCAACTCTCGCTTGTCCCTAGAAACTTCGTCTAGGCAAAGGACAAACTTTCACCGCGGCATATTTTTCCCGAGAGGGATTGGAATCAATCAGGAACTTCACCGTAGCGAAGTCTCGGACTTTCTCCATAGCATATTTTTCCCAAAGGGTCCTTGTAAGTGCTCCCATCGTTTCGTCATGGGCAGTTTGTCGTGGCGAACCTGCTCGAAGCCCAATAAAGGTAATTGAAGTATGACAAAGACGCAGAACAAAAATGTAGAAGGAAACCGAAGCACGCAAAGGAAGAAGATAAATGTAGAAGGAAGAAGATGGACGACGAGAAAGGAACTGAAGCCCACACACGGTGACAAAGAACTGACAGCAATAGAGAAAACAAAAGTGAGGAAGATGTTTAACAAATACGACATCGTCTGGTAACAACGTCATTTTCGATTTATCAAAAATGTTGAAGACAAAGCTAACGGTGGCGTTTAAATTTTACTTTTACCAACGGAATAACTCTTATGTCGGCAAATTACCAACGAAACCCAGTTCTGTCAGTACACCATGATTCTTATTTTTTTTAGGAAGCATTCTCGGCAAATTTACCAAAAGAAATGACTATTCCATCATTATATTCCATTGAAAATTTTGCTGGGATACTTTCCCTCTATCTTTACCGATGGAAAATTTGTCCATCACTAAATGCAAATTTTTCTGCCTATTTTACCAATGGGAATTGATTTTCGTTGCTGATTGCCTATGGAATTTTTACCATCGATAATATTCTGTTGATAATTTGTAATTTTCTTGTAGTAAAAAGTAAGGAGGATTAAATATTATAACCTCAAAGCTGATGAACCAGGGCTGCTTACTAAAAAGGTATAAAGGCTAATTCAAGACAAACAATCCCTACAGGCTAGGTGGGTTAATGATTATTATATCAAAGGCAAATTCCTTTGAAATTTCAAAATTCCTAAAAATACCTCCGTACTGATAAAATTCATTGGTAAAATCAGGGACCTTTTAAAAGTGTAATGTTAATATCAGGTTAGTAATGGGAGTTCCTTCAACTTTTGGCTTAGTACTTGGTCTCCATTTGGCACCCTCTATCACCAACCTGAACTAGAGACCTTCAAAAGCATTATAAAGTAGGATGCTAAAGGAGAATGTGGGCTAAGTATCCCAAAGCAATGCTCAGATTATGATTTCTCTCCAAGTGTGGTTCGAGTTCTATCTAATCTTAACTCGGGAAGAGATGAAGATAAAATAAAATGGAAGATGGAGGCATCAGGCACTTTTTAAATTGCTCGACTAAGCTAATATACACCCAAAAGCAACCTCAAGTTAAATGGAATCAGATATTATGGTGCAAGAACTACAGTTCTAAGCATTCATTATACATTAGGGAAAGCTTTCAAACTAAAGTTATCCACTTTAGATAAGATAGGTAGATTTTTCCATATCCCCCAATCAATGTACACTATGTAGGAAGGTAGGTGAATCTCGTGACCATCCCTTTCCTATATCCCTATTCTAATAAGATATAGAGATCTATAATGGTGATGTGTAGTATGAGAATCTACCTTCATCCCGGTCAACTATAACATAAGGGAGCAAACTAACCTGCATACATGAAGGAGATAAATGGATAATACATATAACATTAGCTTACCTTATTGATGATATCTAGATTGAGAGAAACAACAAGGTATTCAAATCCTCGTGCGAATTGTTCAGGAGACTGTATGAAACAATATAAACAAAATTAGGCTTCATATCAACCCCTACGAAAGAAGCACAATATCAGCAATAAAGCATTACACAATTGGAAGATAAATCATTGAACTCGTGTGACTTGCTACCTACTCATTACCAGTTTTTCTTCACTGAATTTCTAAGTTAACTCCTTCCTTCACGAGTAAGATCACTCAAAGCTTATACAAAAACATAAGGAAATGTAGGAAACTAAAACATCATAGAAAAAGAGGAAGAAGGTGAAGAATTCTAAACTTTTCTCATCATGGCACCTACCTTGGCATAGAATAAGAGATGATGCTCATGCATCGACTACAAATGGCCTTTAGACATTGTACTGCCTATTTTGCTGATGTATTAAACAACTAACTTAAGTTATTTGCCTAGCTTATCATATACTTGATATTTGTAAGATAGCAACTGATGTACTTTTGACATTCTTCATTAATATATAATTTTATTTCTTCCAAAAAATATGCTTATTCTAAACTTATGTATATACATGAATTACCCATATCTATCATTATTAAAATAGATAACAAATAAACAACTAATAATGATATACATACATATAATATTTTCTAACAAAGACCATCTTTTTTATGCATTTCTAAGTTATTTATTTGTATGCATTAAATGAAGCTATGCTATTTAGTGTACTAAAATTGCTACCGACATATGTAATTTCTTAAAAATAAAAGAACATGAACCAAAATATTGTACCATAAATTTGTAAATGATATTTATTGTTTCCTACATGGAAGAAAGCATTGTTGCTTTTACTTCTCATTCCAAAACCCCACTACACGGGGTCTACGGTTGTAATTATTACTTTCCTTCTATTTTCAAAAGAGAAAAAATGGTCAGTTTCCTTTTGAAAACTGAAATCTTTTTCTTTGAAAGTAATAATGCTATGAAACTTGGCCACATTGAAATTCGGTGGTGCTGAATAGTGATGTAGACTATTCTTAGTGGGATTTAAGTAAACACATCTAGAAAAGATTTGAAAAGTCTTGTTACTTAAGGAACCAACACCGAGAAAACTGTACTTCAGTTTTTTTAAGTAATCAAATGGAAAGAAAGCCACTAGAGTTATTTGTTTCAATTGGCTTGTGAAGCAACTTAAGTTCTGGTTACGAATGAACTAACTCAAAATATATTTTTTTTTAAAAAAAAGAAAAACAACTATAATTTAGAAGCTGGTAGGAAATCATCTTGAAGTAACTATATGTTGACTAATTGACTGATCTTCTACACGCTTCATTGCAGTAAATCCCTGATCCCTACTTATCAGAGCAAGTCTTATTTCCACTAGAATTTGCTTTAATTACTAATTAAAAAAGACAATGATTTGTAATAAATTTTTGGTAATTATTTGAAGTCAAATTTACTATAACTAATAAAATTAATAATTTAATAAAATTAGTCATAAATAATTATCATTATTTTATCATATAATTGACTCGTAAGAACTTTTTAAAAAAAGTAGCGTAGACTTCCGTTAACAAGCTCATCCAACCCCAACCCCAACCCCAACCCCAACCCCAACGTATCTGACACTTTGGTCGTTCGGCCATTAAAAGTTAAAGACTTGAGGTCCATTTTCCCGAGGAGGTAGGTCATCTTCCATTTCACTTTGTCGGTTACTTTATGACTTTTCATTGTTGATCTCTCTATCTCTATCTCTCCAAATTTATCAAATAATGATTCTAAGGGTTTTCAATTTGACTCATTCCAATTTTTGAAAAAACAATGTTTCTCTCAAGTTTCTATGATATTATTCTAATTAATTATTTATTTATTTTTCTTAAATTACCGGAAGAAATCAAATAAAACTTCACTAGTATTTTAAGATCGGCGATATGTGAACAATGCATATCTC
This sequence comes from Erythroxylum pedicellare, assembly GCA_027563575.1. Classification (NCBI taxonomy): domain Eukaryota; kingdom Viridiplantae; phylum Streptophyta; class Magnoliopsida; order Malpighiales; family Erythroxylaceae; genus Erythroxylum; species Erythroxylum pedicellare. The sequence goes on from JAOQMP010000004.1 coordinate 27,991,154, forward strand.
CTCCTAATCATATCTGCTGATAATTATATCATGTACTATGAGTTTGCTCTGATAATTAAATAAGTTACCACAGTATTTTGAACTCACATTGTATTGGAAGAAAATTTTTATTTCTTTTAATTCTTAAATCAATATAAGCTTCTTTTCTTTAAAAAAAAAGCTCCTTAAATTTAACTGAAATATAAAAAAACCAATTAAAATGTTTGAAGAAATATTCTATTATATGCTTAAATTTATTAATTATGATCTAAGAAATACAATCAAATGATAATTTTTTCGCAAATAAAATATAATAGTAATAATCCTTAACTAGTTAATTTGACTGACCCCACGCATTTTCTCCATCAACCCAAAAGCTGAATTTATTGACTGGACTTATATTAGACAAAGGCTCACTACTCTTATGAGGTTAGGCCGGCGAAAATGTCAACAAGATGGCCATATCACAATTCATAGCTTTCTTTTTTTTTTTTGCATAGAAGGGAAAGTAGCAACTACATAACAAGTCGTGGGAAGCTAGTCCCAGCGATATCCTCAAGGAGGATCGAAAGGCACCCTGAGGGCGTAGTTACAAAAGTAGTGATCCCTAGGTCAAAATGAGCAGCAAAATTCACTAGTCAATCGGCACTCCTATTTCCTTCCCTATAGGTGTGACAAGGAATGATTGTCCAGTTGCGATTGAGCAGTTCGTTGATGCCAAAAATGAGTGGATCGGACGATTGAGTGCGGGATATGGGGTCTGAGAAAGCACTCAGCGCCACTTCAGAGTCAAGTTCCAATACCACCCTTCGGTAACCCAAGTCCCAAGCCAGATGCAAGTCTGAAAAGACACCCCACAGCTAGGCAGTGAACGATGAACACCAACCTAGGTTGTGAACAAATCCTCCAAGCCAGGCTTTGGTATTGTCACGGATTAGTATGCCAGCAGAGGCCAAGAGGGGGTCAGTTTTGCTCATCCCGTCCGTGTTGAGTTTCACCCATCTTTGGGGCAGTGGTTGCCAGCCAATGAACTGTTCCTGGCGAAGTCGATGACCTGGAGCTGTTCTAACTTGCCAGACAGAAGCTGTGTATATCTGTTAGACATATTGTAGGATACAATGGACTGGAGAAGTTGGCCATGTGAATTATGGGTCAAATATAGTCCGATTCTGCCAAGACCATAAGAACTAGCAAGCAGTCCCAAAAATGAGGGACAGTCAAAACCATAAATCTGTAAGTGGAGCTGAAGATTGAGGAGTATCCACTCTTATGCCTTGATGGTGAAAAAACCAGGAGAGAGAGCTTGTTGCGGGACGACGAGCCACATGCATCGCGCTCAAGGGCAATCTCACATAACATGAAGAGAGGATTCTTCTGTCAAACAGTGAAGACAGTCAGCAATCGACGTGAGTAGTTTGCGCCTCCTTTGTTGATTAGTGAGTAATCTATCCTAAGCTAGGAGCTATAGGAAGGACCGAATGCGTTATGGATCATCCCAGCGCCAGATAGGCAGCCATCGACCACTAGGAGCTAGAGAGTCATGCTCCATCTGTTGAGAGTAGGCCGTTGTAGTAGAGAACTGTCCCATCCTCAATCTGCCCCAAGTCAGCTTGTCTGGTCCAGAGTGAGTCTGCAGTGCAAGAATACTTGCAATAAGCATACAAATAGAGTGAGGAAGTAAGTACTGGAACTCATTCCATAACCAATTAGCTTGTATTTAGCGGTCAAATTTTGAACCCAAAGCGCTTGTGGCTTCAAGAGAAGGGTCCAGCCAACCTTGATTAACAACGCATCATTAGATTCACGAATTTTCCGGATGCCCAGGCCCCCCAGTTCTTTGGGTTAACAGACTTGATCCTAGTGTACCAGGTGTGGCTTTCGGACACCCAGGGAAGAGCCCCAAAGGAAGTTGCGAATAATCTATTCCAGGTCGTCATAGAGGCGACAAGGGAGGCGGAAAGTCTGCATAGTGTAGGTGGGGAAAGAGGCGAGAATAGATTTAATCAGGGTGCTACGGCCTGCGAAGGATAGCATGTGTTCTGTCCAGCCCGAAAGGTGCTGTTGGACCCTATCAAGAAGATGTTGGTAGGTGTGTTTGCGGACTCGGGCAAAGGAACTCCAAGATAACGCCCTAAATCTGTGGTTAGCTGAAAACCCAACTCGGGGCTCAACCGGCGTGCCATAGAACGGGAAATATTTTTGGAGTAATAGCAACGAGACTTGGCGTGGCTTACCTTTTACCTAGAACCATTGCAAAAAGAGAATAAAATGTCCTGAATGACCTGAGCTTGGTCGGTGGTGGATTCCGCGAATAAAATGAGGTCATCAGCGAAAAACAGGTGAGAGATGGGGGATCGTTTATGCTAAGCCAGATTGGCTTCTAGCATTCGTGGCTCACCGGTTGAGAGATGAGATGGCCTAGTCTTTCCATACAGAGGACGAAAAGATAGGGAGAGAGGGGGTCGCCCTGACGAATGCCCCTGGAAGGGTGGAATGTCTCGCTGAGTTCGCCTTCCCAGTTGACTTGCTGGAGACTAACAAAACACACTTCATGATAAAAGAGATGAAAGAACCAGGTAGTCCAATATCCAGCAGAGTATCTTGGATGAAGGCCCAAGAGAGTCGATCGTAAGCCTTTTCAAGATCAACCTTGATGCTAGGAATCCCTTCTTTCCCGCTTTTTTGTGCATCATATTAATAATTTCCTGGGTAATGATGATGTTGTCAGTGATGGATCATCCCGGGACAAAATTGCATTGATTCGGTCTAATCAAGTTGTCAAGGAAAGGTTTCAACCTATTGATGATGATCTTGGTAAGGCCTTTGTAGATCACAGAGCACAAAGCAATAGGTCGGAATTGAGTGATCGACGTCAGGGAGGGTTGTTTGGAGATCAGGACCAGAATGGTGCGGTTTAAAGCGGTCTCCCAAACTTAATGCCTGAAAATTTGTTGGAAGGCTTGGACCAGGGGAGGTCCTAGGGTCTCCCATTGGGATTGGAAGAATAAGGCTGTAAAATCATCAAACCTGGGGCCATGTTGGGGTTCATGGTGAAAAAGGTCGTCCAAACCTCGTTGGGCAGGATAGGACTCACTAGGTCCCAAGAAGCTTGAGAAGGGAGGGAGGAAAGCCCCCATGGAGGGGAAATTGGTCGTGGGATGTAGGCTCAACAGTGTAAAGTGTTTCCAAGAAGCTCTTTGCAAGGGCTCGGATGGCCACCGGATCGGAACACGAAATCCTGAACGCATCAGTTAAAGTGTCAAAATGAAGCTTTCGTCGCTTGGCAGTGGTAATGGCATGATAAAACTTGGTATTCTTGTCGCCTTGACTAAGCCATTAGCATCGAGATTATTGGTGCCAGTAGAGTTCCTCCTGGAAGAGGACCTGTTCCAGTTCGTTCTGCAAGTGAGTTTCCAACTCACTCAGGGAATTAGAATGTTGGGTAGCAAGAGCAAGCTGGATTCCCGAGAGCCGAGCTAGGAGACATTTTTTGCACAGGAAAATGTTTCTAAAGGTCAAGGAATTCCAGTGCGTTAAATTGTCACTCAGATGCCGAATCGCACCACTCAAAGTGGGCAGATGGGGTTGTCAGTGGTTGGCGACGATTTGAGGGAAGCCTTCGTGAGTCAACCAAGCATATTGAAAACGGAAGGGGCGAGGCGAGCGAGGCGGTCTGTGCGATTGAAGGATGGTAACAACCAAGGGACGATGATCCGATTTAAGAAAAGGAAGGTGAGCAACTTTCATAGAGGGAAACGAGGTGAGCCAAATAGGGGAACAAAAAACATGATCCAGTTGAGTGAGAAGACGACCGCGGTGCCAAGTAAAATGAGGTCCAGTAAAACTGGGGTCCTACAGGTGACAAAACTAGATACAATCTCATAATTGGGTATTGATGGTCTGATGGGTGCAGATGCCCTCTCGTGTATCATACCCTTCAAGTTTGGCATTAAAGTCCTCCCAGTGAGCCAAGGTAGAGTTATGACACGGCCAATATTCCGAAGGTGCTTCCACAGAAAAGGCTACAGAGAATAAATAGGGCTCGGGTAAATGGTGGTCAAATTAAATGAAGTACGCTGCCAATCAATTTGTAAATGAATGAATTGACGATGTGCGAGGAGAATATGGACGGTGATGTCCGATTTCCATAAGAGCCAAATGTTGCCGAAAAATCTAAGAGCTTCCACTCGGTAAAAAGTCGGGAATTGAAGAGAGCGGATCACCTTATGAGCCCTGTCGCCACTAATTCTCGTCTCGACCAACACGACGAGCATTGGATTGTGAATCCGGACAAAGGTCTTAAAAGTGGGTCGAAATTTTTTACCCCCTGGCAATTCTAGAGGAAAATAGATATAAAAACTGGATATTGAAAAGTGCAAGACCTAGTATTGCGTGGGTTCCGCTGAATCAGCCTACTCAACATTCACTGGAAGCGGAGGGTGGGGAGTCTACATCGAAGAGTCTGGGATCTCCATATCACCAGTTATCGAATTAAGGACTTGAGTAGGATCCGAGGGTTTGGAAGGAAGTGGTGGAGTTTGTTGTAAGTCCGATAATGGGGCGGTGGTGTTGGAGAGGATCACGTCCTCCATAAGGTTATCATTAACCTTTTCTTGCATGGCTGGGATTAGGGATTGATCTTGAATAATAAGATCGGAATGTTTAGGAATTATTATAGCAATGGGGAAGGGGGATTGTGGGGGCTTGGTGGGAGGCTTGGTGTAAGGCTAGGAAGGGGGGCTGGGCTGAAGGTCTGTTGGGCCAGGACGGCTGGAGGGGTCTGAGTGGGAAGGCATTGGACCGCGTCAGTGCGGGCCTGGTGAACAGATTGTTCAGGCCGGTTGAAGGAGGCCTCTGGCGAGTGGACAGCCCGGCTCGCTGCTCGGGCGACCAGGCCCAGCTTGAAGGCATTAAGGGAAGACTTCGACATCTTCTCGAAGCTTTGAGTAGCAGATTTGGGTTGGGGGCTAGCTTGAAAAGCAAGAGGCACTGGCGGGGAGCTAGTGGAGGGAGCAATTGCAGCTAAGATCTAGAAACGAGATCCAAACGACGTGTCGACAGGGGAAGCACTGGAGGTGTCACATCTTGTGACTGTTGAAGGGGCTAAAGGACGGCGGCTCTTGCGTTAGGCTTAGAGCCAAGGGATGTACAAATGTGTGGAGTCGTCGATAGTGGCTTGTTGCGAAGGTCTGTCCGGATGGAGAGCCAGAGAGGTTGCAGCCGAGGGAGGAGCGGTGGTTGGAGTCGTGGGTTAAGGGCGGGAGGGGCAACCGGAGGTGTTGAGGCCAACACTCCCACAAGAGAAGCAGATTTGAGGGAGGCCTATATAGGCAATTTTAATCTGTTCACCGTCCAGCTCTACGATAGAGCAAAGGGGTTGGCTAATGTCTAAGTCGACAGCCACTCTAGCGAAGCGGCCGCGCTGGGACTGTTAGGTTGTGGTGTCGATCTTGACCATGCGGGCGACGAGATTGCCCAGCGTGGTGAGTATGGAGGGGTGGTAGCGCGCCACTGACATCTCGGGAAAGCGCACCCAGGTGACGACATGCGAGATCTGACCAGAGGAAGGTCGGAAGGACGGGCTCCATGGCTGAACCGAGAGGGCATGGCTGAGGAGGACCCACGACCCTTAAGTCAGTGTATAAACATAGTCCTCTGCTTCCAAAAATTTGATCATGAAGAAGTCAGTATCAATGTCCACGATCTTCATTGGGCCGGTGAGCTTCCACAGCGAGGAGAGGCAGTTCTTCAACATAGCATAGCCAATTCTGCATCCCAGGAGTTTGACAACAATGGCTTGCTCCCACTGCTTGTTCAGTCTTCCTTTGAAGGAGTTGGAGAGCTCAATGCCAAGTCCAAATTCCCCAGGTATCATGCTTATGTCGCCGTCTTCAATTTCTATTGGGTCTTTTAGAGGCCAATTGGGTTGTGGTTGTGGTGATTATAAGTGTCCAGTGACTGCTGCTCGATAATTAGGGGGAACTAGTGGGGGAGAAGGCTGTTGGGGTGATGGATCTTCGTCCCTTTCGCGAATGCAAACTTTTTTCACCATATGGCCTGCGTGATTAGTGCGGGGATTCCCTAGTTATGGGTTGCTAGAGTTACTGTTCATCGTGTGAGGATGGCAATTTGGTGGAGTGAATGGATTGGAAGCCACTGTTTTTTATTTCATTTAGAATACGATTCATAGCATTTATATTGATTGTCCTCTCATCAAACTGACTACCTCGTTGGTTATTCGTCGATATTTTTAAAATAATTTTTTAAAAAATAATAATATATGTCAATATAATTTTTTTAATTCAATTTAGACTTAGAACAAATCTAAACTTATTTCAAATTTAATTTTTTAAATAAAATAATATTATTTTATTTAAAATAATTAAGTCTAGAATCGAAGCTGGTGTTTATTACATGTTTGTGCTAATTCATGCTCTATCATTTTGTTTTGTTTGGCAATGATATGCAATGTTATAGTGGAGAATGGCCAATATCCATAGTTATTAGAGTAACGGTGGACAATGTTGTGAATATTTAATTAGGGATTTGATTTTAATAGATATCAATTCATATCAAATATCAATTTAAGTAATTTTTAAATTTCATAAAATTACGAAATAATTCATTAATATATTAAACTATTGAATTTTTAATTTTATTCCAATATATTTTAAAAATTATAATAAAATAAATCAAACTAGTCAACAAGCATTTATATTCTTAAGTTAACTTTTCAATTCTGTTTACTACTTTCATTCAATTTTATTATAAGTTTATTACCCTGTTCATTCTAGGCACAATTGTTTATTTCTGATGTTTTATTTGCAACTTTGAGTTTCATATTATTCTTTGTAACTTGTAGTTATGTCATAACATTAATAACTGATATATGGATTTACTGTCTCCAATTTCACACTTGTTATTTTCTACTGGTTGCTTTAATTTTGTTTATTTATGAGAACTTATGTTCATCTATTTATTTATTCATATTGAATAATATCTCAATAAAAAATCAACAGATCAAACTAGATAGAATTTGTCAGTTGATTTCGTATCTTTCTTTAGTTTTCATTTATTGTTGTATAATCGCCACAAATTACTCGCCACTGAAGGAAGACTTTTTACCAGATTAGATCAGATCATTGAAAATGTTTATTAACTTAACTAACAAAAATTATTGAACTCACTTGAATAATATTTTAATATAAAAAATTATATGAACTTCCTAAACAAAAGCCCACCATTCACTTGAAATTTATGGAGCCAAAGGGGTGTAGAATTATATTTATGAAAAGGAAATGACACTTCTCTCATATCCAAGCTCCAACACAGCACGAAATCTTCTTTTTGCTTCTCATTTTTTTTATTTTGTACATAGTTTTTAATTTAGTATATATTTATATATTGTTATTTTTATTATTAATTCTATTTAGTATTGTTGATATTTATTTTTATTTATTAATTCTTTTTCATTTATTTATGTATTTATTGTATTTTTAATTACATAGTCATTTTCAGTCATAGTTTTATCCTTTCTGTATAACTTGCATCATTTTTATATTGTCTCATTTACATATAGGTCTACCGGAAATAGCCTCTTTACTATGCAGGGGTAAGGCTGCATACTATAAGACCTCCCCAGACTCCGCTTCATTGCGGAATTTCAGACTGGGTGATGATGATGATGATTTTTTTCTCAATGGGGTAAGGTGCCAAGAAGATAAGTAGTGAGAAGATGAAGCGATAATGAGCAAGAGATGAGCAGGTCATTCCTAACGATTTTTACACCCCGAATGAAGTTAACAAAAGGCCCTGACAATATACAAATATGTATTGTTTAAAAACAATACAAAATTCAATACTTTTATTAGCTTTCTTCGATTAAAATGTTATTTATTTTATTATCTTAATTTTTATAATCATTATTTAACAGAGCGCTTGGTTGCCTATTTACTCTTAAATTTTTTAAATTAAATGCATTTAATACATGTTTATATTTACTCAAATTGCTAGAAAAGACCATTTTTTAACAAATTTATCGATAACTCATTTTTAGAATATCAATTATGCTACTCATTTTCGTCTTCTTTTTCTTTTTCCTTTTCCACTTCTAGACAAATGCTTTTTAGGCAAGATATATAAAATAATTATAACATGAATGAACCAGAAAAAAAAAAAAGAAAAAAGAACCACACATATATAGAAATAGGATAGAGAATAACATCAATATCCACATTATATAAATAGTGAAACCAAATTTTGTCAATAATTTACAAAATTAAATTTATAAATATAAAATCGCTCAAACTTATAAATAAAAATGCTAATTATAACTTAATAAATGAAAGAAATATAATCTGCAATTGAAGAAGAAAATAAGGTATAAAAACTATCAAGTACGATATATGTGAAATGAAAGAGAGAACGTTTACAAACTAAACCTCAATTCGAATTGAAATTCTACCTAAAATTACAATTGATAAATATCATATATAATCAAATTGACAAATTTAAATTTACTTGGATTAAACTACAATTGAAATAAGAAATAAAAGAATGATAAATGATACCCAAAACTTAATCTAATTTTCAATTTAAAAATAGAAAATTCAACTCAAATTAAAAATTTTATTATACTCATAATCAAATTGCAAATTTTTACTTAGTCTTTAGATCAAACGAGCTATTGAGAAATCTAAAATATAAAGCAAAAAAAAAATTAAAATGAGACTTGAGAGAAAAAATGAAATGCGTTTCTTGCCTAGATGGGAATGATGTTGATGTAGGTTCCTTATTAGCTCCTCATCTTGATTTTGCTTATTGAAAGGATCTTCTCTGGCCATTGAGCTTCCCCTAGAGATCAAACTTAGATTACCAGCTTCTTCTGCATTAATGCCTGAGTTTAGTGGATGTGTTCTAGAATTCACATTAGTTGAGTTAGATAAGTCATATAAGACTGAGTTCCTAATTGATTAGGTACTCTTCCTGGTCAATCTTGGTGAGCATTAGGTGCAGATTCATGAAGTTCAAAATTTTGACTATCTTCCCCACATCCTATTAGTATCTAGTATTGACCTATAATAAAAAAAAAAATCCAATGGGCCTCCAATGTTTAGCTTGAGATAAGAGCTTCCAACTATAAGAAAGTAGGATATCATATTGAACTAGATCGCTAGCTTCATTAAGTTTCATTATTGGTAAGGTCTCTAGTAGTTCTTGCAACATCGCACTACCATAAGGCAAATACCCAAATACCCGAAGGACATTTAAGTACATACATTATGATAATGGTATGTTGGAGCAAAAACAAA
>JAOQMP010000004.1:28027735-28043526 GCA_027563575.1 Erythroxylum pedicellare
TGTCATTATTATTTATTATTAAGATTTTTGAAAACATTGTTAATGTAAATAGTAAACTAGTAAAGTGTACAGTACAATTGTATAATATACTAATATGGACTATTTTGCAATTTTTAAAAATTTTAGAGACTAATTCATAATTTTAAAAAATTCTCCAAAATGGTACCCGGTATCGACCGATATCAGTACAGTTCCGTTCCAGAGCTTAATTTGATACCAAATTCGGTACGGTATTCATAACTTTACTAAGGAGACTACAGATTCTCTCTGCTCCACTGTCTGTAAACAAAACATTACGTAATTAGTTTGTTTTTCATTTTATTTCCTTTTTGTAGTTGTTTAAGAATGAAAATGGTTTAATTAAGGGCATCGCTTCGAAGGCAAGTTAAAAATGAGAGCACTTTTCATTATCCATTTTCTATGACAAACAGAAAATAACATAATTTGCGTCTTGTTCTTTCGAGGTCTCTGACTAACGACTGGGTATCATTGTGTTCTTCTTCCACACCCACACTTTTTTTTTTGTGTTTTTGAGAAAGACACCCACACTTCCTTTTACCAGATCTGACCTGACCAATTCTTTGTATATAATATCTGCAGTTTGCTTGCTTCTCTCTCTTCGAGGAAGATCACCCCTTGCATGCCCACGCTTGCTTTCTGTTCCAGATGCCTTTTTGATTCAAGTACTATTGATTTTTGCTCTTAAGTTCACATTGTTGATTCATTTGCTCTACCCAGTTTCGTTTATTATTCTTTTTTTTCTTTTCCTGATAGACTGAAGCTTTTGGATGATGGCGTCCAAACAAGGATCCAAGAAATCCAAAAGGTTGGGCTCCGCAAGCTCTAAAGCTGCTAATTCACCCTCCTCTTCCACCACATCGTCGTCCAAGCAGTTTCCCGAAACTTCAGTAGATGGTCAGAGTTCTCCTGCGTCCTCCGCACCAAGTAAACCGCAGTACTTTTACTCCGAGAGTGTGGCTTTAGATGGCGAGAGATCCAAAGAGAACGTAACCGTCACTGTTCGCTTTCGGCCTTTGAGGTCTGCTTCTTTTTTGTTTCTGATGTATTTTTTCTCTTTTCTTTTTCTTTTGGTGTAGAAACAATTTTATTATTTTGTGACTGTGTGTTTGTTTTGAATGATTTAGTCCGAGGGAGATTCGTCAAGGAGAGGAAATTGCTTGGTATGCAGATGGGGAAACTATTGTTCGAAATGAACATAATCCTTCGATTGCCTATGCTTATGGTGAATTTCTCTTCGTTCTGTGTTAATTCGGTTGGATCATCACGAAATTTTTTCCATCGCCGGACTGATGAGTTTTAACTTGACCCAACTTTGCTCGTTTAGTTAAAAATTTCTTCATTTTTTGGGACTTTCATCATTAATTTAGAGGTTTCTTATGTTTTGCAAATTTTGTAACAAGGTCAGCTTATGAAGAAAGTTATAACTGTTTTTCTCAAGATTCCCTTATATGTACTAAAGAATACAACTTTGGAAGTAGCTTTGTGTCTCGATTTAATCCTATAACGGTGTTTTGCTTATTTGTTAATGCTATTTAGATCGGGTGTTTGGTCCAACAACTACAACACGCCATGTCTATGATGTTGCTGCTCAACATGTTGTCAGTGGTGCTATGGAAGGCATTAATGGTATTTTATGTGGAAATTACCTCTATTTAGGTATCTAGTTCTTCATCCTGTGTTTGAAAATGTGCATCTAACATTGTTTTTCTTGCAATTTGCAGGCACGATTTTTGCTTATGGTGTGACAAGTAGCGGGAAGACTCATACAATGCATGTGAGATTCATGCACCACTTACCTCAGATATTTTTCGTTTTGAGCTGTTATAGCACATCTGCAATGTATATATGCTATGGACTTCACTAGTAACCATATTCTTTTACCTAGTGTATTTTAGGATGTATATCTTCATGAATTGTATTTCTTATGTAATAGTCCAAATCATCTGAAGTAATTGACATACTGTGTGGGTTTAATTTGGTTATATTATCTCATCTAACTGACATCTGCACATATTGGCAAGCATGAATTTCTGAAAGTTGTTAACATTGTGTGCCAAGTGGTGTCATGTCTATACTTTACATGCATTTTAGTTTATAAACATTGTATTGAAACAGAAATCAAACTTTTTCACTGGATCTGCAAGAAGATAACTGATGATAATGTGGGCCCTATGTAAATGACAGGGTGATCAGAGGTCTCCTGGTATTATACCATTGGCAGTGAAGGACGCTTTTAGTATTATTCAGGAGGTACTTTATCTAAGATTACTTTCCTCATGTGCATTCTTTGCTAGGTCATCATTAGGTCTACTAATTAATTTGATACAATCTCTGATCTAGACTCCAAACAGAGAGTTTCTTCTACGTGTCTCATACTTGGAGATATACAATGAGGTAAGTTTTTTACATTCCCTTTGTTGACTTGGTGATTCTTCTTTGCCTCTTTTCATCTGCCTTGTATTTGAATACTCATCATATGACATGCTTTAGTCACGTTTGGAATTAATCTTTTCCAAATTGTGCTGTCTATTGAACTTCTGTTTCATTTCAGGTTGTTAATGACTTGTTGAATCCAGCTGGCCAAAATTTAAGAATTAGAGAAGACACTCAGGTACTTAGAAATTTCCGGTCTCCTTCTTCCTTGACTAAAAAATAAGTATTGCGGCCATGACATATCAATAAAGACAAGGGTGCAGTTGTTTAGGTGCTATGGTCCATTAATATCCGCTGCAAACACATTGAGTAATAGCTTCAATCAACTAGACGAACTCTTGATCAAAAGTATAACGGCTATTATTGTCTGAAAAAGCACCAAAGCTTTCAGCAGTGCATCATGGTGAATAACTGAGCTTAAATTCTCTTTTTCTGTGGGCTAGTCGTTTAGTAGCCTTCCTCTTCAATTTTCCTTTGTTATGCAAGTGGAATCATACTGGTTGTGATTCGATATCTTGACATATTAGAATGAAGGTAATTCACAAAGGGGGGTCGGATTAGCAGGTGAAAAATGACAAAATTATAAACTTTTGCTATTAACTGATCTGAAGGTGCAAATGGTGATGCCGAACTTTCCTAATAATCCTCTCAGACTGCCATTATTTTAATCATGAAGCTGTTTCAATATAAAGCTGGGCATGCACTTGTCAGATTTTGCTATTGAGTTATGCCTAATGTGAAGTTAGATTCTTGTTAAAATGGTTTGCGCCTGTTGAACTGATTATTTAGGTTGTCCTGGAAATATACTTTTGAAACTCGAGTTGTTGAAAAGGATGGGGTTTATCTACACATTGCATGGTACCGTAATTTGAAGTTGTTGAAAACAAATACCTGAGCTGCACCTGAAGCCTTAGAGCTATATCTATATCGGTTTGTGTGCATTACGCATCTTTGAAGCCCATTGCAATTATCTGTCATTTGTACAGGGTGATGACACTCAATCCTTTTAAACTGATGAGCTTCTTTTACTAGTATAATTGAGGGTAAAGAGTTGCTGAAACAAGTAGAAGTTCTAGAGGCCATTGCTCTATTATGACAGTGATGGTAGACTAGCTCTCTCTTGATGTTTCCAAGTTCCACAAATTTTAGTGATGTCTTCTGAGTATACAACACTGATGATGTTGTGATGGCACCGAGCAAGGTCTATGAGAATATGCATTAATGATGATCATTTAATTAGGTTGATTTGAGAACCATAAATGACATTAATCACTTGAAGTTGTCGCATGTTTTGGAGTGACTTATAGCGTGCTTTATTGTCTCACATTTCTTGTTTAGGGAATGCCATTTTAATTAAGCAATACTTTGTCTAAAACGAAATAGCTGGTTTTCTTTGAGGTTGCAATCCAAGAAAGAGTTGGAATGCTTGACTTTAGATTTTAGGTTCATCATATCTAAAACCCTATTTTCCCCAAAGTTCCAGAAGGATATTTTCGTTTCTTTGAGGTGATTCTGTAGACCTGTTTGATGTTCACCTTCTTTTGGCACTTGTTTTTATATGATGATGGGAAACATAGCTCCTGGTGATGGCCTTTGGATAGTATACTTTCTTGGGTTGTCTGGCAAAGACTCGAGTTTATGTTAGATATCATGATGTGGACAAAGTGGTTGCGGGTGGTTCCATTTCCATCATTGCAAGGTTAATTTATTGCTTGATAAGTTCTTGGAGAGTTCTTCAAGGCTACCCCTTCATGCAGTTGAATGACATCATCAAGGTTGTTCTGGAATAAGGAAAGGGAATAAGTGTTAAAAATATGTGATTCTAGACAATATTAATTAACTTGTTTACAACTAATGCTATGTTTTCAAATTGTAAAGGACTTAAACAGAAAGCATGTTGACCAGATAGAAGGCATTCACAAGTATGCAGTATACACCTATGATTTTGATTGCATGTCAATGTAAACTTTTTTCAACTATCATAAGCAACGATTCAGTTGCTTCTCAGGGAATGGAATTTTCTGTTACTCTATGTAAGGAAGATAGTTTCAGATAGATCATAAGGCATCTAATTTTGCTAATTAAGCTGGATACTTGCAGGGAACTTTTGTTGAGGGAATAAAGGAAGAAGTTGTGCTGTCCCCTGCTCATGCCCTTTCTCTTATAGCAGCAGGAGAAGGTAAATCTCATGTAATCACACACAACATCCAAAACTAAGTGGCTTTAGTGGAATGATTTTGTCGTATAGAGGTTCTCTTGTTACTGGAGCCCATAGTAGAACTAATTAAAGATTATGTTACCATTATGAATATGAGTTTGAGATTTTCGTTTGGCAGTGACTGGCATATATGCAAATAGATGTCTGCATTCATGCATTAAGACCTGGGTTTTTGTGTTTTTGTGTTTTTGATGATATCTGTTTCAATGAATTTGTATCTAGAGTTTTAGGAGCTTTTGTGTCTGTTTATGTGATGTCTCAATTTTCATGTGGACTAGAATGTTGTTAAGTTATTTGCTAGATTCTAAATTTGAAGTGGTACGAACTTACTCTCTCCATTGTGCTTTTACTCATTTGTGATTAGTGCTGTACACTGCCATGTGATGCGCCTTTTCCTTTACTTCATTAATGTTTCCTTACAGCTTGAAGATTGTCCCTCATTGTGACTGCCCTTTTCTGTTTGATACAGAGCACAGGCATGTTGGATCCACAAACTTCAATTTACTCAGCAGCCGGAGTCATACAATATTTACACTGGTAACTTTGGGTTACATAGTTGAAGCATTCAGCAATGTTGATTGATTGCTAAATTTTGCACTTTCTTCAATATGAGTCTTTCTAAGCAGCCAATTTTCAGTTTGTAAATTTTTTGACATTATCTTTTGCATGTTAGTTGAAGGAAAACCTTTTAATTGCTATAGTTATCACATTCTCTTATAAGTAACTTTAACTTTCCTAACTTTGTTTATCATAAGCTCTAAAAAAAAATTTGTCATCATCCACATTTACACTGTTTTCTTTTGTTCTTTTTATTGTACATTTTAGTCCATTAACGTCTAGTTGCTTAGCTTTGTATTTCCAGGCTTGTATTGATTTATATTTGATATCCCTAGCATACATCTTGTGGATAAGCTTACTGATTGCATGCTTAACTACTCTTTTAATGCTGAAAAGCTTTTAACTGGCAAATTAGTGAAGTTGAATGGTCGTCTGCTTTAATTTGATAGTTTCTAGTGGAAGGGCATGCCATCTATCTTATTTCATGTTTTTGAGGGATACAGTTGTTTGGGTCTAAGTGTTTGCAATTACCTCACACAGACGATAGAGAGTAGCCCTTGTGGAGAAAATAGTGAAGGAGAGGCTGTAAATCTGTCCCAACTGGTAATTTCTAAGGCTTTTATCCAGACATTGATATTGCTCATTAAGTTTAAGTTAGGACATGGTTTTGTTACTCGAGTTTCCACGTCTCTGTTTCCATGGTTTACTTCAGTAGCTATGTTATGGCTGCTTTAATATGAATAATCTATTTTTAACTCCTTCATAATTTACTTATACCTGCAGCACCTCATCGATCTAGCAGGTTCTGAAAGCTCAAAAACTGAAACGACTGGTTTGAGACGCAAGGAAGGCTCCTATATAAATAAGAGCCTGCTGACGCTTGGAACTGTAAGTACTATTTGGACTCTTTTGAGCCATCCATATTCAAGAGTATAATATTTGTGAAATCTGCCATCTCCAAATTATTCAACAAGCTGATGTTTGGTATTTGGGTGGCATGTAAAAGTCTACATAATCTTATGACATTTGTAGCCTAAGCAACGAATCTCTGGCACACACATACACATATCACATATCTGTGTTCTTATTTTAAAAATCAGATTTCAAATTATTGGAATGAGTTTTTACTCAATAACTGTGATCATCTTCTTGTGCCTTAATAATTTACTATTTTAACAACTGAATTGGTTCTTATCTTTCCATGACAAATTCGGAAGTTTTTCTGAGAGAATTCGTTATTTCATTGTTTGAAATGCAGACATGAATTCACATTGATGCTCTGCTTTTCATAGGTTATATCAAAATTGACAGATGGACGGGCAACACATATTCCTTATAGGGACTCCAAATTGACAAGGCTCCTTCAGTCCTCTCTAAGTGGTCATGGGCGTGTATCCGTAAGTGTCTTGGCATACTATTGTAGGAAAATATTGATGTAATCCTATAGTCATGCATGCTCCCATGTTTGAACAATTGTACCTGAGACTGCTTCTTAGCCCTTTTTTTTCATGATCAAAATTACAGCTCATTTGCACTGTAACTCCTTCGTCAAGCAGTTCGGAAGAGACACATAATACTCTGAAATTTGCCCACCGCGCAAAGCACATTGAAATTCAAGCAGCTCAGAACAAGGTATTTCTCTTTTCCTTTGCCATCTGCATCTCCAAAACAAAATTTGTTTTGAAATCTGAATATTTCTGGCTTGCAGATTATTGATGAGAAATCACTTATCAAGAAGTATCAAAATGAGATACGCTGTCTTAAGGAAGAGTTAGAACAACTGAAAAGGGGTATCGTCATGGTTCCTCAGTTGAAGGAGATTGTGGAAGATGACATTGTCCTCCTAAAACAGAAGGTACACTAGAAAGTTTATGCTTTGGATCAAATATCTAATTTCAATTCCATGATTGTTGGTGCAAGCCTTACTTTTGCATTCCACTTATTAGCTTAATTGAAAGCCACCATCTTCATTTGACTATCTCATGTCTTTGGAAAGAAAATTATCAGTCTTGCATATTGACTTTATCATAGAATGATAAATGGTGTTAGAGTTCCTTTTCTCTACAAATGCAGCATAAGATTCAAGGTAATCTTTGGAGGATCACAAGTCTAGCTATCAGTTGGGTTGGGTAGACATGTATTTGTTATGAGTTCACTTCATTTCTTAACATTGGGACCTGGCTCTTCAAGGGTTTGACCAATTCATTCTGAAAGAAAAGGAAATGACAAAATCATTAAAATATTGGGTTTGTCTATCAGCAAGTTCTTGATCATTTTACCTGTTCAACTAGTTTCTTATTTCAGTTGGTTATCCAGGATATGCAGTTTCAATTATCATCCCAAGAGTGAGAATATAATCATTTTTCATGAAATACATAGAATCACTGCAATGTAGCTAGGTATCAACATAAACATGATGGAGCTTTAAGAAAAAATTTTAAGGTCGATAGTATAAGAACCACACTACGAGTATGTCTTAGCTTTTATAAAATACTCTTTTACTGTCTAACTGTGGCCCCTATTATCAATGTTCAACTTCCCCCAGTTCATGTAGTCCTGATACCAGTGCTTTATTAACTAAGAATATGTCATAAATATATTCTGATTTTAATTGAGTTGTCTTTCTTTTCATACTGTCAAATGTTTTGAGGACCAACCAAAGGGGTGTTTGAAGAAGCCATTACATGTTTCAGTTGTAGACTCAAAGGTTCTCCATCTTAAATACATGCATTTTCGGGAATTTTGGCTTGGCCTGATTGCATTGCAACACGTAAAAATTGCATAAAGTGATTTGCAGTTTCAATTCCAATTGAATAAAATGAGATAATATGCATGTCATTTCGTAACTAGTATTAGTCAATCAATTTCTTCTCCATCATCTACTTTGAGTGCATGTATTGTTTACTATCATTTTTATTGAAGGGCAGTATCATGTGTCTAATTTTTTTGATTTCTTTATTGTGTTTTAACATGTAAAGCTAGAAGATGGTCAAGTCAAGTTGCAATCAAGATTGGAACAAGAAGAAGAAGCAAAAGCAGCTCTTTTGAGCAGAATACAGCGGTTGACAAAATTAATTTTGGTCTCAACAAAAGCCTCACAGTCATCAAGGTTTCCTCACCGTCCAGGTCCTAGGAGAAGACATTCCTTTGGGGAAGAAGAGGTACTATAGAAGTATTTAAGTTCCCTTGTATTACTTCTTCCTCAGCAGAATTTCCCTTGCTTGCTCCCAATTGGATGAACTTGTTGATTCTACACGTGCATGAGATTTTATCCTTTTGTCTTGTCTTAAATTAGTTTGAACTGATTGAAGATGATTATTTGTTGTACACAGCTTGCTTACCTACCATACAAAAGAAGGGATCTGATGTTAGATGATGAAAACGTAGATCTTTATGTTTCTCTTGAAGGAAGTGCTGAACCTGTAGATGAAACGCTTAAGGAGGACAAAAAGACTCGGAAGCATGGATTGCTAAACTGGCTAAAACTGCGTGTATGTGTGCTACTGATTTTTGAGTACCTTTGTTTGATGTTTATTGTATCTCCCAGCTTCATTCTAAATGCTTGTGGTTCAATATATTTGTCAATAAATTTCTGCTTCTCTATGGTTTTTTTCTGTCGTAACAATATAACTGAATATCTTGTATGATAGTGCCTAGTATGTTCCATGTGTTCCTGAATAGTGCGGTTTTGGTAGAATCATTTATTTTAAGTTTTGTATATGCAAGTTGAAGATTGTAGGACTGGCAAGGGGGCCTTAAAGTATGGCTAAACTCGAACTGATGTTTCAGGGCAACAAATTCAGATCATCTGAGTAATTTGTTTTACAGCTCAAACCCTGAGAAATCAGACTCACTTCATTCTGTTATTTTCATTCTGAAAGATTATTAGACCCTTCATTTTTGAAGGTATATTTGTCAAAGTCCAAGATATCAGAACCTATTGTTCTGTTTCATTTGAAATTCGTATTATTGGATTGTCGTTGAATTAGTTAATGGTCTTCCTTTTGTAGTGGGATGCTGGTTTCTTTCCTCTTTACCTTCGTATTTCCCACCTCTTCTCTAAAGTGTTTGTATTGACTGTTCTTGATCAGAAACGAGATAATGGGTTGGGGACAAGCACTAGTGATAAATCAAGTGGAGTGAAATCTAATAGTACACCTTCAACACCTCAAGCCGAAAACAGTAATTTTCATGCAGAATCAAGACTTTCAAATCCTTTACTAATAGAAGGCTCTCCATCAGCCATTTTGCTGTCTGAGGTTAGGCAGGATGGAGAACTTCCTGAGGACAATTTCCTTGGACAAGAAACTCCTTCAGTAAGCTAATAGCTTTTCTACCAACTGTAAATGAAAACTTCTGTTTGGGTAAACATATATTCTGCATACTCTATGGCCTGAATTCCTTTGCATTATTTTGGTAGACGAGCATAAAAACAAGTGATCAGATTGATCTTCTGAGGGAGCAGCAGAAAATTTTGTCCGGGGAGGTGGCCCTTCATTCAAGTGCTTTGAAGAGATTGTCTGAGGAGGCTTCTCGAAATCCACAGAAGGAGCAGATTTATGTATGTTATTCTTGTTCCTTTTTCATTCATTAGCCCCTTTTGAATGCACAGAGAATTCAATTTCCATCTGTCATACTTAAAGGATGAGATGAAGAAGTTGAATGAGGAAATAAAGATGAAAAATCATGAAATATCATTGCTGGAAAAACAAATTGCCGATTCTGTCCTGACTTCCCGCAACAAGGTGGATAACTCGGAAATGTCACAAGTGAGTGAACTCTGCGTCTGTTTACTTGAACTGTTTGCTATTGTTGCATGTACGTCTATGAGCTTTTTGTTGTTTTATGCTGCAGACAATTGCTGATTTGATGGCACAGTTGAATGAGAAGTCATTTGAGCTTGAGGTGATCTGCCTCCCTGTTTGACTTCAGCTTATTAAGTTCCAATATTTTTCATGTTTGATACTGATTGCTTGTTTGATCTTGTGAATCTTTTTATATAAAAACAAATATGACTCATAAATTTCTCTATCAGCAATCTTTTATTTTACTGATGAGACCTGACTGTATGGTTATCCACAAATAATGAGAATAATGGAACATGTATTTGATTTTTTCAAATTCAGTACAGAACTGAGGACTGGATTCCTATTTTCATATACTTCTTGGTGGATAGCATCCCATTTGTTTATGTTATGTATATGCTAATCATGGCTTGATACTTCTTATGCTATCCTCTTTGCAGGTTAAAGCTGCAGATAATCGAATAATTCAAGAGCAGCTGAACCAAAAGGTACAAAAGCTAATCGACCCTACTGTCTTTGCTGCACAATGGATGCTTACCATTGTCTTTTGAGTCATATTATCAAGAAAGAGTAGTAACTTGACCTTGCTATTTTATCAGATTTGTGAATGTGAGGGCTTGCAGGAGTCGATCGCCTCTTTGAAACAGCAACTTGCAGATGCTCTTGAAAACAAAAATCTTAGTTCTCTCTCTAGTTTCTCACAGAGATTTTCTGAACTAAAAGGTTCTTACAGCCAACATCAAGTTAACAAGCACATTGTGGCCTTGAAGGAGAGAAAAGAAGATATGCTCCTAAAAGCACAGGTTAATCTGATTATATGACTGCATGATCAAGTTTGTGATCCTGGTTTTTAAAACAGTTCAACTGTCCCTTATTATTTATTTTGAGGACTAACGTTTATCCATAATCAGAAAGGGAAAACAAAAGGAATCATAATGATGCCATGGAACTAATTTTGCAAATAACACCATCCATTTGCGTGGCTATCCTCCACTGTTGGAATCCATTTTATCTTCCAGAATATTTGGATATTAACTATCTTCACCGAGCAATATATTCACCTGTAGAAAAAATTTGATGAAGTTTAGATAATGAATTTTATTTTCTTCAATTGTTGGTGTCAGATGAAGAACCCATAGTGTTCCACTGTGGATGATCCTATGCAAAGCTTGTGAATTATCTTTATTCACCTTTGCTTCTTAGAGATGATGATGTTATCTGCTTTTCTCTGGTTTTTTGATATTATGCATTTTTAATCTTAACGATCATTATGGTAATGGGACAATCTATACTGTGTCGAGGAGTTTCTTGATTAACTTGAGTATGTTCTCAAACACTTCTCGTTTACTTTTGGGGCTAACTGAGATTGTGAATATTCATATGCAACTAGGATTCGGTAGCTATTTGATACATAAGAACCCCTTCAATTTTTTGAGGATGCATGGAGAATTGGAGTTCAGCTTGGTGGCATACTTCAAGTTAACATGATGTGATTACTCTTTTATCTTGTGACTACAGCTCTCCGTGTTTACATAACTAGCAAAAGGATTTAACTTCCAAGAATCATAGTCAAGTACATGTATGATGCGTACAACCATTTGGCAGAATTCTTTCTACAACTGTCAAGCAAAGGCACAGATCACTACTGAATGATCCTGCATTGATTTTACATATTAATATGTTAAACCACATGCATCTCAGAAAGTGATGGTGCAAAATAAGAAGCTCATTGTACACTGTTGATATCATCAGATGGGTAGAAGGGTTTTTGGGCAATTTGTATACTTTACCACATTCAAGGAGAAAAAAATGGCTTAGGTAGTTATCTAAAACGTTTTGGTTTCATCAGAATCTAAACTTTCTGGTTTCATCTTTTAATTCTGAATGTAATAAATATTTTCAATTTATTGAGAGCGCAAATTATGTTATGACTTCAAAAGTTTCACTTTATCTAATTCCTTGCTTTTCTTCAACCAGGCTGCAGAGATTGAAGAATTCAAAGAGAAGGTTGCAACACTAACGGATTCAAAAGAACAGTTAGAAATGCGGAACCAAAAACTTGCTGAGGAAAGTTCATATGCAAAAGGTCTAGCGTCTGCAGCTGCTGTTGAGCTAAAGGCGTTATCAGAAGAAGTTGCTAAGCTGATGAATCATAACGAGAGATTAAATTCTGAGCTGGTAGCACTGAAAAACTCACCCTCCCAACGCAGAGCTAGTAGTTCTGTGCGGAATGGGCGGAGAGAGAATAACATAAAACGTCAAGACCAGGTGGCGTTAGCTTCAGATCTCAAGAGAGAGTTGGCTTTGAGTCGAGAAAGGGAACTTCAATATGAATCTGCACTTGCTGAGAAGGATCAGAAAGAAGCTGATCTTCAGAGGAAGGTTGAAGAATCCAAGCAAAGAGAAGCATATCTGGAAAATGAACTGGCTAATATGTGGGTACTTGTAGCGAAGTTGAAAAAATCCCACGGGCCTGATACAGATAAATCTGACTCAGCAAGAGAAAGTCCGAAAGTTGATAGTTAGTGTGAATTTATCCAAGATGGTCTATGGTTCACTGGTGACAAATGGCCTACTTTTTTTCATGTATACCTTACAATAGAGTAGTGTCTGTAAAAAGAGTCGTGCATTAATAGTTGGGGATGTTTATCTTGGAATCGCGTTGAAAGACTAAGTGTAACAACCCACTCTCGATTAACGTGGGTCATCTTGTGAATGTTTGTTCAATTTAATTGACGACAACAATTCAAAAGTTTTCAATAATGAGCTCACACAGAATTGTAACAGGAAATCAATACACGTGTTGAAGCATTAAGCAACGGCCAAGAATTAGTCTGCCGGATATGAGAGCACCTGGCATCGAAGAGGTCATGTCTAGTCTCTTGCTCCCTATGTAAAATGGGTGACACCTTATGGATGTAAGATCTTTTCACCACCAGTATGTGTTAATTAAATCTTTTGACCACTACTTAGCCAACAGCCCTAAATCAAAGGAAGTAAGTTCTCTAAAATCTGTGACTTTGAAGTAGCATAACTGTTGGTTGTTTAGTCTTATTTTGAGACTTTTGATAATTGCAGGGACTTTATGGTTCGTGAGAATAACAACCTAGTGAAGACAAGATGAAAAAATCTTTTCTGGAGAGATACATGACTATGTAGAGTAATACTATACATATGTGTCTTGATTTACACGGCCATGTAAATCAACAGTTTAAGTCTCTGTAAACGTGTGAAGAAAGTGTGAAGAGTTGAAGACATATACGGTCTTGTACAGGCCTATGTACAAACTCGTGTGAAGATACACTACCGCTGTAGAGACCATGAAACTCTCTGTAACTGTGTATCTTTGTGCCTGAAGCGGTGTTGGAAGATATACGACCCAGTTGCAAACATACCGTATAAGTGATTGTGTATCCTTCAACACCGTTTCAGTCGGAAACTTATACGAGCTGTGTAAGTGACTATGTAAAGTGTTGGAAAACTTATTTCATAATATAAAAGAGAAAAAGACGTAGGTTTTTATAGAGAGTGTGGTCATGTAAGTGACCATGTATCTTCTAACGCCGCCTCAATCGCAAACATACACGGGCCTTGTAAGTGACTGTGTACGCTGTTGAAAAACTTATTTTGTGATATAAAAGAGAAAAAGATGCAGGTTTTTGTAGAAAGTGTGGTCACAACTGCCAAAAGTGAGGAAAAATAGAGAGAAGATAAATAATGTTATATTCTCATCCTTGTTTGATTAGTTTTAGGATTAGTTTGGGAGATCATTGATTGCGATATCAACTTTCGTTTCAATATTAAAACTTCGTGAGACAACTTATTGTGGGGTGAGATATCAACTTTTTCTACAAATCCTTATTAAGTTTAGTGGATTTACTTGTTAGTTTGTCCTGTGATCTTTCCCGCAACACTGGAGGGTTTTTTCATGTAAATCTTAGTGTTTATTTCATCTTTAAGATTCATATTCTCATATTGTTTGCTACTGTAAGTTAAAGAGTTCTGTCTTGTCATTGATATTTAGTTGATCTTTTAGAGAGTTGTTATTGTCTCCCTACAAGTGGTATTAGAGTTATCATAATGGAAGGTGGAAATAGCTCTATGGTCAAGTTAATATCATCAAATTACTCGATTTCAAAACCCATGATGGAGGACCTTTTATATTGTAAAGATCTCTTTGAACTCAATGATGTGGACAAAGATGTGAAGAATGACATTCCTTCAAAACTTTAAAAGATGTCAGACAAAAGATAGGAAAAGATGAAGCGGAAAGCTTTGGGCATCATTAGACAATGAATTAATATTAGCATATTCAATTATGTCTTAAGAATCAAATCCTTTTTAGCTATGGAAGAAGCTAGAAGGTTTGTATGAAAAGAAGACTGCTTATAACAAGATCTTTTTGATTAAAAGACTTGTGAACTTGAAGTTGAATGCTAGGAAATCAGTGTCAGGGCATTTAAGTGATTTCTAGGACATAATTAACAAACTTAATACAATGAAGAACATTCTAGATAATGGGCTTCAAGCTTTGTTCCTATTGAGTCCATTACTAGATAGTTGGGAAATGCTAGCGGTAATGATTAGCAACTCAGCTCCTAAGGGTGTGCTCTATTTGAATCTAATCAAAGAGAGTATGTTTGACGAAGAAATCAGTGTAAGAAGATTGGAGTTGACAACATGCAAGCTTTCATGATAGAAAGCAGAGGAAGGAATAAGAGTAGGGGTCCTAAAGGTTATGGCAAGTCTAAGAAACTTTCAAAGTCTAGAAGTGACAAAGATGTGAAGACATGCCACTATTGTGATAAGCTAAGACACATTAAGAGGTTTTGCTATAAGAGGAAGAGGGATAAAAAAAAAAGCAAGATTATTAGAATGATGTTGACGATTAAAATACAACAACAACAACTTCAAGCATGGATAATAAGGTGTCCCTAGTTTGTGCAACTAATGAATGCTTCTATGTTAACAATTTTAGTTCTGAATGGTTAATTGACATGGAAACATCTTATCATTGTGTTCTAAATGTGGAGTACTTTTTAAACAACAAGTGTGGAGATTTTAGGAATGTAAAGATAGGAAACTAAAGTTCTGCTAAGATAGTCGGTATGGGTGATATTTGAGTTTAAACAAATGTTGGATCCTTATTGACCGTGAGAGATGCAGGATACATCCCCTTTCTAAGGCTAAATTTGTTATCAGCTAATGTGTTAGAAGAAGAAGAAGGATTTCAGCATACATTCAAGGATAGGAAGTGGAAACTATTTAAAGGTGCAATGATAGTTGCCTGAGGAGGGTTATGATACTTATTGTACAAGATACACTTAAAGGTCTGTGTTGGTGGAGAAGTATACACAGTTGAAGAGGAAATCTTACCAAATTTGTGGCATTGATGATTGAGACATGATAAGTGTAAATTGCATCGTGTTTTAGGGCATAGTTTGATATGTATTTAGTTGTTAATTCAATTATTTATTAGGTGTTTAGATTAGAATTGTGTGAGTTCGTTAATTATTTACGTTTTAAGTGTTAGTACAAGCTTTTAAGCTAGTTCACTACTAAATGGTTAAGAACTGTGATATTCTTATTTGCTGGAAAATGAGTGAGAAGATTTAGTATGCAGTACATGGTGATTTTCTTTGGATTGATGACTGAAATATTATGGGATAGTGTTAAACTAGTTTTGGGAGTTGAAAGATCAATGAAAGTGTGTAAGGGTGTGAAAGAACGATTAAAGTGATAGTTAGAGGAATAAA
>JAOQMP010000004.1:28073927-28084322 GCA_027563575.1 Erythroxylum pedicellare
GGGGGTTAGTTTGATTTCAAATAAGAAAATAAAATGAAATTAAACTAACAAAAACAAATTAAATCAAACAAAATAAAAATGAGAAAAGTTATGAATATGTTAAGAACCCAGTTATCGGTTCAATCTCGGCCTACACATAATTAAACATACTTTATTGAATTGTTTTTCTTATACCTCTCCTAACAACTATTAATTGTAAGTTAAAAACAAGTTTTGTTAACCCCAATTTATCCTTAACTCGTGTTCAATTAAAACAGACTCTGTAACCGAACCTAGCTATCGAACAACCTAATAAGCACTTTGAATTTAATTGGACAACCACATTACTTGTTAGGAAAATAGATTAATTAAGGTAACAACCACTAAAGCTCAGGTTATTTAATCTAAGTTATGTTATCCTAAATAATTTGACATTATCAGTGCCACAAATGAATCCAAACACAGTGGTCACGTATTGCATTCAAGATTCTAGCAAACGAGAATAATGATCGTTCATATATGAAAAACCAAATCTTTAAACATAGGATAACGTAATCGATCTCTGAAGAGAGAAAGAACAAGAAACATAATGAGAGATATGCTTATCAATGTTCTTTGGAGTTGATATCACCTCCGAACTAGTATTAGAAGCCTAGCCCTCCATGGTTCTCCAAAGGATAAGAGGTTTTCCCCTTCTCCTATTACAAAACAGAGACTTCACTCCTCAAAACAATTCATACTTGTTTCTACCGTCAACATGTTCTATTTATAGTGAAAACTAGGGTTTGGGGATAGCTGTCCAAAAGTCACGGGTGTGACTTGATGAGTCAAAGCAGTGAATGGCCTAGTTGAGGCTCACGACAATGAGCCTCCCTTGTATAGGCATGCATGTGAGTCATGGGTGTGACAACTTGAGTCACGCCTTTGCAAGTAAGCCATGACCATGATAACTTGAGTCACAACCGTGCAACATTGAGTCACGCCCTGCCGTGACTTGATAGTCATGGTCGTGAGTATGTACTGTACCAATTACAATTCATGGCTTTTTTCATTTTCTTTTCTCCTCTTTGCTCTAATCCTTCTTCTTCTTATTCCATGAAGAAAAGTGAGTGTGAATCTCAAGAAGTCGACTCAAAGATTGTGTTTTCGACTCACTTTAGCTATTTCACTTCCAAATTGTCCCCAAAACTAAATATGAACTAAAGTGAATGTCTTAGGCATTTCATATCATTAATCACTAAGTTTTATGGAATAAATCCATTATCAATTAAGCACATATAAAAAATTGTTTAATCTAACCGGGAATTTTAGTTTTTGTTACCTTGCATCAATTGTTACTTCTATGGATAAGTGATCCAAGCATAACAATATATGAAAAAAATTCATTCTATTGGAGAATTTTGTAAGCCTTTAGGGATTAACAAAGCCCTATTTAATGTTTTCTTAATGAGTCAACTCTCATCTTTCTTATTAGTCCATGTAAAATAAGCACCTTTAAACCTTAAATCTAATAAGTTTGGAACAATGAGGCAGTTTAGCATCTCTCCATTTCTTAGTTTGTTAGTCATCTTGTCATCTTTTTCCCCTTGAGCAAGTATGATGCTATTGAAATCACCTAAGTGCAATCCAAGGAGCACTTATTGAGGTGCTCAAAGATTAGAGATTATTCCAAAAAGAATTTTTAAAAATCTCCTGATTAGCCCCGTAGATAAAGTATCTCCATGATAATGTGGATCCAATTTGATGCTAACCATTAGGTGAATGAATTAATCCCTGATAGTGGTTTGATGAACCTTGATCATATGTGTGGCACCCCATACCATTGGGTACGCACCGGAACGCCCGAAGATCATTTGATACATATCCTACGATAAGGGTGAGATACATTCAATCATTACATTCTGTTCATATGGTATGGTATCATAATTCACTTATAAAGCATTATAAGAAATCGTAATATTTTTTAAACCAACTTTTCCTCATTTCTTTGTCTTCAAAAATCGAAAGTCTACATTGTGTCTTTCAACCTTTACTGCATGTACATCAACAAAACCTAGTACAAAAGTAATACATGAAAGAGAATAATATATCAAATTTATCTAAGCCATCCAAAAATCCCAGCTGACCGACCTTTGAGCCATGATTTCTCTGGTCAAATCACAATCTACACGGAAATAGAGCTTATCAATAGCTAGAGTCGTCCCTCGGTCCTAAAAAGACTACGTTGCAATTTTGGTGAGCTTTGCGAACTCAATGAAGTAACCATCATCGATGGTTCACTCAATTCATGCAACACATCAATTCATATCACAATTATTTCACAATTTTTTTTTGCATTTCACATGAGTAACACACTTTCACTTAAGCATAAGCAATTTTGCATTTCACTCTATCAAACATACTTAACAAGATGCATATGAAATGCTCATGAGACACTTTCCAGTTTTTACGTTGTTATGACTGGGCGCCTGAACTGTCCCGTATCCATTTTGGGATACTGGTCTCATTTATACTGTCCATTCTCCGATCAGGATACATGGCTTATTACACATTGAGCCTGAAGCTCTGAAACATTTTTTTGAGCTCGAGGCTCATTTCCACACATTGAGCTTTAAGCTTTAATCGTTGGCTGCCCTAGTCCCAAGTTCCATTATCTGATTATGCATTTATGAATAGAATGCAGGTAACACAATCAATCACTTAATAAAACACATAGGTCTTCACATTCACATTCATTCATTATTCAAACATAATTATAAGCAAACAATAATTGAGAGAAGATGTATAATGTATGTTCATGACAACCCCCGGTATCAATCAATCAATTTTATCATAAGATTATTCTCATATCAAAACTCATCTTTTTTCTTTTCAAGTCACCCCTTTCGGGTCTACTAATCACATTAAATCAGAAAGTAAAGCTGAAGTAATTGGGTTATACTCTCTTCTAGAAAAGTATTCCTTTATGTCTTATGGATCCATTGGAACCAAAATCACTCAAATTGGTTAGGTAATTAGGAAGATATACTTCAAACAGTTTCGGACTGCTCTTGTTCAAAACAATGTACTATGCACAACTTACATCTGAAATTTAAACATCTTAGAGACTGAATTAGATTCCAAGTTCTTCATACCATTTGTATCTCCATGTCTCTAGTTTACCACAAATCAGAAATAATCTCATTTATAGCTATACAGATCAATATATCATGAAAATACTGAAGTATGTTCAGGAGAATAACATCAATTCACACTATCTAAGAATACACTCACTGTACCCATTCTACTTTTTCACTCAATTTTTCTCAATTAGATTCATAGGGATATGATTTTTGGTAGAGATTTATAGCAATGTCTTACCAATCCAATGGTTCAAAAATCAAGTCATTTGGGTGTCTAGAGAAGGAGTTATGATCAAAAGAATCCAATATGTTTTTATCCTCAATCATACTGGACCTGTTTCGGGGAAACAACTATAAATTTCTCTAGAAATTTCTGATTAAGGCTTTCTTTAGATGGGTCGAAACAAGACTTCAAGAGATACAACTTTCATGAAGACCTCAAAGTCAAATTCTATCTTCTGTATATTCTTACTTTGCTTCGTCTCACTTTTGCTGCGTCTTATTTTTGCTTCGTCTTACTTTGCTTCGTCTTACTTTTGCTTCGTCTTACTTTGCTTTGTTTTACTTTACTTCGTCTTACTTTTGCTTCGTTTCACTTTTGCTTCGTCTTACTTTTGCTTTGTCTTACTTTTGCTTCGTTTTACTTTACTTGGTCTTACTTTCTCTTCGTCTTACTTTTGGTTCGTCTTACTTTACTTCGTCTTACTTTTGCTTCGTCTTACTTTTGCTTCGTCTTACTTTACTTCGTCTTACTTTTGCTTCATCACATATAATGATCATAACTTCCAACTCAAATGTGCAAAAATTCCATACTATATACCATTGGAAAGATAAAAGAAAGGCCTACAACTCCAAGAAGGCAACTTTGCCAATATCTATCTAGAGTAATCCAGATTTTCTCCCAAAGTCAGAACACAAATTTTACATACAGCTCCCAATGTACTGCACCCAGTTCTCAACTTTATGAAATTTTGAGACTCTTAGAGACAGAATTGAAATTCTATGTCTTCATACAAATGTAGCCATACATCTCTAGGTTAATCAAAATCAAGAATCATCTCGTTTGGACATCTAAAGAAAATGTTATGGCTAAAAGATTGAAGCATATTAAGTGAGCATTTTTTTTTCCAGATTTTCAAACTTTCAATATTTTACATCTAACTCATCTTCTACCTAAATTATCTCTTACATTCATTTCCATATCATTATCTACCCAAATAACTCAATATATCATTCATAAAAAAAACTCATGGTTTATAATTGATCCTTAACCCAAAAATAAAGCATCAAACGTGTACCTATTCATCTTAATTTTCTGCACTCACCATCCATTATATGTGACATCTAACTTCCAAAACATCTCTATAACACATTATACGTTATTAATGATCAATCACAATGATACAACATGACATTTACAAAGATATTTCATCATCCACGACACACATACACACAGACAAAAATCAAGTGATTAATCCTATATTTCTCATCATTCTAGTTTCGTTTTAGCAATACCCATAACATTTAAAGCATAACTTACTTGATTTCACTTCAAATTCTTCTAAAACAACACTAGTCCTAACTCCCAAGCATCACTTGTTCATCAACTTGAAGGAGATAAAGATAGGTTTTTCATAGGGTAGAAGACACAAATAGCAAAGTGGGCTTATGGTAGGAAAGGAAAAGCATAGAAATCTCTTAGAAGGTGTTTGATGGAAAACTTTGTGTATGGGAAGAAAATTTAAAGAAGATGATGATAAAGAAGGGACTTAGACATATAACTTAACCTTTCAACTCTCAGAGAACAGTAACCTACTTCTAACAAAAGTGCAAAAAGCCTAAGTGACACATGTCACTTTCCTAATACCTAAACTCTAACTTAGTTTCTTTTGAGCTAACTCCCTTAACTTTCATCTTTACAATTCAACTATCTCCAAATCTTCTTTTGATTTCTTTTTCTTATTATTTTTTTCCAAAATTTATTCCTAAATTCACCAAAATTCCCAAATACAATATTCTTACTAACCAATAGAATTTCCAATAAAAATAAATTCAAAAATCTCAAAACTCCAAGAAATCACAACTCAATCTAATTATACCTGGAATTATTCATGAATGCATGTACAATCATTTTTTTATGTCTGCAAAATTCTCTATTCACATATATGTCCACATCATGAAATGCATGAGCATGAAATGTGTTTCCTAATTTCTCCGTAATCTCTCACATTTACAAGTTTAGCCTTAAGATGGGTAACGGGATGTTAAACTTAATGATTGAGAATGCCCAATTTTCCCTTCCTTTAACCCCTTAAGAGTTTCCAACTTAATTGATCTTGCAAAAATGCCCTTTTACATATATACTCTTACTACTTCAATTCAACTAAACCATATAATAAAATCCAACTAACATTAACATAATAATTAACTCCAAAATTTTAATCTATGAAAACCTCAAAAATTGTTTTAATCATGCTTAATTTAACAGGACAAAAATTCAGGGGCCAACAACGATAATGCAATGATATATGTTAAAATAAGCATCGTCTAAGATTAAACGATAGAATTAGGTTTTACACACATTTATCATTCGTCATTTTTATTTTATTTTTTATAAATTGCTTGTATTAGTTTAATTTTATTTTGTTATCTCAATTGAATCTACCAAAAACCCCCTATTTTATTTCTTTTACATCAATTATTTTCATTGCAAAAATTAACCAAACATTCCCTATGGATACGATCCTGACTCAGCACAACTACAAATTTTAGTGTGGAGAGTTAAGTAAATTTTACAATAGACTTAACACATTCTGTCAAATTTTGGTATTGTTGTCGTGGAATGTGGTAGTTTAATTTTTATTTTTTATTTTAGTTGGTCTTTTGTGTATATATTTGTTTATAATCATTTTTTTCATTATCTGTGATATGTGATAAACGTTTGTTAGTGTTTATGTATGGTAGCAACGAGATCTTCTCATGGAGAATCTGAGCAACTTGATCTAACAATCGAGAGAACACTGCGAGAAGCAAGAACATCTTTGGTAGGAAACTCAAAATTTGAATCCAAAGAAGCAATAGGAAATCCATAAACACCGAGGGAGTTGAGTGCACTAGACCCTACTCAAAAACCATTATGCATTACATTTCCAAATTTTGTTGAACATATTGCTTTTGAGTTAAAGTTTAAATTAATACATTTATTACCCAATTTTTATGGTCTTGGTGAGGATGCACATAATCATCTCAAGCGGCTTAATGTTGTTTGCCTAAGCATGAAGCCTCCTGAGGTGACAAATGAGTAGATCATATTAAGGGCCTTCCTATTCTCACTTAAAGATGCAGCGAAGGATTGGTTGCTTGATTTACAAACTGGAAGCATGAATACTTGGCCAGAGATGAAGAGACGGTTCTTGGAGAAATATTTTATAGGATCAAAGACATCAAGTACTTAGAAGGTGATTTTTGGCATTAAGTAGCATAATCGAGACTCTTTACCAATACTGGGAGCATTTTAAAAAGTTGTATCCAATTTGTCCACACCGTAAAATTCCAAAGCAACTTCTCATCTAATATTTCTATAGAGGACTATTACCGATCGATAAGAGTTTGGTTGATGGGGCAAATGATAGGGCACTTTATGAGAAGACTCCCATTGAAGCCAGAATTCTACTTGAGTAGATGACCACTAGCATACAGCAATTGATCACTCGCAACAATGTTCGACAAGTAAGTGAGGTAAGTATTTCATCTTTTAAACATCAGTTTGATGAACTAAATTTTTTTATGAGATAGATTATAGTTAGACAGGTATAAGTGAAAGTATGCAGAATATGTTCAAACACGAGTTGTTTGACTAATGAGTACCTGACACTATAAGAGGGAAGTATAGAGTATATGAATGATGCAAGAGGAAAATTTTCAAATCATCACAACCTATACAGTTAAATCTATAACCTAAGCTAGAATGATCATCCTAACTTAAGTTACTAAGAGAATAGGCAATAGAATTACTTTTAGAATTAGTTGCAAGGAGCAAAACAATTTAAACCAAAACCACAAGGAGCACAACGAGCCTCCTTTTCTAATTTAGGTACATGTCTTGACGAATTTATTAAGACCTCTATTGCTAACAATCTTCAACTTAATTAGAGTGTGTAGTAGCTTAGTTGGGGTATGTAGTAGCTTCAACAAAGTATAATGCAACTTAATTAGAATATGTAATAGCTTAAATAAGGGAGAAAATTGAGCATACATAACGTGGAAAACCAAATGGGTCAAATGATAGTGAAGCTCAATCATTTAGAATCATAAAGTAGAGGAAAGTTGCCATGCCAACCTAAGGTGAACCAGAAGAATGTCAATGTTATTACCTTAAGAAGGGGAAAGGAGATTGAGGTGTAAGAGAACTCCACCAAAGATTATTACTGAGGAAGAGTTCGAGAAGGAATTGGGAAAGGAAGAAAATTTGTCATCGAGTACAAAGGAAAATTTTGAAGGCCCTAATATCATTAAGACTAATGCTCTAACTTTTCTGAGCAGATTAACAAGAACTAACAAGGAGGAGAATGATAAAGAGATATTGGGGACTTTCCAAAATGTGGAAGTCAATATACCTTTGCTTGATACAATCAAGCAAGTATTAAGGTACACCAAATTCCTCAAAGAACTGTGTGCACATAAGAGGAAGTTGAGGAGTCATAAAAAAGTGATGAAATGTGAGAATGCATTTAAGATTTTTAAAAAGAAGAAGCTTCCAAAATGTCGAGATCCAGGTATGTTTACCATTCCTTGCAAAATTGGTAATACTGTGATCAATAAAGCTATGTTAGATTTGGGAGCTTTAATTAATATGATTCCTCGTTCAATTTATGCTTACTTGAATTTGGGTCTTTTGAAAGAAATGAGTGTTATCGTACAATTAGCTAACCGCACTAATGTTTACCCTGATGGTGTGGTTGAGGATGTTTTGGTGCAAGTAAATAAGTTAGTGTTTCTTGCAGATTTTTATGTTGTCAATATGAATGATAATACTTTGTACAATCTGATACTTATCTTGTTAGGGAGATTGTTTCTTAATACAGATCAAACTAATATAGATGTTCATCTGGGAACCTTTACGATGGAATTTGATGGGGAAGTTATTCATTTCAATATATTTGATTCCATGAAATATCCTCTTGATGATCACTGTGTTTTCTCTATTGATGTGATTGATCATTTGGTATAAGAAATGTTTAAATTACATTGCAAGGATCATTTAGAAATAGTCTTGACTAAGGGAATGGAAGGAAAAGCCAACAAAGATGTTGAAGTGGGAGAGCAGTTGATGGAAATGGCAGCTACTTTGGAATCATTGGAGAATTATTCAAAAAGGTATGATTTGGCTCCTATGAAATTATCTTCATCTCACTAGAAGTTGTTACCGTTTGATATGCAAGAGCTGGAATTGGAGCTAAACCCACTACCCACCTACCTCAAGTATGCCTATTTGGGAGAGAAGCATACTTTACCACATATCATTTCAACTGAGTTGACTTTGAATCAAGTAGATAGGCTAGTTCGATTGTTGAGAGACCATAAAATGGCAATCAGGAGGATAATCACAAATATCCAAGGAATAAGCCCATTTATATCCATGCATTGAATTTTGCTAGAGGTGGATGCAAAATCCACAGGGCAAGCTCAATATAAGCTGAATCCTCCAATGCTAGAATTTTTGAACTAGAAAGTGTTAAAGCTTCTCGATGTTGGGGTTATTTACCTAATCTCTGATAGTAAGTGGGTAAGTCTTGTCTATATGGTTCCAAAAAATTATAGAATCACTATTGTGACTAATTAAGAGGGTGATTTGGTTTCGACTCAAGTGCAAATCGGGTGGTGAGTGTGTATTGACTATAGGAAATTAAATTCAGAAACTTATTGTAACATACCAGTCCTATAGAGCATATACCTAACATACCGAAGGATATTTAGGAACATACTCTACAAAAATAGCATGTTAAGATGGTTAAATCAATTTATTTTACATTTTAATCCATCACACATAAAATAAAACATTCCAATAATCACATTGTTCCATTTTTACTCACAATCATATACAGTCTTAAATGTTATTACATTTCCAAAATTCACATATACGTTAGAGTTGAAAGATACAAGTCTTGATACAACATAATTAAGACATTTGCAAATACAACTGATCTCAACACTGACCCACATATAAATGCAAAAGTTACTTCAACTAGACTTGTTAGACACCCCACCCTTGTGAGTCACAAGCCCGACGTCCTAAGTGACATTTGAACGCCTATCCCATAAGGATGACATGCCCCAATCAAGACAAACTTCAAGATAGCTTACTTCTACAATTTCCGAATAGACTTTATCACCTGGAGGGTTAAAATGGACCAAAAGGTAGGTACAGATGAAACCAAAAGAAAAAGTAGACTAACGAAAAAAGATAGACAAATAGGAAAAATTGCTATAACTTTCCCTATAGATATCAGATTTGAGTGTTGTTTAGATGGTTCAAAAGAAAACTTTAAGATCTACAACTTTCATGCAGACCTAAAAGATAAAGTCTATCTTCTCAAGGGTCCAAAATGGAATAGAAAATAGGTATAGATGAAAAGTAGACTAATAGAAAAAGACAAACGAATGGGGAAAATTACTATAACTTTCTATACAGATATTGTATTAAGGTGTTCTTTATATAGTTTAAAAGAAGACTTCAAGATCTAAAACTTTTAGGAAGATCTCGAGGATAGATTCTATCTTTTGAAGGGTCAAAAATGGACCAGAATATAAGCTAGATGAAAAAGTAGAAGAAGCAAAACATAGAAGAAGCAAAAAGCAAAAGAAGCAAAACATAAAAGATATGACGTCATCACAGAAGAAGTAAAACATAGAAGAAATGAAAAGACAGAAGAAGCAAAAAGCAGAAGAAGCAAAACATAGAAGAAACGAAAAGACAGAAGAAGCAAAACATAGAAGAAGAAAAAAGTAGAAGAAGCAAAACATAGAAGATATGACATCATCATAGACCATATGACATCATCATAGAAGAAGCAAAACATAGAAGAAGCAAAAAGCAGAAAAGCAAAACATAGAAGACATGATGTCCTCACAGACCATATGACGTCATCACAGAAGAAGCAAAACATAGAAGAAGCGAAAAGACAGGAGAAGTAAAACATAGAAGAAGAAAAAAGCTAAAGAAGCAAAACATAGAAGATATGACGTCATCACAGACCATATGACGTCATCACAGAAGAAGCAAAACATAGAAGAA
>JAOQMP010000004.1:28084422-28095330 GCA_027563575.1 Erythroxylum pedicellare
ATTCCTAAATTCACCAAAATTTCCAAATACAATATTCTTACTAACCAATAGAATTTCCAATAAGAATAAATTCAAAAATTCTCAAAACTCAAAGAAATCACAACTCAATCTAATTATACCAAGAATTTTTCATGAATGCATGTACAATTATTTTCATGTGCCATGACTTCACTATTCATATGTATGTGTATGACATATGGAGATGCATTTCTAACTCTCATAATCACTCACATTTACCATTCTAACCTTCCCATAGGTAATTGGATGTTACAATATGTGGATTACATGCTACTATGATGCTCATTATAATGAGCTTAGTGATCTAAAACGAGTTCCCAGCTCTTACCAAACAACCAAGTGCGTTTGATAAGCTTCTTGTCTTTCATTCTTGCTTCCAATTGTCTTATCAAAGGAGGTCTCCATTAACCAAGTTTTATATATAATATAATTCTCAATACTCGTAAGTATATAGATTGTAACTTGTAGTATCGGTATTGATCCGACGAGGAACTAGCTAAAACGAGCTAAACCTAACATTGTCTAAGGTAATAAAATATGATATGAGTTAAAATAATACAAAAATTAAAGCAATTAAATAAAATCAAGAAAAAAACAAATAATAATGTAAGGTTGATCAAGGATGAATGCATTGGATTTATTCTTTCATTATTTTATTCTCTTAATAATTATTGATCCAATTATGTGTCAGTCCTAGATTTTCTAAGGGCCTGATTACTCTCTCAAGACCTAACCAATTAACCCCTAATTGATTAGCCCTAATTGAATAAGAAAGTTCTAGATTTTGCAACCTCTTGATTCACAAAACTTTCCCAACGTTTCAACTAAATTCGAAGATATCTAATAGATAATCAATTTTTCACGCAAGATCTCTCTTTGAATGATGGTTGATTTGTTAATTGCGTGACTTATTAAATTATTAACTCTCGTTGCGTAATTTAATTAGATTACTTTTAACTAACTCTCTCGATTTTTTGTCAAAGTATATACATGCACAATTAACACAACACTAGAATGTTAAATTGAATCGACAATGATCAAAGTCACAAAATAACTACAAAATAAACCCTAATATGGAAATTAAAACATCATTAATGTAGTAATAGACATCTTGAATTTCAGTTTACGCATCAAGTATGATGAAAAGAACAAAAGGAAAAGAAACAAAAACTCTATTTAGAGTTTGATGTGGAAAGTTAGAAATCTGGACATCATCGATCTTCCTTGTTTGATCCACTTTTGCAAGATGACGACCACATTTTGAGACTTCATAAGGTTTGTAAATAGCCCTAGAAGGTCTTGGGGGTGTAACTATTTTAACCTTTAATCGGTTCTAAAAATACCCCAAACAATAAAACAGATGGAAAAAGTCACACTTGGGAAACCTGTGTCACGATCATGAGTCAGTGACTTTTGCTCTCTATCATTATTGTGCATATGAATTCATGATCATGACTCTGGGTAAATCACTTCTGTCATGACTGTGACACGGGAGTCACGATCGTGACCAAATCCAAATCTCTTGTTCTTCACCTATCTAATTTCCAATACTAACAAACACATCAAACATCTCAAGAAACATATAAATAAGAATGAAACCATGCTCTAAACCATACAAACATTTATAAGATAAGTAAACACTCACGTTAACATAATTCTAAGTCTATTCATGCAACAATCATCTAATAAACACCTATAA
This sequence comes from Erythroxylum pedicellare, assembly GCA_027563575.1. Taxonomy (NCBI): domain Eukaryota; kingdom Viridiplantae; phylum Streptophyta; class Magnoliopsida; order Malpighiales; family Erythroxylaceae; genus Erythroxylum; species Erythroxylum pedicellare. Next base: position 28,086,140 of record JAOQMP010000004.1, read on the forward strand.
ACACACTAAAATACCTATCAAAATATAGTATAAACTGCACCTATCGATCTCTTTAACAGTAGATAGTCTTTAATAATTTGTTATAACATTCCATGCTTTGACCATAAAAGTGAATTAAGGGCTTGAGACCCTTTTTCGGCCTCTTTTTTGAACCATTATAATTATAAGTGGATCACTTTCCATTTTATCTTACCCCATTGAAATAAATTGACTGACTGCTTTTTTCTACCGAGATGGATTGACTTGCTTGATTTGTCCTTTCTTTTAAGGGCTCCGTACGTTGCTACATGAAGGATCTATTCTCCTCTAACATAAGTGTCTTAGCTACAATTGGCTCCTGATCTAATAGCTGAACCAAGACGTTCCCAGGGTCATCTAAAGGCCTATCTTCTCCTTACATTGGGGTATTAACAACTTTAGCAATCTCACTCATCATCACTTGAGCAACAAAATTTCTAATAGATGTTCCTTTTGTTGAAGTTCCTTCTCTAATATGAGAATCATACTTCTCTTTTCTATCAGTAATGGTGGGCTTCCCATTTCTCTTGGGGAATGGGGAGGCTTCCATTGGTATGAAAGTGTTATTTCTAACTCCATCAGTCCCCTCTCCTCATTTAACCTCTTTAGTTTGAGAGTCTAACGTAACTTTTGAACCATTCCCACCTCCATGCAGATTGTCACGAAACCTATTCTTCTTAACCTTATTATGTTTTCGTTTAAGCAGATTGGCTTCTCCATGCAGCTTGCTAGGTAACTCAAGCTTATTGTAGGTCAATATTCAAGGAATATGTTGTGAAAATTAATTCATATTGGTACGTTTTCCATTTAGTTCTTATCTAATATCATTCTAAGCCTCCATTTTTGAAGTGGTAAAGGATTCCCTTGGACATGAGCCGTCTCTAAGATCTTTTACATACGAGCCTCTGCTTTAATGAAGAAATCCTCCTCGGTCGATGAGTATTTTGTCAAGACCGAGCTTAACCCAATTAGCTTTCGCCCATCTATGCACATGAGGAAAAGGGTCTTTCGCTACTGGTTTAAGGCTTGAGGCAGGGCCTCTTGCTGAAGGGGCCAAATAGTTCTCATAATCCAAACTGTTCTCAGGAACTGAAGGAAGCGAAGCAGAACTTCGATTTTTCTTTGGAATGAGAGGGGATAGCAGGAGGAGGTTTTAGATTGTAATGCCATGAATCTAGTGCGAGGTTGAGACGAGCTTCCAGGTACTAGATGGGGAAAGGAGTTGGAATGAGTACACGAATTTAGGGAAAAGAAAAAGAAAACATGAATTGTCTACGGCAAAAGAAAAAGAAAACATGAAGCAAACTAGGGAAGGGGATCCTCTCATTGTGCTTCACCATCCTTTTTCCCCAACTCCTTACAACAAGATCCTTTTTCGCCACACCATTATCAACATACCCGAAACGTAAGATTTGGCTCCCAGAATTCACTAGTGAGCAACTCATATCGAAGTTAAAATACCCATTATATTCAGAATTATTGAACCAGGTGAACTGGTCTATCCCCTTCAGTTTTTAATCACTACCAAAAGCAAAATTCCATCTGACCTTAAATTATCAATTAATTATTTTTTTGGAGCCTAATCAATAAGCAAGTCTTGAGCCGAATAAATCAGCCAACAGCTTTATTCCATACCACTCTTTGTACTCTACCAACAATGCAAGAATAGTTGCTAGGTACATTTTGAATTAATTTGTGCTTGTTTCATTGGCCTTATTCGAAAACCAAGTTTATGATTCAACAGGAACCACACAAGGGAGGATTGATACAATAAAAACATTAGGTAATTTATCTCCCCATTAGATTCTCTACGTGTAGATCTTCCAAGGTCTATGTAAGGAGGAAAAATCCTCCCATAATTTGGCTTACATCGTTTCTCATAAAAGCATCCAATTCACAAATTCTCTTAACCGTTCTACTTTCTTTAGCAAGTCAAAATTATAGAACCAGAAAATATTGATGACGAAAGTACTCTTTTCCTGAAAAATAATCCAATCCTATAACTCTACTACTGAGTAAATCTTCTAGAGCCGCCTAATGGCAATCCAAATGCTTTCGTCCTTAAACTACATGTAATCGAAAGCAAAATTCTCTCTAATTGTAATCAATAGATACTAGCACCAAGCAGACAAAAGAGAAGTCCAACTCATAATTGCTAGCACACAGCAGCTAATTGATGGCATTCACCTATAGGAGGCTGGAGAAGTTAGTGGTAGAGAGACTGCATGAGGATAAAACTGTTGACAACGTTACTTGGAATCATGGTCGAAATGCGCATACAGCTTCTGGTTTTTACAAAAACTAACCCATAACTCATGCCTGAAAGCCTACTAGACAAGCTACAATCTTTCTAGAACCCTCTATCAATTCAACCAATCCCAGATAGCAACAGCTGTAGGAATTTAATTAATGATTGCCTTCAAAATATTCAACTAATGGGGTCAAAATGGAATGATATGTTCAAAATAGTAAACATTGTTAAGCAAAACAACTCAAGAACACAAAAACTATTTTTGCGGCGTTATTTATTTGGTGGATATCGGTGCCACGGGGTTATACTGCGGACTGCAGACGCCTCATACTTTTGTTAACAGCACCTGTGCAGTTGGAATATTGTGTCTGAAGAAACGTTGAGCGTACCGTGGTGGGGCGGTCTGTTACCGTGTAAATGTTAACATGACACAACAGCGGTCCGTTATTTCAATCCTTATATCACTTGACCCAGCAGATAAAGTCAAGAGATTCGTATGAAATCTAAACAAATCATTCTAAATGTCACCCAAATTATAATTCTAAATGTCAAGAAACATACAAGTTCTCATTTTCGAAATCCATTGTTCAATCATTAATTGACAAAATTAGTCTGTTTTTCCTTGGGCAATCAGGAAATCATAAGCTCGTCAAAATTTAAGAAATGATCAAATTCAGGGTAGAGTTCTCAAACCGAATCAGTTAGTTTTAGGATCGGGCATGGGGAACAAGCCAGCACCGGCGGCACCACGCGGCGGAGAGAAACCTAGAAACTTCTGGAGATTCGTACGGATGCTAATCGAGCAAAGGAAATACAAGAACGCCATGGAACAATCCGTGGAGTCGTCGCCTTGCAATCCTCTGTGACTCATCTTCATCACGATCCCGATCGGCTTGAAAGGCAACTTAGCCACAACTTTGCCTTCAAAGAGCGAGTTTAGCAGTCCAAACACGATAAAGAGGACCAGAGCCACGACGGCACCGGATTTGAACTTGAAGAGAGAAAGGTCGCGGCTTGTCTCCTTGAGAGACGTCTCCACCCGATCAATTTTCTTGGTCTTGGACTTCTTGCTGGTGATCTTTGTGGTCTCCGTCTTCATGGTCTCGAGCTTCTTAGAGGCCTTGTCGATTGAGGACTTTAGGGATTTGTACGAACTTGTACGGTAGATTAGGATCCATGAAATGGCCTCGCAGACCACGGCTGTGCAGACCGAGATACCGAGCACCGTTAAGCTATCGGAATACTTGAAGGAGGAAAGGAAATGGTGAGTTGCCATCGAAGACGGTGTACGGGCAGGAGAGCAACCGAGGGGACGTTTGGAGGCCTAAAAAGAAAAATGTGCCATGAGGCTATTATTACTCTGTTTTACACCATTTTGTTTACCATATTTTTTTAATCTTACACAAACGTGTTAAAGAGATAATATAGGGAAAAAAAAAACAAGTGAAGCAGAAAAACTGTTCCTTTACTGCTATGATATTTATTGGCAGGTTTATTTATATTCCATTGCATAAACTCTTATTTTTCTATTTAAAAATAAATACTTGAATTTAATAATTTTATTTAATTGGGTCTTAATGAAAATTTTACTTAATAAATGGTTCCTTTTTTTAGTTTTATTACTTAGTATCTTTATCCATTAAGATACACGAGTAATGAGCTGGCACTATAACAAAAAGTATAAAAATTATTTGTAAGGAGACAACTTTTGGCTTGGCCAAAATACCGAGAATAAGATGCATAAGAAATCCACGCTTACCCATTTTAGGAATAAAAGTTTAATTCACAACTTGGTGCTTGTGCCCACAATATCTTGAATGAGATTAGATTCAAAGTTGTTCACCTCAATGTCAACCACAGGTCCACAATTGCTAAGCAACGATTTATTATCCATGCTAAAACCTGCTTATACTTTATGGATAACATTTTCCATAAGAGTATCACTGAGAGCTTTAGGCACGCCTGACCTAAAACAAAGGCCTCATTTGGTTACTAACTAATCAGCTATTTTTTTAGCTAATTGGTTGTTTTTAGTTTCTTGACTTTTCAAACAATTAATAACATTGCTTGAAGAATAGCTTTTTCATAAGTTGATTGAAGGTAAATTACCGAAAATGAAAACACTAAAATTGTATGTATCAAAACCCAACTGTACCCTATCCTATTGTCTCTTTACTACATTGAGCATTTTAGAAACATCAATAGTCAAATTTTGGCTTCATTCAGTTCAGATGGGAAAATATTTGTTTGGATTCAGATTATCCGCATTTTGTCATTGTTCTGGCTCTCCTTTTTTCCTTTGGATTTTTGCTTTCCTTTTGCCTCGAAAGGGTGGATTGATTGAGCTAAGATTGCTATGAAGAGTATGATTAATAGACAACTATTCGCGAATACACCTATTTTGTTATTGAATAATAATTGTTGTTGTTGGTTTTGAAGTTTAAGATTTTATCATTTTTCATGGGTTTGTTAAATTAGTTTTGGATGGTAAGGTGGGTGTGTGATGAATTTTCAGGCCAAAGAGTGGAAATTGCTCAATTTTGGTTTAGTATTGTAAACAGTGGGTTTGATTGTTGTTGTGGGAAACAGGAAAAGGAGGACAAGACTACGGCAAAAGTGAAAACGATGGCGTGGAATTGCTAGACCCTGAGATATTCCCAGCTTGGTCGAAAGATGTCAAAGAGTGTGAAGAAAAGTTTAAAGTGAACCATGAAGTAGGTTTGTCTACTGCAGAAGTTGAAAAGAGGCACCAGATTTATGGTTATAATGAGCTAGAGAAGCACGACGGTGTTTCGATGTGGAAGCTGGTATTGGATCAATTTAATGACATGTTAGTTAGGATCTTATTAGCTGCTGCAATTGTATCCTTTGTGTTGGCCTGGTATGATGGTCAGGAAGGAGGGGAGATGGAAATCACTGCCTTTGTGGAGCCACTGGTGATTTTCTTGATCTTAATTGTGAATGCAATCGTAGGGATTTGGCAAGAGAGCAATGCAGAGAAAGCATTGGAAGCTCTGAAGGAAATCCAATCGGAGCATGCGACTGTGGTAAGAGATGGCAAGAAGGTCTGGAATTTGCCAGCCAAAGAGCTTGTTCCTGGGGATATTGTGGAGCTGAGAGTTGGTGATAAGGTTCCTGCTGATATGCGGGTTATTAGTTTGGTTAGCTCCACGCTTAGGCTTGAGCAAGGGTCTTTGACAGGAGAAAGTGAAGCAGTGAGTAAGACTGTGAAGGCTGTTCCAGAAAATTCTGATATTCAAGGGAAGAAATGTATTGTTTTTGCTGGGACGACAGTGGTGAATGGAAACTGCATAGGGTTGGTTACACAGACGGGAATGAAGACAGAGATAGGGAAAATTCACTCACAGATTCATGAAGCATCGCAAAGCGAGGAAGATACTCCACTAAAAAAGAAACTGAATGAGTTTGGAGAGCTTTTAACAATGATTATTGGAGTTATTTGTGCAGTAGTTTGGCTTATCAATGTGAAGTACTTCCTAAGTTGGGAATATGTGGATGGTTGGCCAAAGAATTTTAAGTTCTCGTTTGAGAAGTGCACATATTATTTTGAGATTGCCGTTGCTTTGGCAGTGGCTGCCATACCAGAGGGATTGCCTGCAGTCATTACCACATGTCTGGCACTTGGAACTCGAAAAATGGCTCAAAAGAATGCAATTGTTAGAAAGTTACCTAGTGTTGAGACTCTTGGTTGTACCACTGTGATTTGTTCTGATAAAACTGGTACTTTGACAACCAATCAAATGGCTGTGTCAAAGCTTGTGGCTATTGGTTCTAGGGTTGGAACTCTTCGGTCATTTAACGTGGAAGGGACCACCTATGACCCTTTTGACGGTAAAATAGAAGATTGGCCTGTAGGTCGAATGGATGCTAATCTTCAAATGATTGCTAAGATAGCTGCAGTTTGCAATGATGCTGGCGTGGAGCAATCTGGGCAGCATTATGTTGCCAGTGGAATGCCTACTGAGGCTGCACTAAAGGTAATATTTACCATTATTTCTTGTTTTGGATTTTCTTTTAAATTTTGAATTTGTTATATCTTGAGCTTGAATGGAGCCTTTTCTATGATTGGCACACCTTGATAATCAGACCTGTTAGTTCTCCTTTCCCTCATGCGTGTTTTTGTGGCACATGTGCTTTTGTTATCCAGCATGTATCGTTTCAAGTTATTGTTGCTGATCATTGATAAAATGCATTTGACATCCCTTACATAATTCCTTTCTAATACATAACAGGTTCTGGTTGAGAAAATGGGATTCCCTGGAGGACTTAATAACGAATCATCTTCTGGTCAAGGGGATGTCCTACGTATGTACCTGAATTTCTGAATCTTGTTTATCTCTTTGGAGTTCTTTTTTTCAGACTGTTAAGTTTTTAATCCTTGTTTTCATGCATATTAGGTTGTTCTCAACTATGGAACAAAATGGATCAGCGAATTGCAACTCTTGAGTTCAACCATGAAAGGAAATCGATGGGAGTTATTGTGAATTCTAGCTCAGGAAAAAAATCCTTGCTAGTGAAGGTTCATTCTTCCTCCCAACTGTTTTGTTATATCTGTAGATTTCATTTTTCTGCTCATCAAAGTTTTCAGTTTGGTACTTTTAATAGTATTCTTCGTGGTTAAATAAGCTGTGTTTGATCAGTTCCAATGAAACAAGAATATGCATGAACTGTGAGTGCATGTATGTTTTTATTCTGCAAGAAACAAGAAAATCTATGGACTCTTCGGATTTTTGAGATAGTACTTTTTTTACTTTAGCAACCGTGAAGTTTACCCTGACCTGAACTGGATATAGATCTGGTCCTCTGGAGTTAAAGGAAAGGTCCTTCTGTACAGTTGAAAGATGCTTGTTGATGCATTGCATCTCTTCCAAGTTTGTAAACTTCTTCACTTAATGCAGTGTCATTTGCATTTCACCAGCAACTATATTACTTTGACTACTGTTGATACCTCTTCACTAAAGTGAATGTAACAAAATGTATTTACTCCCTATGACTTAATATGTAGATTTATCCCTGCTAGTGTTTTGTTGCACTTGTTAGTTTAGATATATCTAGATAAGTGGTGTAGTTGGACTTCACTTCAAAAGTTTACTGAATTTCATTGCTAGAACATTTAGCTTTCTGTTTCTTTCTTTTTGTTTGTCTCTATTATCTTGTTGGACTTTTTTTGACTTGTCTTCGGATTGCAACAGGGGGCAGTGGAAAACTTGTTGGAGAGAAGCTCTTTTATTCAGTTGCTTGATGGTTCTATTGTAGAGTTGGATCAGTATTCGAGGGATCTTATATTGCAAAACCTTCATGACATGTCAAAAGTTGCATTACGCTGTCTAGGTTTTGCATACAAAGAGCAAGTGCCAGAGTTTGCAACATATAATGGTGATGAAGAACACCCAGCTCATCAGCTATTACTTAACCCATCTACATATTCTTCAATTGAAAGCCAACTTGTTTTTGTTGGCTTAGTTGGTATAAGGGTGGGTTGCTTCCATAATCCAGAAATTTTTCTTTTACTCCTCTGCTTTCTTTTCCTTTATTTTTTGCCCTTTCCTTTGTTAGCCATGGGGTATGACGTATTGATTATATTTGTATTGTAATAGGACCCCCCACGGAAAGAGGTTCATCAAGCAATTGAGGATTGCAAAGTTGCTGGAATCTGTGTCATAGTCATTACAGGAGACAACAAGGATACTGCAGAAGCTATTTGTCGTGAAATAGGTGTATTTGGCCCATATGATAACACAAGTTCTAGAAGCTTGACTGGAAGAGAGTTCATGGAAGTCCCTGATAAGAAACGTCATTTAAGACAAAGAGAGGGTGGGGGCTTGCTATTCTCTAGGGCTGAACCAAAACACAAGCAAGAGATAGTGAGGTTGCTTAAGGAGGATGGTGAAGTTGTTTCCATGACTGGAGATGGAGTAAATGATGCACCTGCCTTGAAGTTGGCTGATATAGGCGTAGCAATGGGCATTGCTGGAACGGAGGTATCACTTAATATTTTCTGACATATTGGCATGAATTGCTTAAAACTTGAGATGAGGGTGATCTCACTAACATTTTAGTAGTCAATGATGTGATTCTGATTTACGTTTGATATTCTATGTTTCTGTACATGTATTGGATTACACTAATAAGTATCTTTCTAACAAGTTAGACAAAGATTACCATTTTTCCTTGCAATTATACATACTTCATGTACTGGCTGTTTCTTTTAGTTTTGCTACACTGGCTGTTTCTTTTAGTTTTGCTACACTAACTCATGCCATTGTATTCTTATCTCCTTTTTTCTATTTTTGTTTGATGCCTAAATCGCTCATTTTAGGTTGCAAAGGAAGCATCTGACATGGTATTAGCAGATGATAATTTTAGTACTATTGTTGCCGCCGTTGGTGAAGGCAGGTCCATCTATGACAACATGAAGGCTTTTATCAGGTTTATACTTAAATAATTTTTTTTGTTATGTGTATTATGGTAAACTGCGGCTTAGGTATGTCTTCTGTATTTTTGTTGACACGTTGAAAGTGGGCATAATTAAGTATTTGCCTAAATGTTCTTGGCAAACCTTCGCACGTGTCATGTTTGAATGGTTGCAAAAACTATGTTCATAACCATTGTCATAAGCCATAGGGATTGATATTTTGAGAAGCAAACCCAAATTTGGATACTATTTTTTCTTCTCTGTCATCTTTTTCTTTTTCTTTTCATATTAAATGATTGGCCAGGTCGCTAGGGAGAAAGGCCGAGTTGATGAGTGATGTGATTACTTCGTAGACAGAGTAGATCTCGACTGCCTAACAGTTATATTATTGTGGTCAAAGATATGTATATCTGATAGAAACTCTAGCTTACAACACTAGAGGTGAGTATATTATTGAATATAATCAGTGTTAAACACTGATATTTA
>JAOQMP010000004.1:28101802-28118073 GCA_027563575.1 Erythroxylum pedicellare
ACTTATGATTAATAGTTGTTAGGAGATGTTAGAAAATAACAAATCAATAAAATACATTTAATTAGCATATAAGCTGAAATTGAATCAAAAAATCAGGTCCCTATCGAATTCTCCAATTTTATCATTTTTCGTATCCTCTACGTCTTCATTAAAAATGTAAATTTCACATTTTGATTGGAATCAATTTCAAAAAGTAGATTTGTAATTTAAATGATGTTATGGGCCTAAATAAAATTAAATATTGATAATTCTGTTGTAGTTTAATTAAATTTAATGAAATTGTATAATTTATCTTTTTAACTATTATTTTTATCACAATTACTTTAATCTAAGAATTAAATTTCAAAAATTAAAAATTATGAATTTAATCAAAAATTAAAAGTCAAATTTTAATTTTAATTTTAATTTTAATTTTTATAAAACTTTAACTCCTCTTCTTAACTATTTTAATATATAAATAAATTTGAATTTAAAAATTAGGTCAAATATGAATCTTAAAATTTTAAAAGAAATTTGTCATGGATTTTGGTTGATCGTAATCTAGCTCAGCCCGTCCACGGGCCTTGTCACCATTTGTCCGAGTGGTCCCTTCTCGGTGCTGCAATTATAATCGGTGATTTGTCCGAGTGGTCCCTGCTCGCTGCTGCAATTATAATCGGTGGATATACATGTCCGATTGAACAAATAGTAAGATTCTGTTCTTTAATCATTCTACCGAAGTCTTGATCTCTTCTTGTAATTACTCGTTTGGTTCTGCGATAGGGTCTGCGAGGTAACGTCTACTAACTCTTCTATCTAATCTCTTTTATCTTTCCTTCTATGTCTTCTCATCTTCTATGCATAGCCTACACGTAAAGAACTTGTCTAAATGGAGCTTCAAAAGTTTCTTAAATTATGTCGTTAGGAGCCTGTCATTCACTTTTCTGATTGATTCATGTTTTGTTTCGTTGGAAAGTGTGGAAAGGAAAAATATAGCGGGAACTTTTTCTTATCTTGGTAGCTATTTTTCATCTGGTTTCCTGTTAAAATGTGGAGTAATTTACTTGATATTGAAAAAATAGGTCATGTAGCTCTGTTTGAAACACTTGTTTGAAAATATTTTATTATTTAGACCTCTGGAGTTCAATCTCTTTGAGACTTCTACCCTACATGTTTGCATAAGATAATACAAGAGGTTTCCCGGATTAAAATATTCCCTCCAATGAGTTCGATTTTGGGTTCTGGTGCCAGTGGCTGCTCCTGTTTTGAGCTGCACTATTAGCATTTTTTGTGCTAATGGTGTTTATTTTTTATGATGCCGATATAAACGTTGAACAGATGTTTATGTGATTTGGGTTTATTGATGGTTGGGTTGGCTTTCGAGTCAGTTACTGGGTCATCTTACCCTGATGCAGGAATTGGTGTCTTGTACTATACACCCCATTTTAGTTTGCTTATCTCATATGTTGAGAGTCTCAAGTATGTGATCTGTTGCAGTTTCCAAGTTAAAGCTGACAGTTGAATGTATAATTGAAGCAGGTTTTGAATGCATACGTAGAAGCTTGTGTTAACTGGGTCTTATAACTATGTTTAACTGATAGGAGAGTTTGACTTCTTGCACACGGAGTTGTACAAACTTGGTGGACTTTGATATGGTCAGTAACTCTGTTGGCTTCACCTTCCAAATTACTTCTAGCTCATGTCTCCATTACTCTTATTAAGCACTGATTGGAGTCTAATTTTCTTTACATGTTCTTTTTATGCTTCACATAGCGGGATAACAGGGACATATGGAATATGGAGTTATCATGGTGTATTGACAAGATGCCTTGCATTACCTCAGCATTAACAATTTTTGCTTGACTCCTTCAACTTTAGTTAACCTCCGGGAATTGCCCAACTTGTACCCTACAAAAGGTAGGGCAAGTTTATTCGATGAATTCCCTATTATTGTCCTCACCTCTGTTCATTAAATTGCATCCAAGTTATTCCTCCACTGGTCATCCGTTACATCCTTCTCGTATTTCCACTGGTTGCCACAACATCACTCGTTCTAGCTGCATGCCTTTTCTTCAACTCTCAGCGCCCAATAAAAAACATTTTCCCTTGCTCACTAGTCACTTTTGTACTGAAGCTACATTGCCATCGAGTGAAGGATCAATATCTGTAATTGATTTTCAAGAATTGGTTGAAAAAGATTGGTCCTTTATTGATTTGGATGAGTTAAATTCCAATGAGGATCATATCGAACACATTGGCCGCATTATATCTGCAGGAGGAATTCAAGAGAATTCAAGGGTCTTGGTCTCAATTGGATCAGAAAAATTTATAGATCACTTGGTTAAGACTTCATCTTACAATTTCCTGCTTGTTGTTCATGTTTCACTTTTTCAATTAGCTGTTATCAAGGAAAAGTATGACGAGGTCAAATGTTGGCAAGGGGAGCTGATAAGTGTACCAGAAAAGTGGGCACCTTTAGATGTTGTGTTTCTCTATTTCCTACCAGCTTTGTCGTTTACGCTTGACCAGGTTTTTGCAGCACTTGCAAAATGTTGTTCACCAGGTAATTGTGAATGCAATGAGTTTATCTTTTTTTTCACTTGAACCAGTTAAACATAAACATCAAATTCCATTTCAGTGTTTTGACTAAACATGCATATACAGCAATATAATGCTGTTAGAACTTCATTAACTAATTGAACGTATCAGTCATCTTAAATTGGTGGTCATCAGAGAATTCAAATCCCTGTTTGAGCTTCTGACCTCTGAGCAATGATTATTAGGTGCAAAAGTGGTTATTAGTCATCCCCTGGGAAGAGAAGTATTGGAACAGCAGAAGAAACAGTACCCAGATGCTGTGATTGCCGACTTGCCTGACAGGGTAACCTTGCAGAAGGTTGCAGAAAATCATTCATTTCAGATGACCGAGTATGCAGACGAGCCAGGAATTTTTCTTGCTGTTCTACAGTTTTGTGAGGTGAAATACTTTCAGTAGAGCATTTCTGTAAGGAGTGGTGCCTAGATGCCTTGAAAGTACGAGGTTGAAACAAAAACTTCTTAAAAAATTTGGAATTGCTGAACCTTATGTATGTTAGAATCTCTTTTTGGTAGAGCGGATGTGAGAGCATTATCTGTTCTTCATCTTATTCCTTTTCACAATACTTGGCCCTTGAAGAAATGTTCTTCACTGATCCATTCCCTGCAGATATTAGGTTAGTTGCTGTTTTTTTATCATTATGCTTATCGGTTATTAACACTGCATTTCAGATTTGAAAGGGAACAGATTTTATGGAACAGTGGAGTTGGCTCACGTAGTCAAGACTTTTCCGGGCATCTATATGGTTTGGTAGTCGATTAAGCCTCTAGTTATACGTCTGTTCAGGAAATGTTGTATAAGAGCAACAAAGTATGCAATCTGTATCAATATTTTAATTTTGGTGGCCCATTGACTCTTAGTAGGGATGGGGTAGCCCGATTTCACATGTCTATCTGCACGGCTAGGCAATTTTTGAAAGTGCTCGGTAAAGCTACAGAATTTGGTTCTTTAGATGTACAAAAAAAATTGTGTTATCCTACGTAGAACATGAGCTAATTTATCCACAATTTGAATCATGTCATCACCATGAACTAATCTATCGGGAAATGATCTGCAACAGTCCTTATAACTTCAACTTGTCCAAGGACTCGTAGGAGGGCATGACCACGATTTATTCTTGCTTAACTAAACCCCTCCAGGCTCTTTTCTACCTGTTCAAACAAATATTTTAGTGAATCTGTGCCAAGACTTGCAGTGAGCTATTGAAAACCAAAAAACTGGACTGGTGGCAAAGATGACCGAAGTTTGCAAAGATAACGAAGTTTGCTGTGCCTTGGTCGTTACAGTTGCTGGGATGTGCTGCAATGTTGCCCTGAATATGGGTTGAAGAGTAGTAACAGCATACGGTCTAGTAGTAGGGGATTCTTTGAAGGCATATACATTTTATTAATTCAAACCGTTACTGTAGGTTAGATAAAAAAGTAAAAAGTGTATCTTTAATTTTGATATGTTCATTGGAATATGGGTTAGATTTTATAATTTTGGACGTTTAAATGACAGAATTTTAAAAAAAGAATAATCTAAATTAAATGTTTTAAAAATGTTAAAGTTCATTTTGAAGATTATAAAACTTTAAATCTTATATTTTGACGAAAATGTTAAGAGTGGGCATTAATTACGTTTTCCATCTTCAGTTATGCGTTAATTCAATTATTTTGCATATTTTTATATCAAAGTGCTTAATATTTGTCATTTGTTAGCGCCTAAATTAGCTACAAACTTTGTTTTTTTCCCCTAATGCACGTGGTATTGACAATTTCAATTGTTTATATGTTTTTGTAAGTGTTTAGTATTTTTCTTTTGCTAGTACTTAAATTAACACTAATATGACATAAATTTATTATTTTTAAAATATTCATATGCATCTCACTACAATTGTTAATACTAATGTGGCATAACTGACAAAATGAGACTTTAACAAGGAGTCTGTCATTTTAAAATTTAAATTAAACATTTTAATTTGAACGTTCTAAAATATTAAAATTTGATATTTAATCTGATGAAAAGATTAAACACAAACGATCATCAGTTTCAATATACTCGTGAAAGAAAAATCATACCAATAAATTCATTAATATGAAAAGCTGACCGATACAGAAAACCTCAAGCATTATACCGCACCCGAATCGCTCTCTACATTTGAAAATGACACAAATTGGATATCAATCAAACTAACTGTAGCTAAAATTGGAATTTCTCAGAGGAAGATTATTGAGTGCTGGCTTACGAAGTCTTCAAACTCCAAATAGCCACCTTGCTACTTCTTATTGACATATTCAGAAAAATGAAAACCTCAAGCCGTTACTTGCTGCAAACAAGTTATACTCTTCCATAGTGGTTTCTTTCTTATTGAAAACAGAATCATTTTCAATTTCATCTGCCATTATTTTTGAAGATAATTCTCCATTTCCTGCTTTTGATGGCACACAATCTTGTTTATTTCCTGTTGAAAGAGCTACAGGACCACCAAAATGGAACAAGGAAAATCCAGAGTCGCCATTACGCAACTTCGCAATGTTATCAATTTTCATACCTTCACCAGGTTGCGCTTCTGGACGATGTTGGGCAGCTGAAGATATTCTCTCTCCAGTAGCTTCAGTTATTATTGTCTGCCCTTTATGTGCATTCTTGTGCTCCTGTGAGTTCAAGCCATTGGCTTTGGAAAGTGGCTTGTAGGCTGGAACTGGACCAGGAGTAAACACGGGACTTGCCAAATGCTGCACTGGGCTGTATTGCATACATAAGCTTGAGTTTCCGTTCAAATCATAACCAAGAGAGCCCGCATACAAGTATTGGTTTGGGTGAGGAAACGGCATTAAACCATGAGCTGGAGTTGCTGGCCAAGAAACTGGATTTTGGTGATAGTAACCAAATGCTGAAGGGGCTTGAAACAATGGAAATTGTATGCTTTGATTATGCACAGGTGAGAAAACGCCTTGATGTTGTGAACCAACACTGACAGTTAGTATTCCATTATCAGGGCCTGCACAACTTTTCGAATGCAGATTTCTCTGAGCAGTTCGTCCAGGACCATCTGGTGAAGACCCAGATAGTTTCATGTTTCCTAAGGCCTCACCTCCATTTGTACTCACTTTATTCTCCATCACTGCTTCATGATTAAGAAGACCATTATGATACCCAGAATTCATTCTCTTTCCATATTCTAGTTCATCATGAGTGGAGAAACCATTCTGAATATACATAGTGTCTCTTCCTTCTGATTGTTGGCTGGCATCTTCTGAATCTGAAGTAGATGAAGACTCCAGAATTCCATGGTTTGAAGAGGCTGGATTGCTATCACCTTCACTGGTGGACGATGAGCAGTTGTCAGAAATTGAAGTGCTACCTTCAGGAGTTGCACCTAAATCTGAGCTTTTAGCCACACAGGAACTCACTTCCTCACAAGAAGCATCTCTTGAAGAACAAGGATCATTCACTTCTGCTCGGACCCCACTCTGGCTGCCTTCTTCAGCTTCAAAGCTGGAGATCCCCAATTCCTTTTGCCTCCTATGTCTCTGATCAATTGCACAGGAGTTTTCTGTGACCACAATTGAACATGTATCACCATATGACTTGGTAAGCTTGCTATTAGATTCCACTCCTGCAGTCTTTACAGTAGATGATCTCAAAGTGATGTCAGTATCTGAGTTGCTCCTAGGATACTTCTTTTGAGATTCCATAGGTTCCCAAACCTTCCTAGAATGAGGTATCTCCCTACTGGAGGAATTGTTGCCCCCGAGGCATCTGCTTTTGGGTCTTCCGCAACCATCACGGATGCTATCTGTTTGATTATACTTGTGTGCACGATAAAATTGCTTGGATGCATCTAAAGCAGACTCAGACTTCCCTAAAGATTTGCGCTCTCGGCCAACTCTAACGGTAGAAACATATGGTTCAACCTTTGACCTACTATCGTTGCTTTGATGAAAGCAGCAAGCATGGAAATCAAATCTTTCATTCATCCTGTTATTAGAACAATGAAATTTCTCACAGAACCTAAGCCCACAACTTCGACCAATGCATTTAGGTCCATTTATTCTTAATTGCCTACTTGTTCCATCGATACCTCTTGAAGTAGTTTCCACATTTTCACTTTGAAGTCTTGAATCAGACTTGTTAACAGCAGCCCCACTTTCTACACCTACTACAAGTCTGCGTCTATCAAACTGATTATCTTTCCGAAATTTCAATCTCTGACAAGAAAATTTTGATTGTTCAATCGTAAAAGTGCTAGTCCCATCTTTCAAATTTCTAAACTCCCCATAAGGACTCTCTAAGGATTCATTTTGCATTGAGGAGATGTACTGTTCATTTGACAAAAGTTGTACCTGAATATCAGGCGATCTGGGCCTTGACAAATATGTATCACCTGTTTCACTTGTGGAGTCCCTACAATCAATGGCATTACTAGGTTCTTCATCAACACTTGGCGACTCATCCTTCAAAACATCAGGAAGAACAGAAATACCATCTGATTCAGGCAACTTCTTTTCTTTATCCCTTTCTTTGCCTTTTAATCTCTCCTTTCTTCTAAGCTTTTTCTCTCTTTCTTTTGTTCTTCTCCTTTCCTTGCGTTCTTCTTCTTCACGCTTTTCCTTCTCCTCTTCCTCAAGAAGTTTCATCTGAGGGAAACATAATGTTAAGCATTAAAGTACTATGAATCCAATTTTATAATTGAGATGCCCAGAACCAAAAAAAAAAAAAAAAGACCTGTTTTTCCAAGGTAATAATTTCTTTGCATGCAACATGAACTCGTTCTTCCAGCAGTTTTAGAGCAAGACAAACAAAGATGCTGTGTGCATTTTGGCGTGCAGTTCCTTCTCTAAATGCCTTCTCAACCTGCAAATACACACAATCTGTTGAGCATGCCCAATTCAAGTACAACAGCTACAAACTGTCTTGTCATGCACATAGAATTTTGATAATGGCTATCTTCAGACTCAATTGGCTGCTACATCTACAAAATATACTTACTGTTGCATAGATAAAGTACAATGACCTTGTAGTCACCCCTCCCAATCAAACAGTTGATCCTACATTTTCCTACCATAAGAACACATGATGGTCCATTTACCAGAAAAAGGACAAAGCTATGCAAAATTTAGACATTAAAAATCCATGTATGTTAATAAATTCCATGTTGAGAAGTGAGTCGAGAAACCTAGCAATCTTTCAGCTAACAATCAGATAGCATAGCAAGCATTGCAACAATATAGACATGCCTGTTCCTTGAAAATAACAGTTGCAGCATCCAGAAGAAATTCACGAGCAAGTTCAGGACTCTTCGCATGCTTTTGGGGACGGGAGCACTCTCCATCTAGCTCGTTTCCATCCTTGTCCATGGAATCATCATCCTAGAAGTGTACAAGAATTTACAATAAATTTTAAGAGTCCAAATATGGCTCTAAACAGCCCAGTGAAAACATAAAAGGAAAAAGAATAGGAATTAGCTAAGGCCCACAGAATCCAAATCACCTCTTCTTCCTCAGTTTCTTCAGCATGCTCGAAAAACCTTCTGATACTTTCCCCTTCAGTAATAGTAACAAAACCATCACCTACCAGTAGCCTGCAATGCACACATTGTTGACCCTTTAATGAATGAGCTTTTACAGAATACTCATTACACCGGCCATCTAATTTCCAAGCCCTGAGGGTGATATGACACGAAGTCAAACCAGTAAGATCCAGGCCACTGACTTGGACGTTTCCATTCGTGCCTACATTTTCAAATTCTAGGATGTCAGTTTTTCCC
This sequence comes from Erythroxylum pedicellare, assembly GCA_027563575.1. NCBI lineage: Eukaryota > Viridiplantae > Streptophyta > Magnoliopsida > Malpighiales > Erythroxylaceae > Erythroxylum > Erythroxylum pedicellare. Next base: position 28,110,130 of record JAOQMP010000004.1, read on the forward strand.
TCCCCACTTCCAATTGCCCATTCAAAATGATGGTATGCTCCATCAGAGTCGGCAAAAGCTTGACGCCAATCAGCTTGTACAGAATCATCTGACACCTGGTAAAATAGTGGAGAAAATTTGTCATGCAAATCCACTTCAAAGCTTATATAAAGATGTAACATTTGTTTCATTAAAGAAGATAAAATGTCACTTGTTCTTGATAATCTTTAACTCTTCTCAGGAAGTAACATATATTGCACTAAAGAATGACCTCGTATTGGAATCTAGTATCGGCAACACAAAACCAGTTTGTGCAGCGAGTTTCTCGCCGCATGCGTTTCAGCTCCTTTAGCTCCTTGAACTCACGTATGACATTCCTTCTACAATCTCTGCAAAATCTCTTGCTGTCAAACCTGTGGAGTAAATTTTTTAAATTAAAAAGAGTCGCTGAATATCATCAAACATGCAGAATTAGAACCCTAAGGATAAAAGCAAGAACAGGAAAACTAGAACCAGATAACAAATCCGTTAAAACTCTCCATAATTTTATGATGTTACAACTAACCAATAAGTTCCTGATGATCGAAGGAATGAAAGATAAAGATGTAATATTGTCCACATCAAATCTAGGATTCTGACTTAAGCTAGATTCATATATAAAATCCAAAAACCATTAACAAGTCCAAAGTCACAGAAATTGCATGTAACAGAAACGGAATTGGATTAAGCAATTTGAACTGGAATCTTCAATGAAAGAGCGTGCCTAATGTAGAGCCTAATATGCAAAGTATGGTGATCTCATACTCACAAAAATCAACGAAAAAAATTAATTTCATTCACTTAAATATTAAATAACCCCAACATCACTCTATTTCTGTAGAATGTTTGTCCTTGTCAGGGAAACTACTCATATCCAGAAACATTTCTTGTAAATCCAGCATCAGCTTATCCTTGTTAGAGTGCCTTCAAATCAAACTATATTTCTCGACAAAATGAACCAATATTTTTGACTGACAGATTGCACATGTTGTCGATGATTGAAAAGTCATTTCTTGTGAGCAAGTATTGCTCTAATCCAGAAAAAGTTAACACTCTACAACCTTAAACCTACGACTATGATCATGATTATAGCAATAATTACAGAAACCAACAGAAAATATCGGCAACTAGATGAGTGAACAACAAGAACACATCTTTCCGTTACTTCCAAAATATGAATACAATAATTTAGCTTTTTCCCAATCGTTTCTTCCTTTTGTCATCCAAACATCTTCTCAAATCAAGGCCTCACCCAAATATCACCTGAAAATCTAAGAAGCCTAAAACCAACCTAGTTTGTGCTGAACATACAGGTTTTGGTGAAAAAAAAAAAAAACTCATAAACACATTATAGTGGGATGGGACAACTCCCCTATCTCCACTATCATCAAGTCAATCCCCCAAAGTACGAAATCATCTTCCCCTACTCTTCCTGTTAATTGTGAAAATTGTAGCCGCAACAAAGTTGATTCACAGGATGATATCTAAGTATGTATTAGACCACCTAGGAACCATGACTAGCCATAAATATAAAAGTTACAAACTCAAGTAGAACAAGGAAATTGTTTTTCACTACAAGCATTTGATTACTGAGAGAACATAGTTGAGTAGTAGAAACGAGGTGTTTTTTCACAATATAAAGGTCAAACTGTCAACCCTGGTACACATGAACCCATACTAAAAAGCATGAGGCAGGTAATCATATATGTCCTAATTCCAGCCATCCATTTATTTTCTTACTAACACCATACATCACAAATAAGCCAATCTTTGAAGATTAAATAGTCAGTGAATAGTTGAACGTGCAAAAAAAAAAAAAGGAACTAGAACTCCAAAGAGTGCTCAAAGAAAGAAGTAAGCTAAAAACTTCTTCCTATTCTATGTCAAATATATCAGAACAATTGTTTTTTTTTTTGCGGCGGGGGGGAAGATTATGTTAAAACCAAACTGCAAGAAAAGCATTTGGTCAACTTCCATTAAATTCTAGTACTTGGCTTTATAAACAACAAGCAATTCACCAACCACACACCTATACATGAGCCTCTCAATGAAATCTTCTTCCTTCATCCTTAATAAGGAAAGTCGAGTCTCTTCTCCAAGTGCAGACCAGAAGTCCACCAATGTGTCACAAGATAGTCTGGCAGTGTGCAATGCGCATGTTTCTCTTGTTCCATGCCCTCTACCATAACTTGCCATCCCTTGGCTTATCCATCCCCTACCTCCACCACCACAAGCATCAGGATAGAGTAACTCCCTTTCCCGTTCTCTTGCACGTGCACTGTCAAATACCTAATTTCAAGTGGAATATCAACCACTAAAGCAAAAGAAAAAAGAAAAGGAATGACAATATAAAAAATAATATTAAATGAGACTCACGTTCTGGAGTCCCTTAAGGGACTTGGAATACAAATAGCAGTCCAATAGTGTTAAGGATCCATCACGTGTGGTGGTTAGACCTCCCCAAGGATGGACAGATGGATCACGTCCATTATCAGTATTAAGTTCACCATCACTCTGATTTTTGGAGTCTCCTAATCTGCTGCTAGGAAGGCTCCCACCACCCTCCTGCTGCAAAGACTTGCCATACATAACAATTTGCAAAAATCCTTCAAGCAACAGCCCGTTACATCTTGAGCAGTACATGTTTTTACGAGCTTGTTCAAATAAGGCGTGCTTGTCAATCCGCAGAAGCTTATGCCGTGCTTGTGGTGATAACTCACACCAGAACTGTGCCACAGTTGTAGAAACTTCATACAGTTACAACTTCAGAACTTTGAAAATTTTTAGTCAACTTAGAATTATAATGCAAAACATAAAGGTAGTTGTTTTATGTATTATCCATCCAATTTGGTACTTATTAGACTAGACAAAATGGATTCCCTGTCCCTTTATCTCTCAAAGAAACGTGAAATTACTAGGAACAGAAGTTATAAAACTAATTGTTTAATTTCCATATGCAGCCACCTGCTATATCAGGTTTTCCTCAGAAGATTTCCCATGAAAAGAATCTCAAATCTACACATAATTCCAAATGTTCCGATCAACCATAATGTGAGTGTAGTGAAAAATTAAAAGATACAACTGCCATTACATTAGCAGCCCTCGTTAGAGAGACTTATAGTTTAAAATCAGTAATTCAGTCCCATTCCCAAAAAATGATGCAACCAAACGCCCAGAATGTTGGAAATCATCCCATAAGTTAGCCCACAAAGCCTCCCATTTTCAAGGGCTGAGTTCAATATCAATTACCACACAGAGTCATCATTCACCAAAATGAAAATTGCCACACTACGACCAATCTTACTAAACTGCCACCAAAGTTCAATCGGACAAAGAAGTGATGAACAGAAAAGGTGAACGCAAATAATAAGGCGAACTGGATCTACAAATAAACCCCAAAAGAAAAATTAAACATCAAACCCATCAATCAAAGACTAACTGAAAATGGTATGACTGCAAGATCCAATTGAAACCCAGATTATCATCCAATGAAAGAGAGAAAATGATCCAATTCGATCCAGGAATAGAAAACCCAGAAAACAATTCAACCAAAAAAAAAAAGATATAACAGGAACGCAATCACGTACCTTTTGTAGCTGATTATAGCTAACATCATCGCGGTGCTTTGACCAGAATCCATTTGCAGAAATCGAGTAAACTCCAGATGACCCATTACTGAATTGCTCATTTCTCTGCGCTAATCCTGGCATGGTCTCTTTCTATTTTCTCCTAATTTCTATTCAATCAATTATTTATTATTCTATCAAAATCATAACACAGTCTTAACAAATTCATTAACCAAATATTCCGAATTGGAACGCCCAACGAATCCCAAGAAAACAAACCAAACGAATCAATCAAATTGCATCGAATCAGACAGACAATAAGCAAACTACGGGACTCAAATAACAAGATTCATTCTTTTCCAAAAAAAGAGAAACGAGTGAAGACATGCTCTTTCCCTACTTGGATCGATGTGAGGGATTCAGATTGCAAAGAGATCGATTTTAGAAGATAGATTGGTAAAGAAAAAGGGGTTTTTGGTTTGTTAAATAGATGAGATTTGGAGCTCTGCAGCTTCCTCATATATCTGTGTGTGAGTGTGATATATATAGATGCATGCTTGAATACATATATGTAATCAGGACAACAGAAATATAGAGCCAAAAAGAAAATCGATGAAGAATTGGAATGTAATAAAACTTCCTATTAATCGACATTCTGACATAAAATTACGACATTATAATATGTTTTTTCCCCTTATTATTGAGTCTTATTTTATTTGCGTATTATTTCTTTTCTACAAAAACAAAATTATTTGTAATACGGGATTAGAAAAAAGAAATAATTAAAGTAATTTTAGTTATAAACTTACTTGAAACTATAAAGTGAAGGAGAGTTTGTTTCTTATGCAGAATTAAAGAAGAGAAACGCAGAATGAAGATTCTAAAATAATTTTGGTAAAAAATTTCAGTTAAAATATAAAACAAAGATGTTAAGGGTAACCATCAACGATGCAAAGTAATGTTGTGAGTACGAGTAATGTTGCCAATACGTTATCGAACTTGATACTGGATCGAGTTCTAGTACAATACTATACTGATACCTGTCAATACCGGATATCATTTTGATTAATTTTTTAAACTTATGAAATAGTTCCTGAATTTTTTTAAAAATTGCAAAATAATTTATTGCCATATTGTATAGTTGTACTGTATGCTTTATAAGTTTACATAAATCATGTTTCCAAAAATCATAATAATAAATAATAACTATAATTAATATGAAATAACAATCACTTTTAAATGTTTCATATATAAATAATAACCACAATGTGAAAAAAGACAAATTATCATCATACAAATATAAAATTAAGAATAATACAAAGTATTTAAAATATTACAATTTCATCATATAATAAATAATAATTACATCAAAAATTCAAAACATCTAATAAAAAAAAGAATAATAAATATCTTAAAACTTTCAAACAATCCCAATTTACCGCAAATAAAAGCTAAAGTTCTTGGCGAGGAACATTTGAACATAGGGTTTTGTAAGAGTTAATTAGAGTTGACATGATTGTTACGAGAGTATTATAGAAAGATGAAGGAAGGTTACAAAATTTTATAGAGAACAAGTATGAAAGGGTTTTTGCAAGAGAGATAAGAAAGAGAAATATAAAGAAAATGTGTGTGTGAGAGAGAAAAGGAGATATGATAATAAATCTGAATATTGTTTATGAAGTTGAAAACATTTTCTAACACATATAATTTATTATTCACATTTTCTAACCATTAAAAGAAATATAGTCATTACAAAAATTAGATTAAAAGAGAATCTTAAAAGTCACAACATCCATTAATGTTATTCAATATTTAAGAGAAAATTTTTATTATTAACAATTCTGAAATTAATTTAGCTCCTAATTTTCTAATTCTAACTCCTTAAGATTTTATTTGTTTTCAAACATATTATTTTTAGCCACAGATGGAGTATTTTGAGAAAATCATTTTATAGTTAACCATTAATGTACAGGTTTTACCATCAGATACTTTGCGAAGAACGTTCCAACGTCCAAGATTCCATCTTCTTTCAAGTTCTCCTGGAGCACGTTTGACCACGTCTTCTTCACTACTTTCTGCTTTCCTTTTCTGCCACGCGAACCAACCCTGGAGATCCAGAGGGTAAACGTAAACTATATTAAAAGAGGTCAAATCGGTTGCGAGTATAGAACAGCAATACACCACGTTGGCCACCTGCAAGACGTTGAACCCCTTCCAAGTTCCAACTCATCCAATGCCACAGAATCAGAGCCTGCCAATGAGAGAGCAAGTTGTTGATCTCCTCTTCCCCACTCACAACTGACGACGACCTCTCCTCACTTTTCCACCCTCTCCAATAAAATTAACTCCTTAACCTACAAAAAATCTTCCAGCTCTGGCGATTGTTATTATGTTTATATAATTGAAGGGCGAGTGATTCTCTTCCAAGTGGAATGGAAACTTCCAACTTCCTATTGAAGCCGTCGCCCAGCTGCGTGAGCCTTCCCTGGCAAAAGGGTCTTTTACCAAATCATCCAAAGTTGTTTTCTTTTTCCATTTCATTTCAATCCCACCTCCCATTTTTCAACTCCAAGCTTCAGGCTTTTCCACCCTTCCATCATCAAGGAAACCAATTTATTGTATGCAATGGCACTAGCGATCCTACTAAGCCTAAACTTGTCATCAAGAAGAGAAGAAATCCAAGGCAGAGTAGCAGTAGGATTACAGGTTCTAACTCTAGCACCATCAGTTCTGGACCTAAAACCACTAGTGATGCTGTCAAAGTTGAGAGAGAAGAAGAGCAGGAACAGCGGGTGAATGTAAGGAGTTTGCACCAAAATGGTGATCCACTGGGAAGAAGAGATCTTGGGAAAAGTGTAGTTAAATGGCTGAGCCAGGGAATGAGGGCAATGGCAACTGATTTCGCGTCTGCAGAGGCTCAGGGTGAATTTTCAGAGATGAGGCAGAGAATGGGTCCTGGCTTGACGTTTGTAATACAGGCACAGCCTTATTTGAATGCTGTTCCTATGCCTCCGGGACTGGAGGCTATCTGCTTGAAAGCCTGCACTCACTATCCGACTCTTTTTGATCACTTCCAGAGAGAATTGGGTGATGTTCTTCAGGGCCTTCAGCGTAAAGGGTCAGTTCAAAATTGGCGCGAGACCGAGTCTTGGACGTTGCTCAAAGAGCTCGCTCGTTCAGGTATGTTCGCAGGGCTAATAAGCTTGTGAATTCCTATTCTTCAATGGGAAGACGAAATTAGGAATTCAAATTTCAGTATATTTCGTTTTTGAATATATTGGTTTAGCAACAAGCCACGACGTTATTGAACTTTAGAGCTCTTTAAAAGGTAAGTGGCAAATTTCTTGTTCTCGTGAAGGAGTACGTCTGTGGATTTGGTCTGAGATGGTGCTTTTGCAGTTCAGCACAGGGCAATTGCCCGGAAGGCGAGTCAAGCAAAGCCCCAGCTGGGAGTTTTGGGAATGGATTTGGAGAATGCTAAGGCTATACAGGGAACGATCGATGACTTCACTAAAAGAATGTCAGAACTGCTTCGTATAGAGAGAGATGTTGAATTGGAGTTTACCCAGGAAGAGTTGGATGCTGTTCCTACACCTGATGAAAGTTCCAATTCATCCAAACCCATTGAGTTCTTGGTTAGACATAGCCAGGTTCAACAAGAGCTTTGTGACACCATCTGCAACTTGTATGCAGTTAACACATCAACAGGTTGCCTAACAAGTTACCTACCTCCTTATTACGTTTCTTCAATTTGATCTTAACAACCTGGAACTATTATTCAAACACAATTACCTGTTAATGTGGGAATTGGCATGATCATACAGGATTAGGAGGAATGCACTTAGTATCGTTTAGAGTTGAAGGGAATCACAAATTGCCGCCTACTACCCTCTCTCCTGGGGATATGGTTTGTGTGAGAACCTGTGATAGTAGGGGTGCTGGTGCAACTGCTTGTATGCAGGGGTTCGTGAACAACCTTGGGGAGGATGGCTGTAGTATCAGTATTGCTCTAGAATTTCGGCATGGTGATCCTACATTCTCTAAACTCTTTGGAAAAAGTGTTCGCATTGATCGTATACATGGATTGGCTGATACTCTTACATATGAGGTATTAAATGCCTTTTTAGCTGTTTGCAATTTGCATTCTTGTGTAAAAAATTGTTTGTGGAGCATTTAAAGAATTTCACATTGATGTTGATGCTTTGAATTTAGTTCGTGATCCTTGAGTTGTTGAATTATTTTCTAGTACAAATAAATGTTATATTTTCTAAATGTTTCAATCAAGGAGTTTGAGGCAGTTTAATAGAGCCTCTGTGAAGTATGTGGTACTTCCACAGTACAAAACTTAATCTAACATCGA
>JAOQMP010000004.1:28163375-28180441 GCA_027563575.1 Erythroxylum pedicellare
ACTATGATTTTTAAAAGTCATTCATCTTTGCTTATGATTAGCATTCTTAGGAAATATGGGCGATGAGTAAATGTATTTGGGTCTATAAGCTTAATTTTGATGTTTTGCCTAAGGATGGTCAAAAGTTAAATATGGGGGAAATTAATATGTGCTTAATTGATTGTATAATTATTCCATAACACTTAGTGATTAATGCTAGGAAAGTTCTTGAGATACTTACTTTGACTCATATATGATGTTAGGTACAATTCGGAGGTAAATACTGAGTCTTGAGATACTTACTTTGACTCATATATGATGTTAGGTACAATTCAGAGGTAAATACTGAGTCCATAATTATTGTTGAGACTAACCCTTCACCTTTACTTAGCAAGTTGGAGAAATTGAACGAGGAAGAAAAGGGTGAAGAGACGTTCGAAATATTTCCAAAGTGCACGGACTTAGTAGAGTTTAAGAGTTAGAGGATATGGAAGACGCTGGAGGTGAATGATCATCAACTTAAACCCTATCCTGAACAACCTCATGTGGAGAAAGTGCAAACTGCTATACCTGAAGATCATAATTTTGTCATGTAAAGAGAGTATGGAGTCTAACCAATGACCCTAAACAAAGGAATTTCTTGGGAGGCAACCCAAGGAAAGTTAATTTCTTTTTCTGAAATTTTTGCATTTATTTCCTTTGTGCATCTGTTTTTTAGGTTGGTTTGTTTCTTACTTATTTTTAAGTTTTCAACAAAATAAGAGAAAGAATAAAATAAACAAACAAACAATTTCTCGTTTTTTGTTTCTTCTAGGATTATATAGTCATGATTAGAGTGTGACTAATTAGAGAATTTCATAGCAACTTTAGCTTGTACTTTTACTCATATAATTGGTCTATGTTCCTTATCTTTAGAAGAGTAGTGACTAGTGGTAGATAAAAGCTAGTGAGATTTTGAGCCTTTATAGATTGACACATTTATATCAGTCTCATTTTCTTTTATATATGTGTAACCTTTATTACATGTACATGCTCACTTTGCCTTAAATTTCTATTTGAGACCACATGAAAATGATTAGGCATTCTTTGTTTTTTCCAAGCTACATTAACTAAATAGCCTACCCATTTATGATTTTTCCTTTTGATAAGCCCTTTTGAGCTTTATTATCCTTTCTTTGTATAGTATCCATATTATATGCTTTTAAACTTAACCAAATTTCTCAACTAAGCCTTAAAGATAGTGAAGCATTTGTTGATTGTTGAGTTGTGGACGTACAAAAGTATAAATGTGAGGGTGTACAAATATGTGGATTTGTTATAATATTAGGATCTTATTTTATGTTATACCATTGAAATTCCCATGTTAATGTAGTTTCTTTTAATGTTTATATAAAAAAATAAAAAAAGAAAGAAAAAAGAAAAAAGTTTAAATAAATGTATCAAGGAGGACAGCATATGTGTTGAAAAGTTGTTTATGATTAATGCATCCTCCTAAAGTTATAATGAATGTGTTATTTGAGTATGTTAAATATAAGGTAGATGTTGTCTTGGAAGGTTCGCTCTTTGTGGTTTCAATGTATTGTCAATAATTGTATGAGTGATCCCTTTGAATTGGTATATGCTTGATGTGGTTTGTGGTGAGAGAGCTTGGGATTGAGCTAGGAAATATAGTTTTTTCATTCATTATAGTTTATGTACACAATTGTGATTGAATGTTGGTCATTGCAATTGATATATATTGAGTGTTTTTCTTATTTCACTAGCTTTAATGGCTTTCATACTACTTTACCAAAATATCTCACCTTACCTTTACTCACATTACAACCTTTAAAATTCCTTTGATTCATGATTTTTCATGTAAACCTTAGTGGTGGAGAATGAAATGATATGCAAAGTTGTGGAATGACATGATCATGAATGGTATTGAGTGTACCCATGAATATATATTATTTAAACACATTTTTCAAGTCTACCATTGGATTGCTCGGTCTTTAAAGGTATTGAATGTTGATTGATCATAAGTAAAAGCTTGTAATGTTAAGCTCTTGCTATGATTTTTGAAAGTCATTTATCTTTGCTTATGATTATGTATTCTTAGGAAATATAGGAGATGAGTAAATGTATTTGGGTTTATGAGCTTAATTTTGATATTTGAGGACGGTCAAAAGTTAAGTGTAGGGAAAATTGATATGTGTTTAATTTATTGTATAATTATTCCATAAAATTTAGCAATTAATACCAAGAAAGTGTTTAAGATACTCACTTTGACTCATATGATGTTACGTACAATTTGGAAGCGAAAGAGTTAAAGTGTGTCAAAAGCACTATATTTGTGTTATAGTGTTTTGGGTCTAAATTTGTTGTATTATATAGGTTTTTAACTGCTTTCCAAGACAATTCACAATTTGAGCCTTTCCAGTTGGGAATGGAGCCAAGTTATATGGCCTTCTTATAGTTTATGGGTGATGATAATGTTAAGAAATTGAGGTGGGATTCGATGCCACACAGAATAGAATAAATGCAAAACCTTTTTGTTTGATTTCTTGAAAACCAAGAGTACTTAAATTCTATAACATGAATAACATGTAAAATATAATAAAGCATAAGTCATAATTTATATCTCATTATGAACTTAGATACTTTTCTTGTTGTTTCCTATGATCCATTTCTAAAACAAGTTGATCTCAACCACTATAACTACACGTGTTTCCAATCTTTAACAATACTAACAAAATATGTTAAGAGAACTCTACAGCTGTTGTGGAGAGGATTACACAAGAAATACTAGCTCCTTTAGAGCTTAAGCGCATTTATAATACGTTTTCAACATTTTTTTAATTTGGTTGAATTAAAATTCTAATTTTAGTTAAACTTTATTTAAAATTATAATTAATTCTATTTAAATAGTAATTTGTCCTATATAGGATCCAATATTATATATTTAATCCTAAAGTTTCTCAAACTTTACAATCAAGTCTAGCTTGATTAAAGCAAATTTTCTCTCTTCAACCCATACTTATGTGACCCATTAGATTATTAAAAATGATGAAAATGGATATAAATTATAACCCTAAATCATATTAGTATTAAATAAATTAAACAACTTCAATTTATCTTCAATTTTGTAATTAAATAATTCATATTTATAGATCAAGATTAACATCTAGCAATGCATTATGACCACCCAAATATTTAAGAATGTAAAAGTGGTTTTGACGAACCTTTCCATGCATAATTTTTCGTATAATTCAACCCTTTTATCATATAATGTTTTGATTAGACATAAAGCATATAATTAATGTCTACTATATTTAAGTCCAATCATATTAGTTCTCCATCGTTAGTAATTGATTCTATTAATGACATTTGAAAACTATTCTTAAAGTTTCATTCCACCTTGGCTATGGATTTCTTGAATCAATACTAATCGAGAATGATGGAACATTCTCCCTAATTACGTTACAGTGATAAATACTATATTGATCATTCAACAACCTTCATATAGTTTATGTTATATCACATGGTTATTAATTAAGCTACTCTTGACTAAAATAGGTTATAAATAGTATCAAAATATAGTAACTCTATTTGAGATACTTTAGAGATCTCAAGTTAAAGAATCACTTATGCAATCATTTCAATAAGAATTTCCATTGATGTACAAGTAATGTTCTAAGTATAATTCTTATATGGGGTCAGTTCAATGAACTTGATCTCTAACGAACACCCATATGTTTATTTAAGTATCTCCATACTTTAGTTTATAAGATCGACTGCTTCCTTTATAAGGAAGAAATATAACTTGTGCTAGTTTTTTACATTTTATTCATATTCAATATAATTAAGAACAATTTGAGGATAACATTAAAAAAGCAATATGAATCTTATAATTATGATCGCATTATAATTTTATTTGTAATGTATATTTAGTAATTGATATTCATTATATACATGTAAACATTATATAAGATAAAGAATGCCTCTAAATAATTATATCATTAAATTACAACCAATTAATTGGATGTAAGGTATAAACTAACAGTCTCCCACTTATATTAAGACAATTATTTAAGCATCTTATACCATATCACCATATGATGATTATGCTGCTGTTGGGACAATGGTTTTGTGAGATAATTTACAAGATTCTTTATAGTGAGATTTTATTTAAATCATACAATTTTTATCTCAATTACCATCATAATCAAGAGAAATTGCCTAAATATTACTTGAATCTTTGATGAGACCTTAATACCTTTTACATGCCTAATGGCTCTAAAGTTCTATAGTTTATATTACATTACTATTTTGAACAGTGCAAGGAATTATACTGAGTTATTTATTCTTGATTTAAATAATCATTTCTACTAAATGAAAATTCTATTATGGCTTGATTAGCAATTATTGTGACATTGGGACCTTTCCAATCTTTAAACAATATATTTGAAGTACAACATACCTTAAAAAGATTTAGTTCTAAAGTTAATATACATATAAATTTAAACTCAAATACTAACTCATACATATAATAATGGATATTTTATTAATTCAAAAGTATATCTTAAATATTAAATACTTTTAGTATATTATCCATGTACTTGTACTTAGAATATTTATAAAAAAAAACTTCCACGTCGATATGTATATATTTGATTCTTATAATTAATTTATTAACTTATAATCATATCTATTGTTCCTAGACTGTCATATCTTTAAAAGTTGAAAGTACAAATTTTGTTCTCTATGAGCAACACTCTCACTAAAGTGGCAACTATACTCTCATTAACCTTCTTATAGATATGATAAATTTAAAATCATCTTTAAAAAATCTATTTGAATTCATCATGAAAATGAATCTTTCAAGGTCTTATATCCTTTTAACTATATATCAAATGTATTAACAAAGTAACTTGTTCTAATTGGATATATTGTCATGAGATTTAATCCTTTCAAATTTCATTATCTTAAGAACCACTCTCCGATAAGTGTTCATTGAAAAGTCAATTTGTTCAATGGGAATGTAAGATTATATCCAACCTTTTGAGTATCTCATAAACTTTTTATTATCTAATTTAGCACAAAACTATTGGATAATACATATTTCAACTAAGCATCACATTTTAAGTCATTAACTTTGACTCTTTCCTAGTATTACCATTCTATACCTAATATGAAATTTTGCTAATTAAGTTGATTGGAACTACCAACGTTAAATCGCTATACTAGGTATAACTAAAGAAGAAATAAATATTACATCATATAATATCTAATATTTTGTTTTTCCTTACACCATTCCACACTATTATGTAATTTAGTTGTAAAAGTATTCACTAGAGAATCTCATTCCTTATAAATAACTGAAAATCTTTTATCTTACCTCATCAATCTTATTGAAGTGCTTTGACATTCTTAATGCTTAATTTTTACTTGCAATAATAAGAATAACAACAAAAATAACAATATCACATTAAAAATTTCGTTGAATGCAAGGTTTACGGAAGTCCAGAAGTATGCAACCTTACTCCTAACTAGGGATGTCAGAAAGGGCTCGACCTAGCTCAGCCCGATTTTGGTACTGGTTGACCAGGCCACAAGTGGCCCGCTGGCCAAGATCGACCGTTACTTTAAAAATGACGTCGTTTTGTCAAAATAATGTCATTTTTAAAGCTTTTCCTAAAATAATATGGTGGGCCGAGTTGGCCCTGCCCTCTCATAGCCCCTTGGGCCAAGGGCTGGTGAACCTGTGATTGGGTCGAGCCAGGCCATAAGCTAGCATTGACATCTCTACTCCTAACTAGTAGAGGGACTATTTTTAACAAACCCAAATGAAGGAAAAAATATAATACTAAATAAATAAAATATACATATAAAATGAAAAATGAAAAATAAAACAAAATTAAAATAGATATAAAAGATAAAAATGAAAATGAAAATATGTACAAAAATCAATATAAAATAAGTGTTTCAATATATAATACAATAAATGTAGGACGAGGTAACAAATAAAAATAAAAGACAAAATAAGTAAATAAATAATCAAATAAGAAAGAAGACAAGTAAATAAATAAGCAAACAAGTCCTTACAAGAAAATATTTAGGCTAGGTAAGAAAATGTTTAGGCCAAATAACTAAAAGGGAAGTACTACATCTTAAATGTTTATGTTAAATACAAGACATAACACTCGAAAGAAAATGTTTAAAAGACTTATGAGAAAGAGAAGGTTCGCTCTGTATATGATCATTTACCCGTATCCTAGTATGCCAAAGTTTTCTACTAAAGGCCACATCTTCAATAAGTTTCAACAATGTTATACATCCTTGTTTACCTCCCTTCAATTCTTTTTAGGCTTTCCTTTTTTTCCTCTTATAGTCTCAAAGAACAATCTTCTCACTAGAGCGTTATGATGTCTCCTCTTAACATGTCTTAACTACTTAAGCCTTGTCTCTCTTAATTTTCCATTAACATTAATCACCTTTAATTTATCTCTTAATATTTCATTCCTGAAATTATCTCCTCTATTAAGGTTGCATATTTAATAGAGCGTCCTCATCTCACCACCATAAACCTATAACTATACACATGTTTGCTGGGCCAACACTTTACCTATAGAGTATGGCTGGCCTAATCAAAAAATGAGAAAATTTACCTTTAAGCCTTAGTGATATCTTCTTATAACTTAAAACTCCTGTTGCATAACTCCATTTAAACCACACTAATTTGATATGGTGAACAGTGTCTTTATTAATCTCTATTGCTTTGGATTATAGATATGAGATACTTGAAACACTCTTTCTGTGGTATTACTTCTGAACCAATATTTAACCCCACATTGGAAGCCACCTTATGGCTTGAAAAGTTATACTCTAAATATTCATTCTTAGTTTTACTTAATTAAAAACCTCTTACTCTAACTACCCCTCCAAAGTTCTACCAAAGTTCTAGCTTGATATTAACACCCTCTTTCATCTCATCCACTAAAACAATTTTATCAACAAATAATACACACCAAGGCACATCCCCTTAGATATTCTTGTAAGTTCATATATCACTAATGCAAATAAAAATGGGCTCAGTAATTATCCTTGTTGTAGCCCAATATCGATAGAAAATGCTCTATATCTCCTCTAATAGTCCTTATTGTAGTCTTAAAATCTGTATATATATCCCTTATAACCCGTATATAGGTTATAAGAACTCCTCTAACTTCTAAAAAGCTCTTCATGATTTCCCTAGGTGCCCTATCATAAGGCTTCCCTAAGTTAATAAAAACTATGTGTAGGTTACGTTATCTTTCCTTATAATATTCTATTAATCTTCTAAGGAGATGTAAATCTTCTATTGTGGACCTTCTTGGCATGAAACCAAATTGGTTCTTCAATATAGATGCATCATTTCTCACTCTCTTCTCAATCACCTTCTCCTATAACTTTATGGTGTGACTAAATAGTTTGATGCCTCTATAGTTGTTACAACTTTGGATGTCCCCTTTGTTCTTGTATAGAGGAATTAGCATATTAATTCTCCACTTATTCAACATTTTAGCAGACTTAAGGATCACACTAAAAAGCTTAGCTAGCCAAGTAAGACCTCCTGCCCTTCCACTATTCATCCCCCTCAAAGATCTTTTAATTTCTTCCTTTGTGATCTACCAACAATTAGTAAAGTTACAATACCTCTTAGATGTGCTAAGATCACCTAAAGAGATGTTGTCCTCTATGCCTTCTTTAAAAATACTATAGAAGTTTCTATATCATCTTCTCTTGATGTCAATTTTAGTCATAAACACACTACCCTACTTCATTTTTTTTATAAAACCAACTTGATCTAAGTCTCTCACTTTCCATTCTCTAGCTCTCGCTAACTTAAATATATCCTTTTCTCTGTCTTTGGTTTTCAATCATTGGTCTAGTTTTTGGTAAGCTCTACTTTTAGCTTATGAGACTATCTTCTTTGCCTTTTTCTTTTCTAGTGTATGACTTTGTTTATTAACTACCCTCTCTACCTTTGTTGTGCTATCCAATAGAGCTCTATAGACAACCTTCTTGATCTTAACCTTTTCTAGTACATTATTATTCCACCATTAAGACTCCATCTTACTACCCCTAGGCCTTTTAGACATACCCAAGATCTCTTTAGTTGCATTCCTTAAAAGAGTTGCTACTCTCTCCTACATCTGATTAGCATCTCTTTCCAATTTCCATTCTTCACCATATATTAATCTATCCCTAAGTTATTCTATAATATCCACTTTCAAGTTCCAACATCTGATTTGAGTACACCTATTAGGAATTCTCTTCTTTCTGCAACCTTTAATTATAAGATCCATAACCAATAATCTATACCGATTTGATAAGTAAGCTTTAGGAATCACCTTGTAATCTTTATAACTAGTTGATTGCTTCACCTTACAAGGAAGTAGTCAATTTGAGTTTTTGTAGTTATGTTCTTAAAAGTATTTGGGTGTTCTTTATTTTTCTTGAAAAATGAGTTAGATATCACCAACTCAAATGCTACAGCAAAATCCAACAAAGCAGTCCCACTATCATTCTTATTACCATACCCAAAACCCTCATAAGTTCATAAATATCCATATATATTACCACTAATGTCTTCTTTTAGAATAACTCTCTCTTTAGGAGGGACTTGCTAAATCATCTCATCTAGCTCTTCCTAGAATTGTCACTAAAGATATCCATCCAACCCTACTTGGGGTGCATAAGTATATACCATATTGAAAACGACACCTTTCACCACAATCTTTAGGGACATGATCCTATGATCAATCCTCTTTACCCCCACAAATGTATGAGTTTCTTGAAAACTAAGATACCTACCCCATTATGTTGTCTTGAACACCCTGAATACCAAAGTTTAAACCCATTAATATATTTTACCTTAGTCCTCATCCACTTCGTCTCCTAGATACATGCTATATAAATCTTATATTTGTCTAAAATCTTCATTAATTTTAATGACTTTCCTATAAGGGTCCTGATGTTCTAAGAACTTATCTTTAGTTTGTCTACATCTTCTCTTCTACTAGACCCAAAACTCCCCAAAGGAGTAGCCTTTGCTCTATCATCAGAAATTAAAGACACCATTCCTAGCTTAATGCCCAATACAAGCTATAAAAGACTAGCCTAACAAGTCCCTAAATGACTTTAAAATTATTCAAGAAAGGAAATAAAGATTGATATTAAAACCCAAAATGGGCACCGCACTAGAAAAATATGGAAATTACAAGTACAATTAACCGCAAGCAAATCAAAATTGATACAGTCCAAAATCAAAACAATAATAACCCCCTCTCGCGCTTACTATATGTGAAAAAAATGAAAACCCACTTGGAAAATGGGAACAACCCTAATGCAAAGTATAGATTTTGGAGATGTATATATATATATATATATATACCACTTTATCGATCTTCAAAAATGGAAGAACATAGTTGAATAGTGAAAAGGTATACAATATAGTTGAATAGGAATCAAAAGAAAGCTAAAAACTTGAAGAATCTAAAAATGGTTCTGATTTACAATTAAAGGGACGTTGATGAACATATTCGAACCTAATATATAGAGGGATCCTTCGTATACACACAATTCAAAATCCAATCTTTAATATTAAAAGTAGTAATAAAGTAACAGCAACAAAATCCAGATCTAGTTTTTAAAGGCATTTCTATTACACATGCCTCTATAAAAAAAATTATTTTAAATTTCTCACCATTCATGGATGGTGATGTTTGTATAGACTATAGGATCAAGATCTGACCATAGAAAGAGTAGAACATTGGAAATGATTCTTTAAAATCTAGTTTCACACCCAAACACATCTTAGGAGAAAACCCAAAATGTAAATTGATGGGATTGTTTTACAAAGAACGAAAAGGTGCCAGGAGCATGTAAAATCAACTTGTTTAAAACTGAAGTAAAGAAACTAGACATCCAATAAAAAATTTTCGACAAAGACTTTGTTTTCTTCAATTCATTAGAGAAAGTTTATCTCTTTTTCTTCAATTCTAATAATACCCAATGCAAAGAGATCAAAATAACAAAACCCAAAAAGCATTAAACCTTAAATCACACAAAGAAGCTAATATCAAAAGAAAAAAGATGCAAAAGAACAAAAATTTTAGAAACCTAACAAAATCCCGAAAACCTCTTTAATTTTTACTTAGATTTAAATAATTTAATTTTTTTAAAAGTTTAAAATAATATTTCATTTAATAAATATGACTATATCATATAAAATTATTAATAACTTTAATGAAATGTAAGTTTCAGCCTTTTATGAATTGTTATTACATCTAATACATCACATGTATAAAATTTAACAATTCAATGCCATTATCATCCTTTGAAAAAAAGTTGATCTGGCTATTCATCAATCCAATAAGTTTCACAAGTTCAATATGATTCATAATCACATATATATATGTATCCTTTTATGTAACTTATCATTATGTTGATTTGACCAATATGTTATAAAAGGATAGTCTCAAGTATCTAAGTTTGTATAATTTCTACTTAAGTTAAGCATAAGTCTCCCTTAATCCAACATATAAAAATTATTTGCATTAACTTGGATCATCTAATTTTGCTCAACAATCTATTTTTTATCATGCCTCGAAATATTGAATCTAAATTCAATATCAAATACTTAAAAGCTGAACTAGAATTATATATGATCTGTATCGTATCTCGTATAGGTAAGAAAAGTCATGCAATCATTTTTGTTATAATTATAGCTATTATCATACTTTAACAAATGCCTTCAATTGTAATCCATGCTTATACTTTTAGTAGGCTAAATTAAGAGGAACAATTATATTGAGGTAATATAACTTTTATCTCTACTTCAAGCATCCTCTTACGCTATCATAGTATTGGCGTACATCTTACATGATTCTATTAAAGTTTATAAGATATTAGTCATCTTAAAATTTTATTATTAACAAGAATTAATAGAAAAATTATATAATGGACTTATAAATTTTCTTTTGTATCTTTGAGAGAACTTATCAAATCTAATATATGTCAAACAAAATTTAGTTCAATAAAATAGTAAAGAGAATATTGAGGTATCTAAAAGTTACTATTGATTATGTATTGCATTATTAAGACGGCTTATGTATACAAAGGTATACAAATTTATATTAAGGAAGAGATTTCGATGAGAGAAAATCCCCGACTTTGTTTTCTTACTTAACAATGGAACTATGAAAAATAAGGAACAATCATGTGTTGCTTTATCCATAAAAGAAGTTAAATGTATAACATTTTCGATAATAGTACAATAGGACACATAGCTTAGATGATTCTTAGTTAAATTGAAAGTCGTTAAAAGCAAGACTAATCTAGTAATAATCAACTATGAAAGTCAAGCAATAATCGCTTATACTAAGTACCTTTAATTTTTATTGTGAAACCAAGCATATAGATTCCAAGTACAATTATTTGAAAGATACAGTTGGATGAGGATAAATGAGAATAAAGTATTTATCTGCAAAAAATATAGTATTAGCCAACAGCAAAACCAATTTTCCAAGAAACATATGTTAGGCATGTAAAGTCACTAGTATTATGTAGATATTGAGATGTAAGTGATTAACATTTCTCTATATAAGTTCATTTAATGTATTTTTATAGTTAAATACAAAAATGAGTTGATAATATTTATTAAATAATAACCATTTTGTAATACTTGATTTTGAAATATGTTCACTCTCTATGACATATTTTAGATATAAATCAAAAATTATTTGAGACATACAAATGATTAACCCTCTCATATGGACAATCAGTTTAAGTGTTTGCGATAAGTAAAGGAAGGTTTTTAGTTTATGTAGATTTATATATAAGGACTAACCTTAACGCAGAAGCGGTTGATCGATTCTCTGTTTGATAATTTACGTTTTACGGTTGGCTACAATAGTCACCATTAATCCACGACCCAAACTCTAACCTTTGATGGTGTGATTCACGTGAGGAAGGATAAAGGAAGTTTTTTTTTCTGGATTTAGCAAAATTACAGAGAGTAAAAAAGAGAGCCAAAAATTACTTGGATTCTAATGTATTCGTTGTCTTCAGAACAACCAATAAAACTAGCCAACTTCCTCCTTTTATATTAGATAAGAAAACTAACGGAAGTTTTATATATAGATATATATATGGTTGTTCGTCTATAACTACCAACAACTCCCACTCAGCCATATAAGCCACGAGTTATATCTTCTCTTTAAAATTTCGCATGTCATACTGAGAATGGGGCGTGCGACCATTTAAAAAACCAGTAGTGTTATATTAAGTCACCATCTAACTAATATAATACTCTCATATAGTTATAATACCCCAAATCATCCAAAATATCACCAATTGCATACACTGTCCCTTTATGCTCATAGATATATCATATGATTATACACCAAGTATAATCGCCCGGGCTAATATGGTGATGAAGGAAAAGATTCTTCCTTAGATACTCATAATAATCCATCTTAGCATAACTGCTTTCCTAATGTGCTTCGTTGGACTGTATACAAATTAGCCCTTGGAAAAATACACTAAAATAGCAACACCAAGCCTTGACTTTATATCATAGTTCTAAGTCGAAGGGTTTCATTTGATTAGACATTAAAGTTTATGGGATCATAGTGATAGAGAAAGGGATTTAACTATCACTCCACAAGAGGGTCGTTATATAGCACAAACAGTATGAAATGTGTGTCATAGCATAGCTCCCACTAAATTGGGCATGTCACTCTTTTATGCCATGCAAATCATGAATATAGCTTTTAAAAACTAATCCGAGCCACTAGTTTAACATACCTAATGCTAATCTTGACACTCAAGATTTGGCTTTAAGGCTTCAATGTGAAATCTGAAACTTTCACATCCGACTCATCAGAGTCTCATCTTAGACTTACTAAGGTGACTATTCAAATATAAAAACTTATCATGTATACTACAAAAGTATGAAGATAACACAATATTACATACACTCAATATTAATATTATGAAGTCTCATCCTACTCGCTATTCAAGCTTTAGGGCGATTGCCTGTATGATAAGGTCAATTAGAAGCCTAATGTGTGGTGACATTACAATGTGCCTTATCATGTAATTTACGTACCAACTAACATTTAAGAAATAAAATTTTATTAAAAAAAACATTACAATTGAAAACATGTCCATTATATAACAAGATATAACCCAATGGGAAAACTAAACCCTACGTAAACCTAAACTCATCACATGAGCTTTAAACGAATCTCGAGGAATAGGTTTCGTTAAGGGATCAGCTACCATCTTGTTAGTAGATATATACGTTATAGCAACCTCTTTATTTTTTATGGCGTCTCTTACAAAATGATAACGCCTTTTGATATACTTAGATTTTCTATGAAACTTTGGATCTTTAACAAACTATATGGCTGCAGTGTTGTCACATAACATTTCAACAGGATCATTAACTTTAGGAGTAAGATTAAGATCCTGGAGCAAACTTCTCAACCATATTGCCTCCTGAGCGACAAGACAACAAGCAACGTATTCTGCTTCCATTTTTGATAATGATATACAGTCTTGCTTCTTGCTGCACCAAGATATGGCTCCTCTTTCCAAGGTGAAAATATATCTTAAGGTTGACCTAGACTCATCCGGGTCACTACCCCAATCGGCATCCGAATATCCCCTTAACCTTAAATCCCCGCCTTGATAGCAAAGGACCAGGTCTGAAGTATCACGAAGGTAGCGGAAAATTCTTTTGACTGCTTGCCAATGAGCAGGTCCTGGGTTACTTTGGTAACGACTTACCAAACTAACCGCAAAGAAAATGTCAGGCCGTGTACACAACATAACATACATTAAGCTTCCTACGGCACTAGCATAGGGAACATTACTCATTTTTTCTTTTTCCTTATCTGTTTTAGGGAATAGATCAAGACTCAAGGTAAGACCCTTTTCAACTGGAATGTCAACGGGTTTGGAATAATGCATTCGAAAACGTTCCAAGATTTTATTAATATATGCTTCTTGACTTAAACCAAGAAGCTTCTTGGGACGATTTCTTGTTATTTCCACACCTAGGACATACCTAGCTTCACCCATGTCCTTCATATCAAAGACAGAGGACAACCACTCTTTAGTGGTCTTAAACATCTCCATATTATTACCGACTAGTAATATTTCATCAACATACAAAGTGATAAACAAAATTCCACCTTTTGTTCTTTTGACATACACACAATGGTTTTCTGAAACCATAACTAAGCCAAAAGAAGTAATGGCTTCATGGAATCTGAAATACCACGATCTGGAAGACTGTTTGATACCATATATGGATCTTTTAAGACGACACACTTTGTCTTCTTGACCTTTTGATATGAAACCAATAGGTTGATTCATATAAATCTCTTCCTCAAGGTTACCACTAAGGAAAGTAGTCTTTATATCCATTTGAAACAACTCCAGGTCCAAATGGACAATCAGAGCTAGAAGTAAGCGAATAGAGGCAAATCTCACCACAAGAGAAAATGTCTCTTCATAGTCTATACCCTTTATTTGGATATAGCCTTTCACTACCAAACGGGCCTTGAACTTGTCGATTGTTCCATCTGCCTTACGTTTTATCTTAAAAACCCACTTGTTTCTAATTGACTTTTGTTGGAGCGGAAGATTAACTAGTTCCCAAACCTGATTTCGTGTCATTCAGTCTATTTTATCCCTCGTGGCATCCATCCACTCTGTGTGGTTAGGTGAATCAAAAACCTCTTGAAAAGAGGTTGGTTCTTCTATTTCTAAAGGATTACAAAGGAATATTTCCTCTTCGATTTGAAAATATCGTAGAGGAATTCTTCCACGCTCACTTCGTCAGAGTCTAGGACCTATATGAGATTTTGAACATGTAGACTATCCATAGGTCTTGGTTTAGAGATTGAAGACAAACCTCATTCTCAATTTGGTTCTTTTGGGCAGGAAAAGTCTCGGTGACTTGGCGAGTAACTAAATTCTCCCCCTCACCGAGAGTACCTATTGTAACTCATACAAATCTAGTTTTTTTTATTTCACCTATGCTTCGGAACTCATCCTAAAAAAACTCCACATTGCGGGAAGCAACTTCCATCATGTCACCATTCGGGTGCTCACCAAACATAACATATCCTTTAGAATATTCGGGGTATCTTATAAACACAATTTTAGTGGCTCTTAGATCAAGTTTTCCACGCTTATGAGTTGGGTTGTGTATATAACCAGCCGAACCCCATGAGTGCAAATGATCTAAAAAGGGCTTTCTGCCATTCCATAACCCATATGGGGTAGCGGGTACACTTTTACTTGTAACACGGTTAAGAAAATAAGTTTTTGTGAGCAACGCATCTCTCCAAAAACTAATTAGAAGACGAGCGTGTGCCATCATTGACTTGACCATGTCAAGTAATGTTCGATTCTTACATTTCGCAACACCATTTTGTTGTGGATTTTGAGGAATTGTTAGTTGTCTTATTATACCCTTTTTCTCACAAAATTCTTTGAACATATTAGATAGATATTCTCGACCACGAATGTTCCAAAGAGTTTTAACTTTTCTTTCTAATTGTGTCTCAACTTCAGTCACAAAACGTTTGAACACATCAAGCGCTTCATAACGATGAGCTAAAAGATACATATACCCATAGCAAGAATAGTTATCTATTAAAGTGAGGAAATAGATAGCCCCATGACGTGCCTTAACATTCATGGGTCCATAAATATTAGAGTGAATAAGCTCTACGGGTTTAGACACCTTTGAAGCCTTACCAAAAGGTTTTGCGATTGCCTTACCAGCTAAACATGACTCACATCTAGGCAACTTAACCTTAATGAGTCAGTTTAAAGGACCTTGTTTAGCTAGCCTACTCATTCTATCTTGGCTAATGTGACTAAGTCTAGTATGCCATTTAACAGATTCATAATTAGGATCAAAATTTGAAACATAAACAAAAGACGAATTATCATAACATCATCTAAATCAGGAATCAGAAAATCATTTTTCAATGTAACATGACCAAAAATATTGCCATTATACATAATATCCAATCCATAATGACTAGAAATAAAAACGAATCCTAATTTCATTAAAGTTACAAGAGACACAAGGCAACATCGCACCCCGGGTGCATAGAGGGCATAATGGAGAAGCAAAGTATTTCCTCCACGTAACTTGAGCTGATATATCCCTATTCCTTGGACATCTTCTTCACTGCCATTTCCTAACACGAGAGTTTGTGATCCCATCGAATACCGATGAAAGTCCACATAGCCAGCTCGATCCCGAACTATGTGCCTGCTTGCTCTTGTATCTACAATCCAATTAGGAAGAGAATTAGCAACTAATGTATGAGAACAAACATATAACTCAGGAGTAATGGATAAGAAAGGTACCTTCTTAGGTTCATGACAATCTCGAGCAAAATGACTTTCTTTCCACAATTATAGCACTTCACATGTGCCATGTTTTTCTCTCCTTGGTCCCTAGCCTTTTGCTTCTTGACAATATGACCTTTTGGTCTATTCCTTTGAGGAGGTTGAGAAACTTTTCTTTTACCTCGACTGGCATTGTTGCCCTTTAGTCTTTTGCTTTTAGCAACAAGAGCCACATTGGAGGAGTCAGATGTTTTTAAGCGATCCTCCTCCATTTTGAGGTGCCTAGTGACCTCTGAAAGGGTGTTGACATTCTCATTATGTGTCAAAACAAGTTTCACATTCTTCTAATGCTCAGTATGATTTGGAAGAGCCTGAATCACATTCAGGACTTGTTCCTCTTCAGAGATAGCCCGACTAACTGCCTTAATATCATGAACCATAGCACTCATGATTCGTAAATGTTCAACCATAGTACGAGTCGTATTAATCTCGTAGTTCATCCACTTGAGGTGCAAAGCACGAAGCTTTGTAGTGGATGTTTGATCAAAAGCCCACATGTCCTTAATAGTGGCACAATCCTTAAACTCTCTAATTAGATTGTCGTGCATGAAATACAACATAGTATAACATGCCTTACGATCCTTTTTGGACCAATCTGCATAAGCCTTTAAGGATGCTTG
>JAOQMP010000004.1:28197335-28214887 GCA_027563575.1 Erythroxylum pedicellare
CATCAGTACGAGTCAAGGGAATGGATCCCTGCCCTCTGATTTCCATATAAAGGACACCTCTTAATGTGTTTCATAAATCCTTTCCAAACAATCGGTTGTTTTCTACTCTACCTTCAAAAGTTTTTAGATGTACTATTTTTGTGCATATATCTAAGGTCCAATCAAAACTCGATCCTAAGGCTAAAAAATGTGTCTTTATTGGTTATGCTCCTTCCCAAAAAGAATATAGGTGCTATAATCCACAAAGTAGGATAATTATAGTCTTAATGGATGTTATGTTCTTAGAAAATAAAAAATTCTTTCTTCACGGGGAGAGTCAGAGCGAAGAAGGGAATTTTTTAGATTTCACACCTTTACTTACTATAATTATGGATAATGAAAGCAATGGTAAAGGGATTGTTCATAATCTACCAAGCAATACTGATTTTAAGACAGGGGGAGAAACACTACTGTCAGTTCCTAAAGAACAAACCAAAGAGCTTCATGTTTATACTAAGAGAAAATTTTAACAAAGTCATAGAGAACCATCAGCTTCAACAATACAAATGCAAGGCCACTCAAACTCCTTTGAGAAGGAACCTGGAAACACATCTAGCCTAGGTAACCCATCTGCTACCCTTCCTCTTATTGTCTCTGAACTTGATTGATTCATCCTTCCTATTGAACTAGTTGTTACTAACGTTCATGATGATTTATGTGCTGATTTCAATCTTCTTATAGCTCTTAGGAAGGGAAAAAGATCTTGAACTAATCATCCCTTACCAAACCACCATTCCCACGACAAACTCTTACAAAACCACAATTTGTATGTTTCTAAAATTACTAACCTACTTGTACCAAGAAACGTTTAGGAGGCATGTGCTAATTCAGATTGAAAATCAACTATTATGGAGGAGATAGAGGCCCTTAAAAAGAATGGAACTTGGGAGTTAGTTGAAGTACCTAAGGGGACAAAGCTAGTAGGATGTATGTGGTTATTCAAAGTAAAATTCTTGGCTGAGGGAAGTGTGGAAAGACTAAAGGTGACACTGGTTGCTAAGGCCTTCACTCAAACATAAACATATGCTTTTGACTATCAAGAAACGTTTCCTCCAATAGACAAGGTAAATAGTATACATATTCTCTTATCTTTGGCTGTGATTTTGACTAGGAACTGCATCAACTTGATGTCAAGAATGCATTATTAAATGGAGACCTTGATGAGGAGGTGTTCGTAAGCCTACCTCCAGGATTTCAAGAGACTTATGGGAAGAATAAGGTATGCAAGCTAAGAAAATTTTTATATGGCCTAAAGCAGTCATTAAGGTTATGGTTTGACAGATTTGGGAAGGCTGTGAAAAGCTATGGTTACTATTAAAGTCAAGCAGATCACACCATGTTCTACAGGAGATATAAGGAAGGTAAACTCTCTGTTCTTATTGTATATATGGATGATATAATTCTAACTGGAGATGATGTTGAAGAACTTAAGAGGTTCAAGATGAAGCTGGCCTGGGAATTTGAAATTAAAGATTTAGGACCTCTAAAGTTCTTCCTAATTATGGAATTTGCTAGATCAAAGGAAGGAATCTTTTGAATCAAAGGAAGTATGTTCTTAATCTTCTCAATGAGACTAGACTACTCAGCTATAGACCATTAAAAACTCCAATTGAATCTAATGTCAAACTCACTTTTGTTAAACATGAAAAAGTTATTAATAAAGACCGATTTTAGTGACTTATTCAAAAATTGATATATTTGTTGCACACCAGACCTGACATAACATTTACTATGAGTTTGATAAGTCAATTTATGCATTCACTAGGTTAAGAACACTTTGATGTAGTATGTAGGATCCTAAGATACCTAAAAGGTACTTTTGGAAAAGGTTTAATGTTTCAAAAGAGGAACAATCTCTAAATAGAAGTATACATTGGTATTAACTGGGAAGGAAACTACATTAATATAAGGTCTATTTTAGGCTACTGCACATTTTTTGGAGGGAATTTGGTAACTTGGTGAAGTAAGAAACAAATTGTTGTAGCAAGAAGTAGTGTTGAAGCTGAATTTAGGTCTCCAACTCATGGAATTTGTGAAGCTTTATTGGTAAAAAGGGTACTGGAGGAACTGAAGGTTCCTATTTCTATTCCTAATAAAGATGCAATTTCAATTGCACATAATCATGTCCTACATAACTAGAAAAAACATATAGAAGTTAACAAACACTTTATTAAGGAGAATATTGAAAACAACGCCATATGCATTCCATATGTTCCTATGTCTCAATAGGTGGCCAATATTCTCACAAAAGGGTTATTCAAGAAGTAATTTTAATGATCTAGTTGGCAAGCTGGACATGCAAGATGTTTTCAAACTAGCTTGAGGGAGAGTGTTGAGTGATATTCTTGATGAATATTTGGTTCCTATCAGTTAGTTAAATCAAATCAGGACCATATCATGTACAACTGTAAATTCCTATACTAGAAACACGTATATTCTATATATTATACGACAACGTAAAGTAAAAGATGGAATACCTATTCTTTGGTTCAGGTTCTATTTTCTATATCCACTAAATGTCAGTAGCAAATATAGATGGACTTACTTTAACTTATAGTTCTCCATCCTTTGACTTAACCTTATATATAGACTTACACTAATCACCAATATTTGAATATCCCCTATGCGTATTTAAGGTGGTTTTAACTACTCCATACCAACAATAATGTTGTCCTAATTAACATCCATCTTTTCTCTTCTTCTTTCTATGTTGTGTCTAATATTTTGTTTAACTTCAAGATTAAATTGAAATATGTCATCCCAGTTTTCACTTTTAGATCCCTTATCTCGCATCGAATACATGAAAATAGATGGAAGAATATAAAAAATAAAATAAAAATTAGAATTAACATTATAGCAATTAAATAGTCCCTGAAAATGGTGAAAAAGTTGATTGAATCCATTTATAAGTGCATGTAATCAATTGTAGCAAGTTATAAAACTAAAATATTCCAGTGTGTCAATACCACAAGGATTATACTACTATGTTTATTACTCCTAGCTAAACAAAGAAATTAAATTAAATAAGAATTTATGAAGAGTAGTTAAATTACCAAACTAATGAAAGCAAGATAATTAAATTAAAATAACAATCAAGATATACAAAGGTTAGGGTTTTAGGGTTCACTTTTATGGAATTTCAATTATCATACAAGCTTAATTAACAAAGATGAAATAAAAATTCACCTAATGTATCCATGCATTCTCCCTAGGCTCATAAGTATATTTAACTAGGTAATATAAACTCCCAATATATAATTCAACCTAATCAAACTTATTAAGTATAGTTAATCAATTTAATTACCACAATATTCTAGAAAATCTCTTTCTCTAGATCTAGAATGTTTATTCTCCTAGTGTACAGATTATATTTTACCTTTTGGTCCTTCATATAATCCCTATGATTGAATTTATGATAGTCAGCCATAAACCTAAAAGTTAAGGCCAAAGTGTAAATTCATCTAAATGATAATTTATTATCCATTAATAAAGAAATATCCAACACAAATTACATCTCTAATCCTAGCTGGGGATTTGGCTGCTCAACATAATGAAAAAAAATCAAATCAAACTTAACAAAAAAGCAAGTAAAGAAGAAAAGATAGAATAAGACATCCCTAATTACATCCAAGTTAAGATGGATCTTCTTCTAATTATTAGTCAAAGCCTTTTTATTCATTAGGAACCCTAAAACAATCGCTAAAAAATTAAGGTAGCTATGACACACCTCCCAAAAAAACTTCCTAAGTTAACCCTAATAATAGTATTTATAGCTAAGGTTATAAATAAAATATTAAGGTGATTGAAATTATGTTTCCGTGTGTCCTCAAATTTCGTATTGTATGATTAATGCGAGACTAACTTCCATGCTAATGTTGATTTTGTTCTAAAACTTCATTCATCTCTAATTAGTGTGTAACTGGCACCTGACACTAACTTGTAATTATTAGTTACATTATATTCCTTCAACTCTTCAACCTCATATGTTACTATAAATATTTTAATCATCCTATTCTATAATAAACAAGTAATAGAGTTGGGATTTCAATAGCTGGCTTATAAAGGTAATCAAATTTAAGATCAAAACTTTTGATCATAATTCTAGCTTTGCCTTATGGAAAATCAAGATGTCCGATATCCTAGTCCAACATGTGTATCATAATGCTTTATTGTGAAAGGAAAGCATGCCAACATCTATAAAGAGAAAGCTAAAGTATGATTTCAAGTAGCAAAGTAAGGTCTAGAATAAAGTCTAAATATAAGAATTTGTCTTATAACTATTGTCATAAGAACGGGTTCATTAAGACTGAGTGCTTTAAGTTAAAGAAAAAGTAGCCAGAAGATGATAAGGAAGGGAAGTTTGCTAAAGATAGTATTATAGCTTACAAGTCTAATATAAATATTCTTTTAGTCATTAATGATATTAATTGTAGATCCAAAGATGAAAGGATTACACTCTTATTTTTCCTCTCATACACGTCCTAATCAGGATTAAGTTACAATATATGAATTTTGTATAGGATGAACTATACTAATGGGCAACAATGAAACCTGTGGAGTCGTAAACGAAGGATGAATTAAGATGCATGATGACATTACGAGAACATTGACTAATGTTCATCATATTCTAGACTTAAAGAATAATCTCCAACCTTAGGCATTGAGGGTGCCTAAAGAAATTCAGGTATTCATCTAGAGATGGAGTCTTAAAAGTCTTTAAACGTGCTCGAGTTGTTATGAAAGCCAGTAAGTTAAAAAATATGTACTTATTAAAAGGATTCATGGCTATAGGTGATGCTGCTACAAGTTCTTCCTCATTTTTGGATAATGATATCACTAAGTTGTGGCATATGAGGCTGCTTCATATAAGTGAAAAAGCCATGATCTTGTTGAGTAAAAGAGGTTTATTGTGCTGACAAAGCAAGGGAAAGATGGAGTTCTGTGAGCATTGTGTATTTAGGAAACAAAAGCAAGTTAGTTCTATCACAGCCACTAATAGGACTACAAGCACCCTATATTATGTCCATTTAGACCTTTAGTTTCCTATTGTATTCCTCCAAAAGGTGAATCTATATATATATGTTGATTTTTATTTATAATTATTCAAGAAAATTTTTGGTTTAGTTTTTAAAGCAATAAAATCAAGTTTTCATTATTTTCAAGCAATGAAAACTTTGATTAAAAAGCAAACAAATCACTACTTGAGCCATGAACATATGAAACACCATATTAAAAGTAATGCAAAAAACTTGTATAAAGGCTAAAACCATATATAAATTTTGAATGGTAGAGACTTTAGTCATCTTTTAGAGAAAAAACCTTTAAGAAATTATTTTTTCTCCAAAATTTAGGATTAATCATTGCAAGGGTTCTCCCAAACTTTTGAAAACAATTTGAAGTAATTTTTTTAGTCGAGAATCAACTTATAAACATAATCTTAAGAGATGAAGTTATAATGGATTTAGTAAGTTCATTTAAATTTATTTATATTATGATTTTTTAGTCTATATCCTAGTTAGTGAGTTCATTTAGATTTATTTATATTATGATTTCTTTATCTATATCGTTTGATTTTATTGTTTTGAACATGTTTAATGGCTAAACAATTTTTTTATTTGGCCAAAAGTGCATTTTAAATATCAACATTCACAACAAAAATAGAATAAACCATAATATTTAGAAATGTTTAAATTGAATCCTAATATTTTCAAAACTTCTAAAATAAACGTTAAATAGACGAAAAATTTAACAAACTTATCTCTTTATTAGTTAAATGTCGTCTTAACACTGAAGTGTCATTATTTTTATTTCTTAACCAAAAATTAGGTTTTATTTCTTCACTGTAAAATGAAGTACGCTCTTAATGACAAACTCGTTTTCTTAAACTTAAAAAGTCTGTTAACATTTTTTCTTAATCTATATTTAGATTAATTTAAATATTCAAATGCTTGATTAGTATTTAATTATTATTTATCCTAATTAAAGTTAATAAGAGGTAATAAAATATGTAGTTAGGGATTGGGGATTTTGGACAACCCCTTTCAATCCACAGTGAGACCAAAAATACTAGCAAAATCAACCTACACAAAGGATTAAGAACAAATTTGGAAACTCCCACTTTGAAAATTTTCGTTTCCTTCGATAAGTTTCTTTTTTGTTCATGAATTTTTCTAATCCGTACACAATAAAGCATTTCCTTCCCCTAATAAGCAAAATCGAACCGTTCTTCTAATTGGAGCCTTTTTAGCGTCGATTCTGAGCTTCTGACACCTTCCCGATACCTCCAACACACTCCATATTACTAAAGTATCTAAGTCCAGTAAAAAGTTGCACTCTTTTCTAGCATAGTCAACTAAGCAAACATAAAATTCTTAAATCGAAGTGATTATATGAGAACCCGATTGGGTTTAGAGGCTAGAAAGTCGAAAAAGAACAAAATTTGAGCGGATTTAGCAAGAGAAAGTGTTAAAGATGTAACCTTATAGTGACTTGCATCGCAGTCACTGAACAACCGAAGATGAAACAGTGAAGAGTGATTTATAAAAAATAAAAGACAAAGATGAGTACTTTCACAAAAAGAAGTTGAAATAACTTTTAATCAGAGATGGATAGAATTCAACTTGAACTGCTGGTATACGTACCTCGAAATAACACATGGCGCTCTCTCCTCTTCCACAGAGGCCATTAAAAGCCACGGTTTGGATTACCATCACAAGATTTTTAAGGATAATGACTTTGTTTGATAGATTGCATTAACTTTTAGTTAATTCTATAGTAGTTAGTTGATAGTTGATTATATTAATTAATTTAATCAGTAGATAATATTAGTTATTTATTAAAGATGTTTAGTAAAATTAATTATTTAGTATCAGCTATTGATGTATAAAATGACTTACGAGGCACGATTTTTAAAAAATCATAAGAATATGAATATTATATTTATTAATATTTTGTTGAATATTCTCATAAAAATTTAGATTTAGATATTTAATTTTACAAAAATTAAGTTTATAATTTTAATAAAAACATAATAATAATAATAATAATCCAACGTGAAATTCTCTATTAATATGAATGATGCAACGACTTACATTATATTAGTATTTTTATATAATATGTATAAATTTTATTATGTAATAAATTAAAAATATTTATAATTATAGTATGACACAGATACGATATATATTAGTTATATACTAAAAATATTAATTTAATGTGACTCTTTATATTTAAAAACTTAATATTATGATATTTTTTAATGTAAACTATTATTATAAAATTAAATAAAGATTAAAAAGTTTGATTAACTTCTTTATTATATTCTTCCAAACTTCATGACATAATTGTACGATAAAAAAAAACCAAATTTGAAAATACACAGAGTAAAAGTAGAGAACATTACTGTCATTAGACAAACATCTAACTCCAAAAGCTCTACTTATGGAGCTTTTAGAAATCAACTTATTAGGGTTAAATAAGTTAACTAATAAATCATTCACTAAACATATCAATAGCTTTTTAAGATAGTTAAAAAGCTAAGTTTTAGTCAATAAATTAAAAAAGGTTGATAAACTGTTTGCAAACAGCAACAAACTATTGACAAATTTTGTATTAAAGTTTCTGGCTATTCCGTCACAAAGGAGGCGCTAGAAAAATGTCAGGTACTGCAGGGACAGACCTTGTAGCCGGTGTAAATATAAATGGCTCTTGCGGTGAAACAACAAAGGTGTGGTAGTGATGGATCAATAAGAGGTGGAGGAGATGATATAATAATTGAAGGTGGAGATGAGAAGGTGAGAAGGAGAAAACGGTGGCAATGGCGTAGGTATCCGGCCAGGAGAGGGTTTCAGTAATGGTTAAAAGGGGTTGTCTAGATCCGTAATTCCAAATTTGATTTTTTATTACTTGTTAGTTATTACTAATTTTAATAAGGATAAAATTTCAAAAACTGAATCCTACTTTGTCGTGTCGCATGGCTCACTTTATCTTGTAATAATTAGACTCATTTTTTGGTTAAAAAATTATTACGTCAATATTGACATAATATTTTACTAATAGAGTATTAACTTAGTCAAATTCAACTTAGTCAAATTTTGTTGTTTACAAAGGATTTATTTTGGACGTTTTGAAAATGTTAGATTTCAACTTGAACATTTGAAAACAATAATTTAGATTTCAACTTGAACATTTCAAAACAATATTTGTGTATTTTATTGTAAATGTTAATATTCAAAATGCAATTATGATCTTTTCTACTTTAGATAAAAGAAAATTCTAGTGTTTATTTTTGTGTGGATTGATTTAATTTGATATGAAATGAAACTTAATTTTATAACTTATCTTTGTTGTCTTAATGTTAATTTATTTATATTGATGCCTAAATTTGATTTTACTTCATCTATCAATAACTTGAGAGAGTTTGCTTGTGAGTGAATCACAACTTAGATAAAAGGGGTTAAACAGGAAGCTCTAAAAAGACCTATGTGATCTTCCTGGTGTTAGGGTGAAACCCTTTGTGAGATTCCACAAAGCACACTTAAATGCGTGTTAACATATGTATAGATATAGGCAAAGTAATGGTTATAGCTTGAGAGTGTTATTTCAATGTCTAGGAAGTTCTCTCAGCCCAGGTCAACTAAATAATAAAGTAAAAAATGCTGGTAAATACTCATCTACACATAGCTATTTGATTGCATTCTCTTCTAGTTAATCGTCGTAATTTTTTTTTTCTTGGTTATCGTCGATATCAATATTAAGTTTAGTTTTATATTGTCTTATATTATTTTAAAAATCTATAAATCCACCCTTTTTTTATTACATTTAGACTAGTTAATAGTGTTAGGTTTTATGTGTATACTGCTTTCTTATAGAATTGAAATCCTGTTTACTATATACCCTCACTTAAGTTAGTGAGTGATATATTTGTAATAGGAAAAATATTGCTAGCATTGGTAAGATATAAACTATGCATTTATCAATTTACAATTCATTATAAAAGAGATCATTATTCTCAATAAGGTCACTCTCTTCATATTTGTTCTCTCTCTCTTCCTAATATTACATTTCCACTCTCTAACTTTACTATCTTGATCTTCAGGGACCATTTACTAGAAAACACACTAACAATTGCTTTTACAAGTCTTAAGAGGAAATCCATGAATTAGACTTAGACCATATTCCAGCATATCACCTTAGGTCTGGTACTAACAACTTGAACCTAGACTTAAGACCAAAAAGTTCAGGTCCACCAAAATTACACTATATGACTAAAGGTTCTTTACGTGACTTACTGTATGGTTTACACCTCTAGTCAATTTTATTTTCCTATTTCTCTTCGCTTTCTTAATAAAATTTGATTGAGGATGAGCTAACTTGTGGTGTCAGGAGGAAAGGCGTATAGAAGGTTGAACCAAGTTTAGTTTTGAACTAGAATAAAAGAATTAAAATTGCCTAGGGTGCATTAAAAGGCTTCAAGTATATGTATGAACAAGCTCAAAAATGATTTCAGATCAAGCAATGTCCTACTATTTGATGACTTCATCTTTAATTACTGATTTTAAATTATCAGAAGCCTTCTAATACAGTATAATTCAACTAGGTTATTATGCTCCAGAGTGAGTTTATAAATCTTGTTAACCTCTTCCTAATTGTCTAATACTCATTCTTCTTTTAAATAGGAACAAAATATGTTCTAACTAAAGAATTTATATGTAATCTTCAATTTAATGAAAATTTTAATTTGTGATATAATGTTATAAAGGATACTATATAGTATAAAGCTCTTATAGTATATTCATATCATGTTAAAACTTGACTCTTTTAGTTTATACTCTACAGCCAAATGGTTAGTTATATATTGATAACATAATTACTTAAAGAATTTTTTTTATCTTAAGCATTTTGTTTAGTTACATAATGCACAAGATAAATTCGATGAGATAACTATATTTGTAAATAAAATTATGATGACATCATAATTATAAGATTTGTATTATGGTTGATTATTATTTCTAGTTTCTAGATTTATTAGAACTAGACATTGAGGGAATGGTAGCACACATTATGTTTCATCTTTGTTAAGGAAGTAGTCAATCTTATAGACTAAGGTATGAAGATATTTAAACAAATATGTAGGTGCTTATTAGAGA
This sequence comes from Erythroxylum pedicellare, assembly GCA_027563575.1. Classification (NCBI taxonomy): domain Eukaryota; kingdom Viridiplantae; phylum Streptophyta; class Magnoliopsida; order Malpighiales; family Erythroxylaceae; genus Erythroxylum; species Erythroxylum pedicellare. The sequence continues at coordinate 28,207,523 of JAOQMP010000004.1, forward strand.
TAATTAAAATTTTATATGCAACATTGCTTGTATGTTTATAGAAATACTTATTGTGATAATTGTATAAGTGATTATTTGACTTAAGATTTTTAATGTATCTCATATAAGGATTGTTATATTTTAATATTATTTATGACCTTCCTAATCAAGGGTAACTAGATTGGTAGTCACTTAATATAGCATAAACTATATAAAGTTAGTTAAGTGATCAATAGAGGATTCGTCAACTTAAAGTAATTACTAAAAAAGTTGTAATATTCATAACTAGTATTAATTTGAGAAATTCTTAGTCAAAGTGAAACGACACTTTAAAATTAGTTTTCAAAATTCATTAAAAGAATCAATTACTAATGCTTGAGTAAAATAAAACTAGACCTAAATAGAGCAGAAATTGATTATATATTCTATGTCTAATTAAAATGATATGAAAAAAGATTAAATTACACAAAATTTAGTCCAATTAACTTTCATATTCTTGAATTATAGATATAAATTATCAAATTAGAAAGTTAAAGACAATTTAAAAAAGTTTAATTTATTTAATCCTTATTACTGTTTGTTTAGGATGATAGTTTACATATTACTAACATATTTAAATTTAATAAGTCACACATAAAAATCAATTAAAGAAAGAAAAGGTAATTTAATCAAGTTAGTTAGACTTAATTGTAAAGTTTGATAAATGAGGACAAATACTAGATATTAGATATTATTTGTACCTAATTAGTATTTAATTAAAATCAGTTAAATTAAATTAAATTAAATTAAAAGGTTCAAGCCATATTATTAATAGGTGTAGGATCTATAAGATTTAAATTTCCAACCTATCCTTCTTTACACCACTTATAAAGTTCTTGATATTGTTAGGGTCAAACAATTGTATGACTATGATAGTTTTTACAAAATCTATTAATTCAATGGGAGCAACAAATAAAAAGAAATCAAGCATCACAGTACAATATGATTTATGATTTTTTTATTATGTTTATATAAATCATGTTATAGATTAGAGTAAGATTAATCATGTTATAAGTTGATCTTAGTTTTTGAAAAATCTTAAATATATTATTTTATTTTGCTGTGCGAAGAATGCGATCTCATTCCAATTACCTAATAAATTCATCTTTTAAGGGCCAAAATTGGGCTTTTCTACAAAAGTGGTTGTTAAAACTTAAAAGAATCATAATTGATAGGAGAAAACATCATCCTAAATTTAGCAAATGTCTTTAAATATGACACAGATGAATAAGATCTCTACCATTACTTCAAATGATAAGCATTAAATTGTTTTTAATAGCTCCTATTGTTGATCGTTGGCATGTACTGAAAGTAATGTTTATGTTTGGTTTGTTTTTCTATGTATGCTAGGACATGCTACATAACTCAAAAAAGCAATATTTATAGTTTAAGGGCGGTTTTAATAGAGCTCTCAACTGCAAGAAAGGCAATAGTCCATAGATTGCTTGAAGGAGAAGAGAATCTTATTACTTGGGTATGTTTTTCTATCTAGTTTGTCCTTAGTCACCTTTATTACCTTTAGAAATGCAATTAAATGATTATGATCATAAATTACCTAAGGTAATAACAATATTAGATAAATAGAAAGTGAAAGAGTTTGGGATCCCAAGTTAAATAATGAATAGCCACAAAAATCTGTAATTTATACTATACAACCAATACGATAGTTGTAATTTAGTGGCAAAATTATTTAAAAGAATTCTTTGTCTTATAAATATTCAAATATATATGATAAAATCTTTAAGATAAATATATGTTCTAAATAAAATTATGATGAAATGATAATTACGAGATTCATATTATATCTATGCATAATCCTTAAATTGTTTATGATTATTTTTCTATTGAAATTTGACATTAATAAAGGGTAAAAATACTATAACACATTATGTTTCTCCTTTAAAAAGGAAATAATCGATCTTATAGAATAAATCATAGAGATACTTAAATAAATATACAGGTACTTGTTAAAGAATAAATTCACTAAATTGGCCCCATATGAGATATTTAATTAAAATATTTCTTATATGTTTATGAAAATTCTCATTGGATAATTATATAAGTGATCATTTGACTTGATATTACCAACGTATCTCATATAGGAATTTTTATATTTTGATACTGCTTATAAACTATTTTAGTTAGGCATAGCTCAGTCGGTAGTCATTGGATATAGCATGAACTATATGAAGATAATTGAGTGATCAATATATTATTCTTCACCCTATTAAGAAGAATATTTTATTGTTCTCGATTAATATTAATTTAAAAAATCTTTGATCATAGTGGCATGACACTTTGTAAAATAATTCATAAATATCATTTATAGAATCAATTGCTAATAGTGGATTAGACTCAAATAGAGTAGACATTAATTACATGCTTTATATCTAATTGAAACATTGTATGATGAAATGATTGAAGTATATGAAAAGTGTTAGCTATAATAAACAAGACAAAACATAATCACAGAGATTATGTTAAACAGAATCTTTACATATGCATATTATAAACAAAAAACACATACTTGGTTTATTGTTGTAGTTTTACTGATTAAAGAACTTTATCACCAACTTTAACTGCAGAATCCCTCTTCGTTGGTTTTTTTTTCTATACTCATTTTATTAATTAAGAAGAAGAACAACCATACACACAGATGCATATATGTAACGTTGCATTCATAACTACTCTTTGTAGTTATTTCAAGAGTATAATGACTATTATACCCTTCTTGGCTGTAATAATGACTCACACAAAGATTGGTAAAAATCAATTTGACATTTTTCAATATTTGAGTAGTCATGATATATTACTAGACGTCAATCTTAATCTATAAATATAAATTGTTTACTTAGAGAGTTAAAGACAAATTAAAGTTTGGTTTATTTAATCCTAAATATAATTTAAGGTTATATTTTACATTTATTTTAAACATATTTGAGAACCTAAAGAGTCACTTACAAAAAATGACTTAAAGAGAAAATATATTTTAATTAAATTCAACTTGATTATAAAGTTTGAAAAAATTTATGATTAAATATGATATATTTATTAAATAAAAACCAATATGAGATATTGATTCTTATTTAGATATAAATGGTATTTAATTATAATTAAGTTCAATTAAAATTAAAATTATATTTTAATTAAATTACTAAAAATTTCAAAATATATTGTGAATAGGTTTAGACTCAAAAAGAGTTAGTACTTCTTGTCCAATTCTTTCTACAATAGTTGTAAAGTTCTCTAAATATATTTATGGATACTATTAGAGGTCAATACATTTAAGTCTATAATGATTGAGATGATCTAATTTCTAATATGGCTAGAAGGAAATGACATTGAAATAGATCAAGTTTCACAATAAGATTCATAATTTATCATGTGCCAATTATATTATGAAATTTTAAGTCATTTTAGCTTTTGAAAAAATATGTATATAAAAAAATAGGTATTTATTTTGCTGGGCACATGATTGGAACCCCAGCCTCGATTTCTCATCTACAATATCAAAATCAACTTTAATTCTATAACTTCTAAGTTGCTTGAAAATTATTGATATTAAATTACGTAATTGATAATGCAAAGTTACAAAACCTTAATCATTAAAAACAAAATAGAATTGTTTAAATATAAAATGTTCAAATTAAAAGTTTTGAAATCCTAAATTCAATTTAGAATTAAAGTTACAGTACGATTGTAATTTTAGAAACCCAAAAGACAAAATCTGAACCTTTTAGCGTATTATAAACCCAGAAATTTTGGAGAATCAAAGTATGAGGCTCCTAAGAATGTCATCATCTTTTAATTACCGAAGAAGTGCTTCTCTATTACATTAAGAATATGATTCTAAAAGGTTTGATTGGATAAGAACTTCATGATGAGTTTCAGAAACCCATTCAACTAATTAAAACCCTATTCTGAAAAGTTTATATGGATCATAGTGGAGAAAAACAATTGCCCATAATAAGCCTTCACAAATCTCACTCTTTCCACACTTTTGAAATTGGGGATTGATGAATGGTCTAATCACTATTGTCGGGGCTATTCTGGTTGAGTTCTAGTTGTCTCTGTAGGAGAATAGTTGGCAGGTTATTGTCTCTTTGTTGGTTTCCTATAATGGATGCGATGGCATGTCTTGCGAGGATTCGCGTTTTGGCGTTAGGATAGCAGGTCGCTGGCGGTGTCATGAGATGCCACTGAGTATGCTGATGGGATGAAGATGTTGCAATGAGAAGCAGATGGTAGCATGTTGCTGGCCGGTTTTGGAGTCCTGGTTGACGACGGTTCTCCCTTTCGTCTGCGCTTTCTAGTGAGGCAGCAGCACCTAATAGAAGCGGCTGACGCTAGAGGTAGGAGGGTATCATGGACTGGCAGCTGGCCGTTAGAGAAGGAGCTTCCGTGGGAGCACCAAAGACTAGTGAAGACGCTTGGTCGGCAACGAGGCGTGGCAACTGGAACAGGAAACAACATAGTGGATGGCCGGCGGTGGATCTACTAGTAGTTGCGACAAGAAGCAGCAGGTGGCAGAATCTCTAGTGGCGGCTCAGGATCTCATTTTTGGGCTAGGGTTTCAACTTTGATTCCAGGATTTTTGAAAAGAGAATGAGTGAGTTGTTTGGATATAGGGTTAGGATGTTCTAAGGTTGGAATAAGGATATTTGGGAACTAGAATAATATGTCGTAGGACAAGAATAAAGGTGGTTTGGCCGCTGGAATAAGGGTATTCTAGAGCTAAATTTGGTTTATTGAGTGATAAGGATTAGAGTAATCCAAATCTAAATAAAACTAGCACTAGAATAAACTAACCCTAATTAAGAATACTTTTATTCCAATTAAAATTTTAAAAACTTTAAATTTAAAATCAATTCCAAAATTATGTCAACTATTTTTCTTAATGTGATTAAGATTAATAGTTGGATTAATTCATAAATTTAGATTTTAGAAAAGTTGTTTCTAAAATTAAAATTAAAGATCCATAAATGTACTTAGCATCAGTGTGCATGTAGATGGACTGAAAGAGGCTCAAAGAAGTGCAAAGGACATAACTTTCAAGGCGTAGTTCGTTTTTGAGGAACAATGGCATCATTGGGAATCTCAAAAGATAGTAGAATAAATGACAAGACAGTGACTACAAAGAAGCCTCGGACCAACACACAACAATATTGCTTATCAGACTCTTGATATAAGTTCTTCTATAGGAAAAATTTCTTTTTCCGCTAAAATCTAAGTTGGAACCATTCCAACAGCAACAAAGGTGACGTCGATGAACGAAGAAGTCAAGTTGTTGAGGCTGGCCTATGTGGAGAGCAAGGCAGCAAAGGAGACAAGGTTATTGTCAACTAACCTCTGTCACCATTTCTACACCCTTGGATGGGTCTCAGGGACTGGTGGCAACATCACCATCAAAGTTAATGATGATTCTATCCCTAAGCCCCAGCAACTCATCATCATGTCCCCCTTTGGTAACACGGAGTTTGCATGGAAGCCTAGTCCTTAATAGTCTTGTATTTTGTCTATGCTTAACTATTTATATTGGATCTAAGCTTGTATGTGTTTCTACTTGTGATTGAGGGTGTTCAGTACTTAGCAGCTTAATTCTAAGTTTGTGTGTGATCATGTTTGTTCTTTTTTTTTTGGAGTCTTATCTTAAAGCTCATTTGCTTGCATTGGCCTGCTTCCTAAGTGTTTCATTCTTGGTTGCGCGCAGTTGAAGATCTTGCACTTCCTTTTGTTGCTTGTTTACCTTTTTGGTGTGCATTAGTTAATGACTTGTTTTGGGTTTCCCTAATGTGAAGCTCAGTTCTGTTAATTGTGTCTTACACTTTACTGAGATGGCTATGAAAGTTGTCGAATATTCAAAATAATAAAAAAAGGTGGTGAATTTTCATCTTGATTACAAAAGATATTGATACAATTAACGCAAAAGAATGATCAAGTTGACCTGGTTAGACCTACCTAAGGTTTTTGGATTTTATTATGGTTCCTATAAGGCTTGATTTCTTATCTTCGTAACGTTATGTGTAACGTTTGTAGATCAATATAATATGACACTTTCTAAGGATGACAAGAAGGCAATGTGGTTATTTTTAAAGGTATGACACTTTTTTTAATTGCAATAGAGTTTAGTTTAATTGCAATAGAGTTTAATTTTGTTATTGCATCGAATTTGTTTCTTAATCTTCCTAAATATATTTTTAATGAATTTTAGGATAAATTCAATTTCTCAAATTAGGTGTAATCTTATGTGAAGTAACAAGTACATGCACAATATAAAAATCGACATTATCATTTACGCAAAAGCTATCTCAAGAGCGAAGATTGCCCAAAGGATGTGGAGGAAGGTGATTGGCAATAGTTGATTGAGAATAAATGGGAGACTCTAAATTTAAGGTAATTTTAAAATTTAAGTACTTTAACTTAGTTTGTTAGTTGTTTTCTTTTATTAAAAACAAATTATTTATCAATTTATAAGAGCAAAGTGAAAGAAACACAAATAATAGGGGAAATTAAGAGATGAAATCAATTTCTAGTACAAAATTGATTGTACAAATTGCATATGGGATGGTGAAGTTAAATTTTATTTAATTAAAATTAAAATGATATTTTTCTTAAAAAAATAAATTCCAATTAATCATTAATTTTCTTTTTCTTTTCTTTGTCTTTTTTTCTTTTTAGAAAGATAAAGATTCTAATGAGTGGCCCGATGTTATTAAAGTTTGGAAGGTATCGCGACAAAAGCCAAATGGAACAATGTCTGTTCCAAATGGAGTAGAAATAATGGTATGGAAGTTATAGTCAAATTAGGTTTTTTTTAATTTAAAATTACTTTACTAAAATTTCAAATTCTATCTAAATATGCAGAATAAGCTTCAAGAAGAGGGAGAGAAAAATAAAGAAAAGATTTTGTCTGTACTTCTACCACTAGTTGAGCATTTTGGTCTTATCCTAGAAAGAAAGTCAAGTTATTTACACGGTTTAGGTGTTAAAGGGATAACATCTAAGTCCTGAAAAAAAAAAGTGAAATTCTAGTTGAAGTTGAGGTTGCAAAGAAGCATGCAAGTGATTTAGACAATAAAGTTGCAATACTTATTGAAATTAGAAAAAACACAAAATGATATGATTCAAGCTCAAAATGAGAAAATTGAAGCTTAAGATGTAGCTATTGAGAAGCAAGCTAGGAAAATGAAACAAATTTAAGTTGTTTTTGCACATTTGGCAAATACTGGAGCAATTCCTAGTTTGTGTCTCAATTCTTCTACCTTAATTGAAGATCCATCAAGTGTCACAACATCAAATACCCCAGCTACTCATGTAAGTTTATAAATTTATAAAATATAGAATAGT
>JAOQMP010000004.1:28224624-28240961 GCA_027563575.1 Erythroxylum pedicellare
GATGCCATGTGGAGTTCTGTAGTGATCGCACGTAGCACTCCCTTATCTTAGGCTAGGTATCGGAATGACCTACGGGCATCCCGGTGCGTACCCTAGGGTAATGGGGTGTCACAACACATAAAGAATGCAACTTGATTACACCTTTTCTCTCTACAAACCATTCTTTTTGTGTGATCCATTTGGTTCCCAAATTTATTGACACTTGATTATAAAGTTTGAAAAACATTATCATTAACTATGAAATATTTATTTAATAAGGATTAATATGAGATATTGGATCTTATTTGGGTATTATTAATTGATATTAGAATTTTATTTTATAAAATGTCCAAAAACCTATTATTAATATACTTAGACTCCAAGGGAACTACTACTTCTTACCTAACCTTCTATATAACATTTGTAAAGTTCTTACAACAAATTCCATGAATATCATTAAAGGCCACACATATTCGCAACTATGGTGGTTGAGATAAAACAATTTCAGAAATTGTTAGAAGGAAAAAAAAACATGAAAAAGTATCAAGCATCACATTAAGGTATGAATTATGTTTCATGTTTTATTATGTTTTATATCTTTATTATGTTATAGAACTTAACTGATCTTGGCTTCCAGAAAACCATATAAAAAAGTTTCATATTTATTTTATTGTGCATAAGAACGAATCCTAACCCTAATTTTCTAACAAAATTAGCTACCAAGGTTCTTACTAGTGTAATGTAGTTTATTTTCTTATAGAATGGGAATTCTTGAGAATTTATTATTAGTTTCTAAATAGTTTTTACGTTGCTCTTTTATTAAACTAATTAGTTGGCAACACGAGTAAACTTTTTGTTGAGGATGATGTATAATTTATAATAAATATTACAATGGTTGTAAGGATTCACTCACAAGATAAGGTATGAGTTACGAACTTGCCTTAGGTACCTCATAAGTATATGCAGTGTTAGGAAATTAGGGAAGGATCCAATCCCATACTCTTGCAGAATAAGAATAAAAAAAATTTATTTGATTTTTTGAAATCCTAAATAACTTTAAATTTGACAATATGATCGTTGCATGAACTTAATAAAACATAAAAGAAAATAATATCTTATTGTGTAGCTTGATCAGTTTTCTTATAGTTTCCTCGAACTGTGTGTGAAAATATTTTATTGCAACCACCGTAGTCATACACGTATGTAACCTCTAATATTATCCATACTATTAATTTCATACTTTATAAATGGTATAGGAAGGGGTAAGCAGGAAGTGCTAACTCCTTTAGAGCATACACCTATTTATAATAGAGTTTGGATCTTTTAATAATTTAATTGAAATATAATTCCAATTTCAATTAAACTTTAGTTAGAATTATAATTAATTCTAATTAACTATTGGTTGGATCTAAATAACATTCAATATCTTATATTGGTCTCTATTTATTAAAAAACTTATATTTAATCATATAGTTTCTTAAACTTTATAATGAAGTCTAACTTGATTAAATTTCATTTTCTCTCATCAAATCATTCTCTATGTGTGACCCATTAGGTTCCTAAATATGTTAGTAATAGATATTTATTAAAAACCTTAGATCTTATTTAGGATTAGATGAATATTGATCTTTCGGTCTCTAATTAAATAATTTATATCCATAGATCAAGATTTAAATCTAGCAATGTATCATGACTACCTAAATATTAGGAATGTTAAAGTGTTTTTGAAAAATCTTTTATGCATAAGTTTTTTATATAATTCCATTATTTCATGACATAATAGTCCGACTGTATATAAAACATGAAATTAATGTCTACTCTATTTGATTCTAGTTATATTAATTATTCATTGTTAGTAATTGATTATATTAATAACGTTTAAAAAATATTTTCCAAGTTTCATTCCACCTTGGATAAGAAATTTTCAAATTAAGACAAATTGAGAACATCTAAATGTTCTCTCTAATTACTTTAAAGTAACAATTTCTATATTAATCATTAACTATCTCCATATAGTTCATATATATCCAATGACTAGTAATTGAGCAACTCTTGATAATAATAGACCTTAAGTAGTATAAAAATATGACAATCCTTGTATGAGATACTTTATAAATATCAAATCAAAGGATCACTTATACAATCATTATAATAAGAATTTTCATAGACATACAAGTAATGTTCCAAATAGAATTATCATATCGAGTCAGTTCAATGAACTTATTCTTTAACGCGTACCCATATATTTATTTAAGTATCTATATACTTTATAAGTTTCATTACTTCCTTCATAAGGAAGAAACCTAACATATGCTAGTTTTTAATGCTCTCTTAATTTGTAGTATCAATAGAACAATGACTTAATTTAAGGATAATGCATAAATATAACATGAATATCAAAATTATGTTCTCATAATTTCATTTGTAATGTACATTTATTTTATATATTTATCTTATAAATGAGCTAAATAAATAAGCATAAGATAAAGAATGAATTAAATAATTATATCACAAAATTACAACCAACCTATTGATTATAAGGAATAAACTAACAATCCCTCACTTTTCCTATGCCAATCATTTAACTATCTTATATCATATCTCTATATGACGATCAAGCTAATGCTAATAGTGTGATTTAATGAGAGAATTCTATAAGATTCTTTACAGTGAGCACTTGATGAAATCTTACAACTTTCATCTCAATTATCATCATAATTAAGAGAAACTACCTAAATATATACTTAGATCTTTAATGAGACCTTAACTCCTTTTATATGCCTAATGGTTCTAATGTTTCACAATACATTACTGTTTGAACAATGCAAGGAGCTATACCAAGTTCATTAAAGAATTTCTTGATCCAAATAATCATTTCCATTTACATAAAAATGTAGCATGACTTGAATAATAATTGATGCTACAGTCTTTATAAATCAAAATAATATTCTTCTAAGTAAATATACCTTGACTAGACTGGCTTCTAAAGTTAATACCTACATAGCCATAAACTCAAATATCAACTTATCATAGAATAATGGATATCTTAATAATTTACAATTATCAAATATCTTAAATGCTAAACACCTTTACTATGTTATCTATGTACTTAGACTATAATAGTAAACAAGATCTGTATCTACTTCTATAACTCTAATTCACATAATTAAGTTGTTACCTTTTCATATCTAATTATAGTTGTTATTGGACTATCATATATTAAAATTTTGAAAATATGAATCATTGTTCCTTATATGCAGTATATCATATATATACTTTCGATGAATAGTACAACTATACTCCTACTAACCTTCTTATAGATATGATAAATATACAATTATTTCCAAAATAATCTCTACAAATTCATAGTGAAATTGAATCTTTCAACATCTCATAACATTTCGATTGTATATTAGATTTATTAACAACGACATTAGTTCTGTTTAGATATATTGTCATGACATTAAAACTTTTCAAACTTCATCTTATTCCCACTACTTAGTGTGAGAACCATTCTCGTATAAGTATCGGAAAAAAAACATTTTGGTAAGCTCTCTAAGATTATATCCAACCTTTTGGATATATTATAACTTTATATCATCCAATTTAGTGATAAAATTATTGAATAATTTATGCTTTATCTAAACATCACATCCCAAAATTATTAACATTAACTGTTTTAAAGTTATATTGTTCCATATCTAAAGTGAAATCTTGCTAATTGATTTATTAGAAGTATCAAAGGTAAATTGTTTTGTTAAGCACAACTATGGAAGAAATAAACATTGCATTACACAATATCGCATATTGAATTTTCTTCGTTATACAAATCTATACTATTATAGAATTTAGTTATAGATGTATTCACTAGAGAATATTATTCTCCATAGATATCCAAGAAAATTTTAAACTCATAATATCAATCTCAAAAAAGTGCTTTGGCATTTTTAATACTTAATTTCTACTTAATTTAAATAATTTAAAATTTTAAAATTTAAATAAATATTTATTTTAAAACATATGATTATATCATATAAAGTCAATAGTAAATAAAATGAAATTCATTCTTTCATGAATTTTTATTACATCTTATACATCATATGTATAGGATTTAACAATTTAATAATGTAATCATCCTTTTAGCAAAGGTTGATTTAGTCATTGTTCAACCTAACAAGTTTTGTAAGTTATATAATATACATATGATTCTTATTATGTTGATTTAACAACATGTTATGAAAAGAAAGTCTTACTTATCTAACTTTACATTCTTGCCACTTATGTTAAGCATAAGTCTTCCTTGATCTACCATATACAACTATTAGAATAAACTCAAGATCAACTATTTTTACTCAATAATCTATTTCTTATCATGCCTTGAACATTGTAATAATAATTAAGGATTAAATAGTCAAAATTATGAATTAGAAATATATATGATCTCTACCATATTTCGAATAGGTAAGAAACGTTATGAAATTATTTGTCTTCTAATGACAACTATTACATACCTAAGTTAAGGGTTTCAATTATAGTCCATGTTTATGTTTTTAGTAAAGCTAAATTGAAAAAATAATTCTATTAAAATACCATTTTTTTTAGCTCTACTCTATGCAACTATTTGCATTATGCTATCATAATGCTAGCATCAATCTTATATATTATTATTAAAGTTTATAAGATATCAGTCAACTATAAAATGTCACCATATCTTTTTCGTTAATATGAAATTGACATATTTATCAAAATTTGTTACTGATATGTGGTTAATTGATTATACATTTATTCCATAACATTTAGTGTTTACTGATATGAAATGCTTAAGACATTCACTTTAGTTCACATTTAGTTTTAGGTACAATTCAGAAGCGTAAAGGCTAGAGTGAGTTAAAATCACATTATTTGAGTAGTCTTCCTGAGATTCACACTCACTTGTCTTCATGGAGCAAGAAGGAGAAAGATTAGAGCAAGAGGAGACAAGAAAATGCATAAAATGAAGCGTATATGTTGAAAACATCAAGAATGAAGAGTGCAGAAAATTGTTCATGACCATGACATAAAAGTCACAGGCGTGAGCATGTTAGTCACGCCCATGTCTTATTTATCATGGGCCTGACACTTCATGCCCATGAATGATTTTTCATGGGCATGACACCACCATGCATGCCCATGACTCATATGCAGGTTTTTTCCTTAATTAAAAAACCCTTTTCTCGCAACTCACATGACAAAGATTCCATACATTAATTATAAAGTAGTTTCTGTGCCTTTTATGGTGCGATAACCCTTTATATAATATAAAGTACTATAAAACCCTAATATTAATTATATGGTTATTTCCGCGCCTTTTATAGCAAGGCTTTTGGTTGATCTGGTCTCATTGGACAATTTTTGTTGCGTGGAAATGCTAATTCTAGCTATTAGATTGAAATAAACTTTCAACTTTTTCCAAATCTATGAATTGCTTAATCCTAATCTATGAGGGCAATAAGGAAATCGCCAAGAGTTGGATCTCTGATGGAAGAATACCAAATCAAGTGTTTTGAAAGAGGATGTAGGAGATGAGATGAAAAAGGAAAAAGCTGGCACATTTCTGTGAACAACATATGCATGCCTGTGAAATGCTGTCAACTCTCCCAAAAACCTATTTTTGAATATAAATACATCATTTTGATCGCAAAAATGGGATGATAGGCTGGAGAAAATGATTTAGGGGTTTCGAGAGGCAACAAAGGGGCATAACTCTCATCCTTTGGAGACCTATGGAGGACTAGGCTTTCCCAACTCGGTTCAGAGGTGATATCAACACCGAAGAACCTGATTAAGCATTTCTTTCATTGTTTTTGTGGTTCTTTCTCTCTTTAGGGATTGATTATGTTATCCTATGCTTATGGATTTGGGTTTTCATGTATGAATGGCCTTTATTCTAATTATTGTTAGCTTGTTCATGTACGAACCCATTGTTAGAATCTAGAGCACAATCCGTAATTGTTGTGTTTGGTTATTGCTAGAATCTTCAATATAATTCATAATTATTATGTTGAGATTCATTTGTAGCAATTAATGGTTTCAAATCATTAGGGATACAATCAATAATTATGTTGTTTTTTATTGGTTTTGAATTATTAGGGATAACATAACCTAGATTAAATGACCCAAGCTTGTGTGATTGTTACATAGATTAATCTATTTTCCTAATTTGTAATGCTTATGTCCAATAAATCTAGAGATCATATCCTAGGATGTTTGATAGCTAGGTTTAATTAACGAGCGTCTCTTCTCTTTATTAAACATGACCTAAGGAAAAACTAAAGTTAATAGAGCTTATCGTTAACCTAAGATTAATAGTTGCTAGGAGGAGTAAGAGAACAATAATTCAATGAAAAATGTTTAATTGAGTATAGGCTTAGATAGAACCGATGACTGGCTCCCTAACAATTTCATCACTTTTCATCATCTTTTAATGTTTTCTTTTATTTGCTTTCATTAGTTTAGTTTCATTTCATTTTCTTATTTGAAATCCGAACCAAACCCCCCATAACCTAAACACTGATTAGTTTTATTTCAAAACTTTACACACACTCTCTATAAGATCGACCTAGACTCATTATTGTTATAGTTATAGGTCTAGTTATTTTAAGTAGTGTTACGATGCGCTATGTCAGTTACTAAAATCCTTAGTAGAGATCAATAGTAATGATTGTATAATCGACATGTAATTTTGAGAACTCTTTTCAAACTTAATTTATGTCTAAAATAATTGGTTCACTATTGATTAGTTTATTTCTATACCAATATTAATTTAAAGTAAGTGTAAGGCGTAGTTGTAATTAGTACCGGCAAGTACAGTTTAATTCCATAAAGATAGTGATTAATAATAATTACCTTTCTCCCATTGTCTGGCCTAGGGATTGATTTTGGATTTTAATAGAGAAAATTAAAACTTAAACAATTAAAATAAATTAGGTAGCAATATTAAACACAGAGACAAAAAAGTCACTTAGAAAAAATTAATATCAAGAATTAGTCTCTAAGTTATAAATCCCCCTAAAATCTTTAAATAATTGACCTTTAATATGCAATGTTTTATTGATTATTGAACCTTGAAATTTCCTATCATATGCTAATAACTCACTTGAGACTACTAACAACTAGTAACTAAACTTAGAATTATCAACTAATATTATTCAAGTTGAAGGCGTTAAGATTGCTTTATCAATTTGTGAATTCTATTATTAGGTTTGACCTTAATCTAAAGAATTTATGTTAGCCTATCTCTAGGTTTGCAACCAAATCCTTTCAATTATAGTAGATCTATTCATACATAGGATTTCTCAATCTCTATATTATGAAATCAGATTATGTACTAATATTCTTGATCTATTAGATCATATATTAAACATATAATTGAATCACAATAGATCAATCAAAATCATTGCATTAAATAAAAGAATCTAAATATATTGTTATCTCAAATAAGGATCATCAAACCTAGACACTAAACAACATTTATTTACACATAATAGAAAATGAAATCAAACATAAAATGGAAGAAAAAGAATAGGAAAAAAATAGTTCATAATTCTAAATCTTCAAAGAGTTCATAATTCTAAATCTTCCTTTTTCCTATATTGATTGTTCTTGCAAGGTAGGTGTTTGATGTTGTATTCTATTAGATCTTTTAATGATTTTTTTTAGTGTTTTCCACTTCTTTAGATCAATATCATCCCTTCTGGACATTCTCCATATCTGGAATCATCTCCAAAAGTCTTTTCCTCCCTTTTGCCTCCTCTCACATCCTTTTATAGCAAAATTTAGGGTTTCTAGGAGATACACGGTTTGTATGAAACCCTATAACTCTAAAAACAATTAAAATTGTGACTTTACATGTTTTAAAAGGCTTAGAAGGCCATATAAATGACTGTGTAACTCCAAATTGCTTCAAATCTTCATTTTATGTCAAGATTTCACCCAAATTCCTCTCTTTTTGGTCTATGAAGGTAATTATAACCTATAAATGCACTTGGAGCAAATTGCATACGAAATAAATAATAAAATTACAAAATATCAAACAAAATACATTAAATATGGGTGTATAATTATTCTCAAATATACATCTACCCCACACTTAAGGCTTTGCTTGTCCTCAAGCAAACTATAATCAAAATTATAAATCTTTCAACATCCATGCTTCATTAGTCTTGGTCTGTCCATTCATATTATAAATCATCATGTCATATTGAATCAAAGAAACATACAATTAGAGTTAAGTCATCCTAAAATTAACTTCCTGTGTCAATATTAATTGTAATCACATCGATAATTGTATAAAAATCAAAAGCATACACCTTTACACTCTCACCAAGATTTCATTGAATGCATATAAGTGTTGAGGTTTAAAAGTATCAAACTCTCAATCAATGCATAGTAGAACTCTTACCATAAGCTTGTGGTACTATCACATCTCCACTACTTATTTATAAACTAAAAAAAAACGTAAAAAGGTCTTTATATAAGTTATAATAGGGCTTAAGTATGGTATGATTAGGATAATAAAGAAGGTGAAATTGAAGGAAATTTACTAAAGAAAAATTGCAAGAAACTTATTCACAATGTACATAGGTCCTTTCAATATAAAAACCAATGATACTATATATTTTTCTTGTTTCTTTTGTATGCTCTTTTTTTAATCAATCTAAATCATAATTTTGAGCATTTAGTAACACAATTAAAGAAATAATGGACCTTTTAAGATTTTCAAGTTTCAAACAAGCAAATAATGTAAATAACCTTCAAGGTTCAAATCAATAAAAAGATTTAAAGAAAAATAGGATCAAGGTTAATAATTGGGTATAATCAATGAAAAAGGCTAAGGCTCAACTTGCTTATTCCTAAAGGATAAATTATAGGTAAGGTAATAATCAAAGAAATAGGTTAACATAAATTGTTGAATCTAAGAGCCTTTATCACTTCAATGATTCTAATTTAACAAATATGGTCTCGGTATGTACAATGAAAGTAAGCTCTAGAATTGTTCAACTATGTACGATAACACATATGAAAGAAATGAAAGAGTTTAAATTTTTGAAAATTACCAAAAAGATGATATATATGTGTACATAATATACAATTTTCATTTAACTTGACAATTTCAATGAATAGTAAAAATTATGTCTCATAAAAGTAAATTTATTCTAGCTACCATAGTATTGCATACTAATTCAATCAATATTCAATAATGAAGTAAAGTATTTATGGATAAATTTCAATTAAGTTAGAATATCAGTTCATAAAATTTTATAACCAAGATTGTAATAAGCTTAAAGAAATTGTTAAAATTCACTAACCCCTTTCCATAATTAAAGTTTACATTGTACTTAATGTACACTATATAAGTATATATAATAAGTGAGTGGGTTTGTGGTACTTTCTTGAATATGAAAATTTTTATGATTTTTTTCCATTCAATATGAGACTAGGATCCTTACACAATAGAAAGAAAAGGGGATAAAAATAAACGAAAATAAAATAAATATGAAAATAAAAATAAAAATAACATAAAATTTAAAATAAAACTAGCCTAATTCATGGGTTACCTCCCATGCAACATTTGTTTAACATCGGTAGCTCGATGTAGCCTACGTGTTACTCTCATCCTAGTTCTATGATCAGTGGTTTGTTTCTACCCAGTTCTCTATATAACGGTTTTGTAGCACGTAAGTAAGCTACCTATTGTAAGATAATCATAAGGGTATAAGTTAGTGAAACCAATTAATTACAGTAATACCATTTTTAATGATAAACTGCTTATAAAATAAGGGTTGACAAAACTCCTTAAATCCTGGGTTAACATAAGTTGTTTGTCTTATAGAAAGTGGGAACCCTTTATCCTTAAGGTAGCTACTAATGCCTCATCAGTTTCCTTATTTGGTTCCTTCGCTAATTCTTTCTTAACCACCTTAGTCCACTCTTCTTCTTCTTCTTCTTACATAAAGGTTTCGAGCTCATCTTCTTCAATTACCTCTGCCCCATCTATACTTCCTTTTCTTAGATAGAGACTTCTTCTTCTTCTTCTGGAAGCTTGTTTCCACTCCCTAGGGTGATTTCCATACCATGTTCTTTATGATTTATTTTAATAGTACCAAGCAAACTCCCCTACAACTTTTTGGATAATATCTTCGACGATTAGTCAATCTAATTAACCATTTCCTACTTATGAGCCTCCGTTTCCTGATGGTTGTTGTTTGATTGTTAAATAAATTTGACCATCATATCTTTCAAAGAAGTAGCTACCTCTTTCCTTCTTGAAATGTATCCACATCTATGAAATTGGTCGTCATCTCTTCTCTACTCTGAGACATTGGGGGGCTCAAATAGTATAAGGTATTATACTCATCGTATTTAGGTGAAGAAAACCTCTCCTCGACTTCAAGTTGGCAAGCTAACAACTCAGTAAGGTATTCCATTAGTTTATTTGTAATACTTTTGTGACATTGATGATGTTATTCATATTCATTTAGAACATAATCATTCCATGTGTATGTGTAAGGTTTGCTTTACTCTGAATTATACGTATTCTCATATGATCAACCTTGAGGTTGGTTGTACATATTTTGTTGCTCCCATATCTACATCGGTGCCTAAGATTTATGATTATAATAATTACTCACACAAATGTTGCAACACGACTTGGACATCTGTTGCGTAAAACCACGAACCTTTCCTTTCATTGAATATAAAATTTTATTTTTGGTGAATAGTATTTTGGGTCAATAGTAAATTCAGGTGAATAGTGATTTTTTAGGATCCAACCATAAAATATTTGAAATAATTATTAGAGTTTAATGATATTGAAATGGATCAAAAATAAGTCCGATTAGATGGATTTTAGGAGTTTTGAAAGTTTAAGACTAAAATGTCCTTTTTGGAAAATAATGGGTATTAATGATTTTAAACCCATTCGAAATTTTTTAAAGCACCTAATCAATAAGTGTTGACCCTCATTACATTATTTTATGGTCAATTTGACAATAAGATGGTTGTGAAATATTTTTAGGATTTAATTCAGTTAGTTGATGAATTAAACTCATTAAGAGCAATTTGGTCTTTTTGTATAAAATTTAGTGGATTAATGAGTCATTAGAGTGGACTAATAGGAAAGTAACATGTGTAAAGCATTAAAGAGGATAACAAGCCAAAACTTGAGATAAATTTCTTCATTCTTTTAGTGAAACCGTGAGAGTGAATTGGTGTAGCCATGAGAGACCAAAAGCAAAAGAAGAAAAGAAGAACCACTAAGGAGAACGGCAGCCAAGCTAGAGAGGAAGAAGGGTAATGGCATTTTTTATGGGTTTTGATGGAGATTTGAAGAGATCTTGATCAAGTTAAGGTTCTCATCAAATACCCAAGAGATTGGAAGATAAATTAGTAAGTTTTTGTAGCTTAAGTTTCTAGGTTTGTAAGTTTTGTGTGGGATGGATGTATTTAAAATAAATGGTGATTTTTGACTTGCCATGAAGCAGATAATGAGTTTGGAAGCATTTAAGGGTTGAAAACAAGAAAATAAACCAAAAAAAGATATGAAGAATTGACCTGTGTTGGGGATTTTATGGTGATTTGATTTTATGATGTTCATAACATGGTTTTGATAGTAATGAATTAAAGAAATGAAAAGGAATTGAATTGGAAAAGTTTAATGTAAGATATGTTAAGTTTAGCCTTAAGGACATTTTTGGTATAAAAGTATGGTTATGAAGTAATAACCATATGAATGTGATTAAGGATGGTCATTAAATGTATTTGTGGCATTGAATTGTTAAATGAAGTGTTATGTTATTATTTGGAAAAATTATTATATGGTATGTATGTGGAAAGTAATGAAGTTGAAATAGTTTGTGATGTGTGGGATGATGTTTGGCATGAATCTTTGGTGAATTGTTTGGAAAAATTGGAAAGAAAATGAAAGGATGATATGTATATTTATGTATAGTGAGGAAAATTCGACCTTAAAGAGCAAATAGAGTTGTTGAACTTTGATTATGGTTATGGTAATTAATTGGATGAGAAAGAGTTTTGAAGAAATTGGTAATTTAGAATGGGAAAAAGATGGTATTCAAGTGATTTTTGAAGTTAGACTTTGAAACAAAGAACAATAGATTGGCTTATAGAAGTAAGTGGAAATACGATTAATGTACGTGTTACACAATTAAATACTAATCTTGAATTCAGTTAAGTTGAATATATAGTTTTAAATGCCTTATTTCCTAATTTGGAAATAAATGCCTCAGTGAAATGCGCTTTATGTAGGCAAAGGAGAGACACAGAATGTGTGCATGTGCTTAGCGATAAGTTGTAAAACTGTGAGTGTATTTCAAATTGATTTTATGAAAATGATTATATTATATCACAATGTGAATATTAATTATGAGTCTTATGTGAATGATGCATTACAAGTGAATATTGCTAGTATAAGTTTATGTTAGCAATATGTTAATTAAAGTTTGAAAGTTAAATGTTATATGATTTGAGTTTACTTTGAGATGATGTTATTGGTTGATAAAAAGGAAATGAATTTTTAGCCTATTTTACGCCATTAGTATCGACACATGTTATTATATCGATATATAGCGATTAACCTAGAACGAGTAAGTGATGTAAAACTAGCTCCACAAATAGTGGTTAACCAGTTGTTAGTAATCGATACAAAACTATCTCCATGTCTTTCTACCTAAGGGTACCATATAGCAAAGAAGTTAGTGGTGGTTTATGTCGTGTGAGAAGTTCATGACAATAATGATGCCACCATAATTTACTTTAAAAGTAACTTTAGAAATTGATTTCATAAAGCATATATGTTTTATATTGGTATTGTATCATAAAAAATGAAATGAATTTGTTTCATGGAGGTTTAAATTGTTAAATATGGTTTGCATAGAAATCTTAACACTCACTGAGCTTGTTTAGCTCACACTATACTTTCTGCTTTCAAAATAAAACCTCACAAGGGCTTCATTGGTAAGGACTCCACCTCTCAAGCAGATAACTTTGTCATGTACTGCCGTATAGGCATTTTTTTTCCTTATAAATGCTTTTGAGAATTACTGCATATCAATGAACATGTTTTGGAATGTATTTTATGTAAAGAAGGCATGTATATAAAGGTTTTTAAATGAAATGCATAAATATGTTTTATCTTTTTAAAGTTTATTAAAGTGATTGTTGAGATTGCTTGTAAGTGGATTTAAAGTCCAAAATTTATAGTGGGGATTTCGATGTGATTATAAAAGTGTTTTAAAATTTTATAGGGATTTTGAAAATTTTGGGGATGTCAAAATATAGCCATTATGCTAGTGAAATTTTTAGTAAAATGGTTTTAAAACCACTACTTATATCTTGTTATGTTTAATTAAAGCTTTTTGATAAAAAGGGAAATAGGGTTAGCTCCATGAAAACTTTCCAGTTGGATTAGATATCGACTAAAGGGCTACCGTGGGGTACTGGGCAGGCCACCTAGTTATTTCAAGATAGGGGCCTATTATGTTAAGTTTCTAAAAACATGATAGGAAACGACTCTTTCTGTTACATTGATGTTATATATTATGAAGACGTATCATAGCTCCTATAAGAGTACTGATCGCTCCATCCTTCCATTGTGAATTGTGGTGATGACGTTAAATCTCAGTCCCTAAAATAAATCATAAACACATTTTCAAATTTAAGGAGTTCAAAAGATAATTAAATGAATAAGCCACAAACACATCAAAATGCATTAAAAATAAAATAAAATAAATATAAAAAAATGGCTAGAGTAATAACATCCAGATGTTCCTAATATCACTATTCCTAGCAATAGCATCGAAAACTTGATTGGTTTATTTCTATATCAATATTAATTTTACATAAATGCACGATATAGTTGTAGTTAGTACCGATAAGTATAAATCGATTCCACGAAGACAGTGATTAATGGTAATTACCTTTCTCCTATTATCTAGCCTATGACTTGATTTTGGATTTTAAAAAAGAAATTAAAATTTAAACAATTAAAATAAAGTAGGCAGTAATATTGAACATAAAGACAAAAAGTCATTTAGAACACAATCAATATCAAGAATTAGTGTATAGGTTATGAGTCCCCATAAAACCCTTAAAAAATTGACCTTTTATTATGTAATTATTTTATTGATATTGAACTATAGAAATTCCTATTGTATGCTAATAGCTCACTTGAGACTACTAGTAAATAATTTTAAAATTATCAACTGATATTATTTAAGTTAAAGGCACTAAGATTACTTTACTGATTTGTGAATTCCACTATTAGGTTTGACCCTAATCCAAAGGATTTATATCAACATATCTTTAGATTTACAGTTAACTCATTTCAATTAAGGTAGATATATTCATACACAAGATTTCTCAATCTCTGTGTTATGAAATCAAGTTTGTACAAATATTCTAGATATATTAGAACATATATTAAACACATAATTGAATCACAATAGATCAATCAAAACCATTGCAATAAATAAAAGAATCCAAACATATTGTTATCTCAAATAAGGTATCTACCACGACACTAAACAATGTTTAGTTGCATATAATAGAAAATGAAATCAATCATAAACTGGAAGAAACACGAATAGAAAACAAAGAGTTTAAAATTCTAAATTTGCCTCTCTTCTATCGAATGTTCTTGTAAGGTAGAGGACTGATGTTGTATTCTATTGGATCTTTTGATGATTTCTTCATATTTTCCACTTCTTTCGATCAATATCCTCCCTTCTGGATATTCTCAACATTTGAAATTGTCTTTAAAAGCCTGCTCCTACCTTTTGCCTCCACTCATGTCCTTTTATAACAAAATTTAGGATTTTTGGGAGGTATACTATTTGATAAACAATCGTGTATCAAATTATGTAACTCCAAAAATACTTAAAATCATGTTACACATTTTAAAAAGACTTACATGGTGATACACAGTTATGTATCTCCCAATTGCTTCAAACCTTCATATTATGTCACAATTTCAACTAAATTCCTGTCCTTTTGGTCCATAATTATAACCTACGAATGTACTTGGAGTAAATTAAGTAATAAATATATAATAAATTTACAAAATATTAAGCATAATACATCAAAAATAGGTGTAAGAATGCAAGTAATAGATCATATGTCATGATAACTAAAAAAGATTATGACTTTAATCGTATATTTATTTACTCGGATTATTTTATTTGAAGTAATGGCCCTCATAACTATTCTGGAGAGATTACTCTAATCTCTCAAGTGGGTTAAGATCTTGTTCAAATTTAGTTAATCTTTATTTACATAATAAACTAACTTTATTTACATAATAAACTAACTAAACTTAAATTAGGTAGATAACATAATTATCAATCTTATCTCATATAACTCTTAGATCAGTTAGGTGGCAAATCTTAGCAAAACATATCTTATATATTATTCCTAACCTTGCCTCTAAATTTATATGATTAAAAGCTACTCATTCGATACAAATTTAGTTAGGTAGATTCATTATTTAAGATAAAGTATATTCCAGTAAAGGGGCCTTATGTCATTCAACAAGCTTTATAATAAGCATTATTTTATTTTTATACTTACATAAATCATAGGAAAAAACTATATTATCAATGTTCACTTAATATTTAACGAAGAATATAATTTCAAATGGTCTTGTGAAATGTGATTTACATATAAAATATTATATATTTAAATATGCAATTCAATATGTATACATAATATATCAAACATGTACAAACATTTAATTTATGGAAACATAATCAAATTATATTTATAAAATATCAAACCCTGTTTGATTCTAGATATTGATCTTCATAATCTTAAATAATATTTTCAATTATTTATATAATTAAATTAGATAAAACATTTTAATTTCCAAATGAATTAAATTACTATTCTAAATAGAAAATTGATTTATTTTTAAAATAATTTTCAATTTTAGTTGAAAACTATTTCCAATTATCTTAAATCTTTTAATAAATCTTAATTGAATACAATTTTTAATAGATTACTCTTTGTACGTATTATAATTTAGAAAAAAATTCAAAAAAAATTTGAATGTTAAATGAAAGAATTCTTTGAAAGGCATCATAAAAGGATATTAGAAGACTGTTTCAGGCAAAAGTAAATATAATGTCCTTTCTGTTATCTCTAGGAAGAAACTAGAGTGTTAAAGGTTCCACTTGTTAGATCGGAAAAAGAAAGCATGCCATATTTGAACCGGTAGATTTCAAAACGTTTTAGAAATCTTATTTGCAGCAGAAGCAATATATCCAAATCATCATGCCAATCTATACATGATATGGTATAAGGAT
>JAOQMP010000004.1:28269683-28283589 GCA_027563575.1 Erythroxylum pedicellare
TAATTTTAGGAAGAGCATTTTTAGGATTAATCTTAACACAAATTCATGCATAGCATACTTTCTCAATATTAGTAGTAGCCGAATCAAAAGTAACAGGTTTCCCTACTGAATTGGCTAGGAAACTTAAGCCATCCAGGGTCCATTATTCGAGAGGTATGTTATGAAAATTAATCCATAAAGGGATAGTTTCTATACCACTTTTGTCAAATTCCAAACCTAGAACTCATTTCTAAATGAAAATGGGTTATCCTCCAACATGCTAAGAGCATGATTCCATTATCTTGCATATGCTATCATTATCTGTGAATTTAAAAAGGAAGATGTCCTCCTTAGTGAGTAAGATTATGTCCAATCCCTTGTTACCCCATCTGGTTTGAGCCCAATTCTACATGAAAGGGAAAGCTGGTCTTTTACTTAGAAAAAACCAAACAATGTGTTACTCCAGTGTTTAGCACCTTCTTAGAGAAGCTCGAAAGGAGGAGAGACAATGCCGTCAACTAAGGTGAGGAAAAAGGTTTCGACTTTTCCTAAGAGGATTCTATTGAAACCAAATTTCTTCAAGATTTTTCAACACGATTCAAACCTTTATCCTTTTTGTTGCTTCAAAAGTTGACATCTAAAGAATTTTTTAGAGTGGGGAAATACTTGTGGGAGAGGAGCCTCCTTCAAGGGCTTCCATGTAACTTCCTAAAGAAGAAAATTACGAGTCTTCAACTTAGAGCCGGTCATAAATGTTTCCACAATTGGAAAGTTACTGTGTTGAGGGCATAAGTTACTGTTCTTCTGAGAGAGGACGAAAATATTAGTCTAAACATTTAACAAATAAAACATTCTTATCTCATTAAAAAACCATTTTTAATATTTTAAATTTAATTAAGAAAGTCCTTAAAATTTTATTAGAGATTATTCTCTTATTTAAATAAAAATATTTTTCTTTAACAAATTAGAAAATTTTAATATTAAAGAAAATTTTATTTTTCTAATTAATAAAAAATTTTACAAATTTAATTAAGAAAAATAACTTTTTTAATATGTCAAGAAACTGTTAATCAAAGTCATATAGAAATACGGTATCCATAAATAGAAAATAATTCTCCAAATAAATAAAATAATAAATTTAATTTATCTCAATCATACTTAATATAATAACTATTTAAAAATATTTTTCTTAATTAAAATAAGAAAATATTTTATTAAATATAAATAAATCTAAATAATTAATTTAATATAAATTGAAATGTAGTTAATTTTAATTTTAAGATACAAAATTTCTAAAATTTATATTAAAATTAATCTAGTTATTAATTTTAATCACATCAAAAAATAATTAATTTAATTTTAAAATTAATTTTTGCATTTTGCATAATTTTAGAATTCTCATTTAATAAAAAATTAATTATTTAAGTTAAAAATAATTTATTCTATATTTAAAATAACTTTAGTCAACTTTAAGATTATATTAACCTAGTCTCTAAATATTCTTTATTCTAAAATAAATTATTTTTATATTAGGTCAAATTTCTATAACCAAGTAAGCCTTTTTTTTTTTAGATTAACATAACTTATTTCCAAAAAAATCAAGACTTATTCTTGCCCTAAATTACCATATGCTCAAACACCCCCTTTCTTCTACTTAAAACCTTAGCCACAGAATTGGTTTGCTGCCGCCACATTTCATCTGTTACCAAGCAGTCAATGTCATCTACAAGTTATAGCACCCACTACATAACCCAACAGTCTTTGTGGTTTAACCATTGTCACTAACCGCTGCAAGGAGAGGGAGAATCGCCATAAGGAGAGAAGAATCTAGAACAAATTTGACTTCTCCTTCGCTGACAACAACTTCAGTCATTACCAAGCATCATCAACTCCCTCACTGCCAATATGCTCTAGTGACACGCTGCCACTTCCTATCAACTATTGTTACAAAGGTTTTTTTAAATAGCAAACTTATACCATAAGTTATACCTATTTCTTTGTACGATGATCTTACTTAGGTCCATTTAAGCAAGACTTAGCTTTCCCTTGTGATCATCAACCAAATAACTTGTTCTTAAACGCCTTATGGCCTTCGTAGTGTTTAACTCACACTTTTGCCAAAAAAATTATGAAAGTACTAAACTATAAAGGGCATCAATTAACATACAAGAGCTATAGTAAAAAATAACCTTTATTATTTTCCCAAAAGTATACAAAGAAATGCTTTCTCTCAATATATTTCAATTCCACTTATCTCTTCTCTATAGGGGTAAGGTTTAAATAAGCTTTTTTATAAGCACCTCTGACTTTACAATTCACAATCCTAATTAAACTAAACTAACTAGATTACCTCTATCCTGATCAGATTACATCACACTAAGCAATTGGATGATAACCCCTATCCAAATATGTCTCTATCTAATAGGATTTAGCTATATCACAACTTTGACGATAATAGATATTTAACTAAGATTAATGCAACCATATCCATAAAGAACTCTACTATCTTTAGAGAATCTTCCCATATAGTCTTTATCTTTTAGAGCTGATATATATCTACTATGATCTTATTTGCCACAACATTCAAGATCTCCCTTTGATCTCTATCTATTAAAATATTGAGTCTTTAAGCCCAAAACCTTTCATAGCATATTGGTCCAGTTCAATGCTTAACCGTACTAAGTTCATTAGTCATGGTCTGTCTATTTGAGCACATATTAAGTCCTTAGAGCTCTCACTTATCTCCCTCATTTATATGATCCAACTAACTCTCCACCTAAGGTCCATTTCATGCTATCTGTTGGGCTCACATCTAAATCTTACATCTCGTCGAAGATTTTAGCTAATGTGCACAAATGCATGCTAGCTCATCAATAATGCGTGTTTTCCTTGCCTATAAGTCTTTCCCTTGCTCTATCACCCCAAGTGTCAAAAATTGGTCAAGGCTCCCTAATGCTTGCATAATTCCACAATTAGGACTTAAGGATCTAACAATCTATCCCCACCTGAAGAAGAACTCGATGCTCTTATCAAAATAATCCATAGGTTCTCCTCCAAATATGGTTCTCTCGAAGACTCCTTAGTCATTGGCATATCTCTAACAAACTATCTTCCCTCTCTTTTAGGTTTTTCATTGCTTTTGTTTGAATGCTCCTTCATAAGGCTCATTGCACTTAGAAAAATATAATTATTGAGTTAGAATTCTTCTGTTGAGTTATTATCTCCTTCTCTTTGGTCTTTCACGACTATAGAATTCATTAGGCCTTTACCTACCTTTTATTTTGGGAATTTAAGAGTAAAGTGTAGCCTTTCACAACTAAAATAAACAATATCACATTTTGTTTGTTTTTTGAACTTATATCGAGAAGATTCACATGCCTTCTCTTTACCCTTCTCCGAGCCATTCCATGTACTACCATTCTTTTTACTCTTATTTCTAGTCCAAATGATGGTGGCTATTAGAGATCTACCAAGGCATCCGCAGTCACTATCGCATTTAAAAGATCTTTTACGTTATACCTCTAAAGCTCCATTTAGGACTTGTTTTCCTCATATATGTTCTACATGCCCAACATCAAAGATGTGTATTTCTTCATTTACTACCACACTGAGTTGTCTTGCTTTAAACGCTTCAAAGCTTCTTTCACTAGTCATGAAGTGTTGTTAGGGAGAAACTAGCCCATTAGCTCTTTTTTTTTTTCTCCCAAGTGTCCTACCTACACTGATGTCATTAGAGATTATCGTTCTACGTCACAGCTTTGCATCTATATATATATAGTGATTGACACCTTCTCCGAATCGGTTACGTTTTTCTCCACAAAGCATTGCTCTATATCTCATAGAAAAAATTTAGCTTTCTAACACTCTGCTTGCCATCAAAAACTTAGGGCTCTCACACTTTCACCGAAGTGCTTTCGACACGTCCGACATCCTACGTTGCAACTATTTGATTTGTACTTCCAAAATATTGAATCGAGATGAGTAGGAAGTGACAGATTCTTCCCCTTAAGGAATTGGCCCTATGAGTACCTCCACTTTATTGACATACTCTGTCAAATTGCTACCTTTTGCCATATCGATATTTTGGCTCTAATACCAGTTGTTACAAAGGTTTTCCTCGACACCAAACTTATACCACTAGTTGCACCTACTCTTTTCCACGATAATCTCACTTAAGTCTATTTAAGCATGACTTAGCCTTCCCCGGTAATCGTCGACCAACTAACTTGTTCTTGAATGCCTCACAACCTTCTTAGTGTTTAAGTCACACTTTTTTCAAGAATACTACAAAAGCACTAAACTATCAAACGAAATAATAAACACAAAAGAGCTATGGTAAAACCTAATCTTAATCAATTCTCCAAAAGTATACAAAGGAATGCTCTTTCTCAATATGTTCCCTTCCCACCTATCTTTCCTCTACAGGAACACAACTCAAATAAACCATTTATAGGTATCTAAGTTTTTGTAATTCAAAATCTTAATTGAACTAAACTGACTAGATCATATCTATTCTTATCATATTACACTATATTAACCAATTGGATGACAAACCATCTAAATAAGTCTCTATATAATAGGATTTAGCTACATCACAACTATCAAGATAAAAGATTAAATTTAACTAGGAATAATACATTCATATCTATATAAAAAAAACTCCATTATCTTCAAATAATCCTCTCACGTAATCTTTATCTTTTAGAGCTAATATATATTTACTATGATCTAGTCAACTTTTAAATTATTTACCTGTCAAATTAATATGGGTTAAGATACAACTTCCAGGAAAAAGAATTAGGTTTTCCAAGTCAATGAAAGGAGGTTCGTGAATGCTTCTCTCTGGCAAAGCCAGATTTTGTGGTCATCGCTATGATCTAGTCAACTGTTAAATTATTCACCTGTCAAATTAATATGGGTTGAGATACAACTTCCAGGAAAAAGAATAATGTTTTCCAAGTCAATGAAAGCAGGTTCGTGACTGCTTCTCTCTGGCAAAGTCAGATTTTGTGGTCATCGCTAAATCTGCAATCATACAGCAATCACAACAAAAGACAAGGAAAAGCGTAATTCCTGAGAGAAAAACTTAAACCTTTGATGGGTATTTGGTGTAGTTGTCTTGCCTCCAAATCAAACTCGGTCACAGCACATGCAGACCAAGTTCAAGGTTTTGTCCCAACCTCGCCACCATCCCCAGACCCGGCTCCTAGCATCATTGGCAATCTGACTGATGGTAAGTTTCTACCACACCTTAGTGATGATCTTCCACTTTTGTGCTTTTACAGGGAAAACGGGGAACAGAATTTCTAATCCCGATTGCCTAAACGAAGATGTGTACCTGATTTCTGGACTTTGATATCGGGGGCATTTGGCCTTGGTGCCAACTTTATTGTCAGACTCCTCATATACTTAATAACAACTTCAGGTTTAGCTTCATTGCCAGATCTAGTTATTATACGTTTTGGACAATGTTCTCTGAAGCTGTGATGCTGCTTATGCTCAGAATATTTCTTTTAAGACATAAAACGGCATATGCTGGCAAAGAAATTGAATCTTTCTTAGATGTCAGTCGACTCCTCTGCTCTTGTCTTAAAATGAAGCTGTAAATAAGCCATTATCTATGAAAGCTTTCAATTTTTGCTGAAACTAGTATTTTTGGCGCATTGGTATTAGGGGACACTTCTTTTGTGGGTAGCAATGTCTCTGGCACCAGTTGGGTCTCTATGGCAACCTCCAATATAACGACATGGCTAGTTCAGGCAAGTGGTGCTATTGGAGCTTTCTGGCTGAACAACAACGATAATGAATTCCCAGTTGCAATAGATGATGAAGAACTTCCAGATGTGGGAACTGTTAATGAGTCAAAATTAAGAGTTTTTACTTATGCAGAACTAAAGGCAGCTACCTTTAATTTTAAAAGTGACATGGTGCTGGGGAAGGGCGGCTTTGGCAGTGTCTATAAGGGTTGGCTCAAGGAGAAGGTGCCATCCCGGGGAACAAAGAAATTGGCCATTGCTGTCAAGAAACTGGATTCAAGTAGCAAGCAAGGGCTTCGGCAGTGGCGGGTAATTATGACTTGTAACTACTGTTACCTTGGCAATTGTTGTTAATCATGTAATGTTATTATTTAATACTGTACATTAAGGACGTGGGTTTCCGTGATACAGACAGAGGTTGGCTTCTTAAGGAGGCTTTCTCATCCCAACATCATTAAGCTTTTGGGCTACTGCCAGGAAAATGGAGAGCTTCTCATAGTCTATGAATTCATGCAAAAGGGCAGCTTAAACTACCATCTGTTTGGAAGTATGAACTAATATAAATATATATATATATTTAAGTTACCAATCAGCTATGAATTTGGGTGAATGACATAAATTCTATTTTTTCAGAGGGGTCAAGAGGAGTATTGTCATGGGAAGTAAGGATTCAAATTGCCAAAGGAATTGCTCAAGGCCTTTGTTACTTGCACACAATGGAGAAGCCGATAATCTATCGAGATTTCAAATCTTCGAATATCTTGCTTGATGTGGTTAGTCACTGTTGAATTTTTCATGAAGGTATACCAGATACCCTATTGCCATAGCGAATGCCTGCAAACCATTATACCCCTCCCAGGCTCCCACCTGGGATGAGATTCGGTGCCAGTATACAAATATATGGATGAGATCTTTGACGTAGCGTAGAAACTGAAAAACTACACAGAAGATCTCATCCTTCTTTCACCTTGGTTCTCAATACATCTTTTTTTTTTTTCTCTCTCTTTCTAGTCGTACGGTGCTAAAATATCAGATTTTGGATTGGCAAAATGGGGACCCAGACCTACGGATGGCAATCAATCTGTAACGGGACACGTTATGGGAACAATTGGGTATGCCGCCCCTGAGTATGTACTGGCAGGTAACATTTAAATAACTATGAGGATGACAGAATGACATGTGCAAGGTTTTTAACTTTTCCGTGACAATTTTTTTGATTTTAGGAAATTTGTATGTAAAAAGCGACGTGTATAGCTTCGGGGTTGTTTTGGTGGAGATGCTAACAGGGTTGCGGGCCATTGACAAAAACCGTCCAGCTGGACAACATAACCTCCTGGACTGGACTAAACCACTTCTGTCAGTTAAAGGAAAGTTGAAAGGAATAATGGATCCCAAGTTGGGAGGTAAATACTCGGTGAGGCAGGCTACAGAAGTAGCTCATCTTGCTATCAAGTGTGTCAATGCTAATCCTAAATACCGTCCATCAATGAAAGAAGTTGCTGATACGCTACAAAAGATTGGAGCTCGATGTGAAGCTGATTGAGAAACAAAAACATTCATCCTCAATCAACATGCAAAACTTGTATCTGTCCTTCATTAATAAAATACTAAAATAGTGATTTACAAAGAATTTGGCTTAGTACTAGTCATGTCGAAGGCTCTGATTCGGTAGGAACATCTGCTCCTTTGCAGAAGCAGAGTTCGGTTTAGCATGTGCATAGCCAAGTAAACTTAAGGGACCCACATAAGATGAATATCTACACTCGATGTTAAGTTAATAAGCTTTCCGAAGAACTACAATACCCCGACTACGTATATTGTTGTCTTCCTACTACTCTACTGAGCACAGCTCACTATGGTTGAATCTGAATCGGATGGCCACTTGTCCAAGAGGGTCCGTACCCGTAAGCGCTATGAGAACGTTGAGTTAGGTTCTAAACCGTCCTATAGCGCAGCGGTTTCAGGGGTGTTATCGAAACCAGTCGCAGAAGAAGCTCCCCCCTGGCCAGAGGAATCTTACATTGAGGCAACAAAAGGTGACATTGCCCAGCTGGTGGCTGAGGACAAGGGAGGCGTTTTCCTATCCTCCTCATTTCAAGAGAAACTGGACCAGCAGTGGAGCAATACTGTGATTGTTAAACTGATCGCCCACAGTATAGGCAACTACCTCCTCCGCAACCAGCTTCGCGCTCAATGGAAACCGAAGGGACCGGTGAAGATTGTCAACCTCGACTTTGATTATTTTTTGGTTAAGTTTGCGAAAGTGGAGGATTTTGATCATGCCCTTATGGATGGCCCCTAGAGTATTTTTGGCCATGCCCTGTCTGTCCAATAGTGGAGGCCAGACTTTCGACCCTCCCAAGGTAAGGTTACTTGGGCGGTGGTGTAGGTGAGATTTCCGGAGCTCTCCATCGCCCACTATCACCCAATGATACTCACTGCATTAAGGAACATCGTGGAGAGGATGATGAAAATTGACGAGCCTACGCTGCTTACCCAATGGGGACGCTTCGCTCGTGTAGTTGTAGAAGTGGACCTCAGCATCCCGCTTCGTTATGCTGTAAAGCTGGATGGTGAATCGATCTTGGTAGCATATGAAGGCCTGCCTACCATATGTTTCGGGTGTGGCATGGTTGGGCATTACCCATCTAAATACCCAAAGCTTCCCAATCCACGACAGGTCCGACAACCTCCGTAAGGGTCCGGTATGACACCGCTTCAGTGCCCCGCATCACTAGCAAAGCAACTCCGGCCAGACCAGACGACGCTTCTCCCACTGGCTACGAACAGTGGAATCAGGTTCAGCGCAAAACCACGCGAGCCCCAGCGCGACATCTCCATCAGTGTCCATCAACCAGCCGCAAGGTACAATCACAGATGGGTGGCTCGAGGTACTCGCCACTGACCACTCTGGCATAGACGGACGAAGAACACTCTGGACCGTTGGAGCCTCCTGTTCATGCTTCTCCGTCCGGCTTGGGCTTACGCCTAAACCTCGCTGAATACATGGTAAATGGGCTGCAAGCAACGTTCTCTTCTACTAGGCCCCAGCGTCACCCACGGGTTAGACCAAAGGCCACAACCAGATCTGGCTCAAGGACCTCACCTCCTCCAGCAAACCTGACAGCTAGCCCCCTCACAGCGGATCCTGCGGATACCCCGACGGTCTAACTTACCCCCACACTTACTGCTCAACATCTTGCGATAAATATTACGTCACATGTCGAGATGATTTGTAATAGCCCAGTCGTAGCTGAAACTGGAGGGATATTCGAGGCTAGTTATTCTTGCCAGGCCGACCCCGCTCTAGGGGTCGAGCCCACACGGGATAGTGGGCCAGAGCCAGTCATACTTCCCATTGACCCTCTAGACCCAATACCTGAAGCCTCGGCTCTGGCCAGTGATAAAGCCTAAGGGATGGACATCCCAGACAGTGGAGAAGCAGGCTATCTCCAAGCGATCACTACCTTCCCGGAAGACGTAAAGGAGCCCGGCCTAGCCCAGCACTCATGATGTCGATTATTGTCTGGAATTGTCAGGGCACAGGAGGAACCCGCGTGCACACAGTCCTTCGTCATTACATGCGTACTTATAAACCCGATATTTTGGTCTTGCTCGAACCGCATATTAGCGGTGCTAGAGCGTTAAAGGTGATCCAGAAGCTGGGCTACGATTTCTTCTTCAGGGTTAAAGCAAAAGGATTTTCTGGAGGCCTCTGGCTGCTTTGGACCAACAATGTTGAGGTCTCAGTGATTATGGCCCACCGGCAGTTCCTTCATACCAGAGTCTAGTATGTTGGTGGTTTTTTCAGTTTCACTCCGGTGTATGCCAGCCCTCAACTCTCTTCCCAAAAAATCTTATGGCCGCTTTTGACTTGGCTAGGGGAGTCTACTACTGGGCCCTAGATAGTGGGAGGCAATTTTAATGCTAAACTTGAGGCTTCAGATAGAAGAGGTGGTGCTATGACCGGATAGGTAGTCAATCAACTTTTTAGGAACTGGGTCCATGATAGTAGGCTCCACGATTTGGGCTTCGTTGGGTCCCAATTCACCTGGTGACGAGGCACAACTCAAGCGCGATTGGACCATATGTTTGGATCTACTCCTTGGCTGAACAGTTTCCCCACAACATCTATAACTCGTCTACCTTTCCTCGGCTCAGACCATTGTCCCCTGTTGATTCGAACCCACAGGCCCTCTACGACTATTGGACCCTCTCTCGTCTTTCAATTCAAAATGCGTGGTTAGCTCATACAGGGTTCGCAGACGTGGTCGCTACCCACTGGCACTTGGATGCAGACACCTTCAAGACTTCCAAAGTCGCATTTTCGAAGCACCTTTCGTAGTGGAACAAGGATGTTTTTGTCCATATCTTCCATCGCAAAAAATGTCTGCTCGCTCGCTTGGCGGGTCTCCACCGAGCTATAAAAAACGGACTATTCCGAATCTCTTTTGGATCTAGAGGACCAACTTAGTACCGAGCTGTACCAGGTGCTGAGCGAGGAGGAGATTTTCTGGCACCAATGGGCCAAGTGTGATTGGCTCTCGAAGGGTGATCGTAACACCAAATTTTATCACACCGTCACCCTGGCTAAACGAAAGAAACTCAAAATCCACTGCCTTAGAGACAATACGAGCTCTTTGATCTCAAACCAGCTGCAGCTGCGACAATTAGCCCATAATTTTTATAAGAAGTTGTACACCTCTAAAGATATTACCCGCCCTCCATCACTCTCTTCTGGAGCTTTCCCGCATCTTTCGACCGATAGGATTTTCGAGCTTGAAGCCCCGGTCCATGCTACTAAAATTCGGAATGCGATTTTTTCTCTAAACCCCAATAAAGCCCCGGGGGTGGATGGGTTCAATGCGGTCTTCTTTCAGAATCAGTGGGCCACAGTAGGTAACTCCATTATCAACTTTATCCAAGCAATTTCCAGGCAGGAGCGGTGGGACGAGGATTTGAATCATACCATTTTGGTCTTAATCCCTAAAATTCCCAACCCCACCCATATCTCCCAATTCTGGCCCATTAGCCTCTGTACGGTGCTGTACAAGACCATAGCCAAAATTATTGTGAATCAGCTCAAAGGTCACCTTGGCTCTCTCGTGGAACCCAATCAATGCAGCTTTATTCCTGGCCGCAAAATCACTGATAACATTATCATTGTCCAAGAGGTTATTCACACAATGCGGAAAAAAGCAGGGCAAAACCGGTTATATGGCGCTGAAGGTTGATCTAGAAAAAGCCTATGATCGGATTCGATAGGATTTCCTGCACGATACCCTCACCGACATTGGGCTTCCGTCCACCCTTATCCAGATCATACTCAAGTGTGTCATGACCGTTACCCTGCAAGTTGACTAGCAAGGATCCCTATCTAAACCGTTTCACCCCTCCAGAGGCCTCAGGCAAGGAGATCCCCTATCACCCTACTTGTTTGTGCTCTGTATCAAGCGTTTAGGTCATCTGATTAATCTGGAGGTGGGGCAGGGACAATGGCTTCCGATTAAGTTAAGCCCCACAGTCCTGCCTCTCTCGCATTTATTCTTTACCAATGATCTTATTCTCTTTGCGGAAGTCAAGAATTGTCAAGCGTAAGTGCTTTCTAGGACGCTCGAGACCTTTTGTAGGGCTTCGGGCCAACACATGAACAAAGATAAATATTAGGTGTTCTTCTCCAAGAATGTTTCTTGTGCTACTATGCGGCATCTCAGCCAAGCGTTAGATGTTCATAGTACGAATAACCTTGAGAAATACCTTGGTGTCCCTCTACTCCATAAGCGTACCTCCTGGCACACGTACTAGTACATTCTGGACAAAGTCCATAAGAAACTAGCTGGGTGGAAGGCCCGAATGCTTTCTTTAGCAGGCAGGGTTACTTTAACCCAATCTCTTATCGTCGCCCTCCCTATTTTCACCATGCAAACTATTCTCCTGCCTCGCCAACTCTATGACGAGTTGAAAAAAATCATGCAGAACTTCATCTGGCCTTCTCAAGAGGGGTCTCCGAAAATTCCTCTTGTTAATTGGGCTACTGTGTGTACGCCTAAAAAAGAAGGGGGTCTGGGTTTAAAACGCCTTCGCTCAATGAATGATGCTCTTCTTGCTAAGCTTGGTTGGGATTTACTCACTATGGGTTCGACTCCTGCGAGCCAAATACCGAGTCGATTTCACTAAACTCCCCCTTACTTTGGCTCGCACAAGACCTTCAACCTTCTGGAGGGGACTGATAGCAATATGGCATATTATGCATCAAGGTGCTGTTTGATAGTTAGGCGATGGCCGAAGCATCTGCTTTTGAAGGGATAATTGAGTCGAGGCTCTAGGACCCCTCTACTCAGTGGCGACCACCCCAGACCCAAAGTGTGTGATGGATGCCACAGTGTCTGACTACCTTACTCAAGACAATGTCTGGCAATGGCATCGGTTCCAACATTACCTCCCCTCGATAGTCTATATGCTGCTCGCGTCCTATAGCCATCACTACACCGCCCATGAGGCCGATCAACTGATGTGGGGTCCCACCCACCTTAGATAATTCACTATCGATTCGGCCTATACCCTTCTAGAACGTGCAGACACGGAGGCTCCTCGTTGTCGATGGGACGTGATTTGGAAATGGGTCGGGCCCTAGCAGATAAGGTCTTTTCTCTGGCTTATTACAAATTAGAAGCTGTTAACTAATCAACAACAGGTGGTGAGACATCTTACCTTGAATAATGGGTGTCATTTTTGTGGATGGGAAGAGTCTATTCTTCATGCTCTTCAAGATTGCCCACGAGTCAGCTCTTTCTTGCACCAATTTCCAGCTGTTTGCCAGGCCAGGATCCTCTCCCCGACAGACGCAGTCTCGTGGCTTACTAGCAACCTCCAACCTCCACCCACACTCAATCAACATAATTGGGCGACTATCTTTGGTGTAGCGTGCTGGTTCTTATGGAAATGACATAATAATAGCGTCTTTGATTCGACCTTCGTCTGGCCTGTGGACGGGATCTGCATTGTTATGGATTATGTTGATTGGATCCTCCGGGCGACCAAGGTGGAATCGTGGGTTTTCCAGCAGTAGAGCCTTCCTTTGGGCGTTGCTATGCGATGGAGCCCCCCAATGGAGGGATGGCTCAAGATCAACACGGATTGTGCCACAAAATCGAGATCCCACCTAGCAGCAGCTGGTGGTCTCTTCCGGTCTAACTCTGGACATTGGTGTTGTGGGTTTCTCCACAATTTAGGCACGGGAGCACCTCTGGAAACGGAATTATAGAGAGTCCACTCAGGCCTTTCCCTAGCTTGAGATCATGGGTACCGTCGAGTCGTAGTCGAAGTGGACTCCTTGGAGGTAATTAATATCCTCTCCGCCGCACAAAGTCTGATGTCTGACCCTTTTTCTTTGGTGACAGGTATATGAGATTTGGTCCATCGGGAGTGGGAGGTTCAATTCCAACATATCCATCGGGAGGGCAATCAATGTGCGGAAGACTAGCCGCTTTAGCCTATCAGGCGGGTCTTGGCTTGCATTACCTACGGGATCCTCCGAAGACTATTCGAGACGTTCTCACTCATGATATTCATGGCATGATGTATCCTCGCACCCTGCATTAGACGCGGCGGGTCTGTGAGTCTGTTTGTTTGGTTTTTTTCTTTGTAAAAAAACATCTGCTCCTTTGCAAGTATTGATGAACTGCTCCTCCTATGGCGCTCATTTACTGCCCGACTATCTTCTGTTTCCTATGATTGTTATTGTTTTTGCAAAATATAATGTCCAAAGTGTTGTTGCTGCTTTTGGGCTTGTAGTGGAATTATTAGAAACGAGGCCCTCAGTAGTCTTGATTTTTCGATAGTGAACACATACATGGAACCATGCTTAGTTTACTGATAATCAGCGTCTTTTTGGTCAAATTCTAACAAAAATAAGGATAGGAAGGTGGACTCCTCTTGTGTTTAATTTCTTTTTTGCTTTCAAACACACAGGATTTTCTGATTTTGGTGGAGCCGAGGATTACCAAATTAAAGTTTGAACAGTGGAGAACCTTTCTTATTCCTTAATTTTTAGTTTGATTAATAGTTATCATATATGCTCCACTCTATAGTCTACACATATGTGCCGTTTATCCTTGACTTCTATTAGTTAGACCCATAAAAAAGTTCAAAAATACTTTGAATTCATTAAA
>JAOQMP010000004.1:28291384-28302263 GCA_027563575.1 Erythroxylum pedicellare
AAATACTTTGAATTCATTAAATAATAATATCTAAGGGTGTGCTTATTTAGTGGGTATGAGGAAAGAGGAATGAGTATGGAATGAAAAGTGGAGTTTGGTAAGTAATTATGAATATAGAGCATATATTTTGATTCATTGTTTTCGGCCATTAATTCATTCCTTTCGTAATCCAAAGGAATGAGAATCATTTCTTGATATTTTTGGTGTGCATTCCAGCGTCTTCTGCTTCGCTCTCCTCCTTCGTCTAGCTTTGACTAAATGCACTTATAGTCCTTTTCATTTCATTCACTACACGTATAAAGTTCTACCATTAAATTATCAGCTACTATAAACCAGTAAGAACATCTCTCACACTTTTGTTTATGTTTCTGCTTCTGTGACACACTTTTGTTTCTAATTCTATACCCTTTTTGATCCATGCAAATTGTTAACTCTCTTTTCTACCACTAGATCGAACTCTTCGATTTAGGGTTAAAGCACCACTTGGATAGGTATCGCTTATTCTTTGATTTGCTTGTTGTAGTTGATCTTGAGGTGGGGTTGTTTCGTGGGTATTGTAAGGGAAAGTATAGGAATTATATTGGTTTTTTTCTAGTTTATGTTGATCAAATCCCTTAGCATTTCTATCTTCATGTTTATGTTCTTTGGTATTTTCTCCCAACGTAGACAAAATGCCTTTTCTTTAACTTCAATATTTGTTCTTTAAGTAAAAAACAAATAGTTCTACGCTGTTTGGACTTAGAAGTGAAACATGTTCTACGCTGCTGACTAAGAATTGAATGCATATTAGAACTTGTGCAAGGTCCTGCATCTTTTTATAGGAGTTAAAGGTAGAAAAGGGTGAAATTTTGTTAGCTTTCTTACGCTTCATTTATATGTTCTTAGTAGTATCAGTTACTTCATACTTTAATTAACAACTGTTCAAAGGATGTTGAAGTGTTGAACTGGTGTTTGGGTTCACTTGCCTATTTGAGTTGGGATATTCTCTTGGAATTTGAATATAATTACATGTAGAAACTAATGCTTAGCATATGGTTCTGGAATTTCTAATTAGCAATTTTAATACTCATTCTTTTCGGTTGATTTTCGAATATCGACTACCATATAGCTAATTGCTGTAATATTTCTTTCTGTTGAAATTTTTTCATCTACTAGGTTAAGTTTGTGAAATATGCTTTTTTGTTTCAATGACTTAGCCATCGATTCTTAACCTACTCTAAGTAGAAGTACATGAAATGGATTATTGTTTGACTACCTTGTCTCTATCCAAATTAACCATTGGTACATCCTATCCCCAACATTAATAGAATTGGAGTTCATGTACTCAGTTTTCTTCTTCTTATTCAAAAACATTACTATAATGGTTGTCCATCATACTAACTAGTAATATATCTCAGCATTGGTGTGCCCTCATAGAATGGTGCACCTTGGAATATAGGCTTGGATGTGTTTAATTAATATCTTCATAAATAGTGATGTCTAGAAATATTCAAAGTTTGTGATGCTGATATAGATTAACCAAAACATTTACAAGAAGATGTCACTCTTTTAAGATGAGAATAGGTGGGATTAGAAAAATGACACATGAGTTTCGATTTAAAATCCATCAAAGTGATAGGTTAAGAATTTAATGTTTTGCATCTAGGAAAGCTATCACATTTATATGCATTGGCATTAAAATATCATCTCCTTTTACTCGTCTAATATGTCATTAATGAGTATTATTCCCACCCAGTGCTTGCATCTATTGTTTAAAGATCTGGAATCTTCCCGCTAATGCTTGTGTCTACTGATTAGTACCTGATGAAAGCCACATTTTGTAGTTCACATTATAAAGATTGTCTATTTATTAGTTTCCATTTAGCCATTAATAAGAAGGTCAGTGAATCTATTGGTACTTCATACTTAGGGGGATGTATTCTTTTTTTTTTTTTGTTATTCATTCATGCTTATATTATGCAATGCTTGATCTCTTTTTTTTTTTTTTTGCTTCATAGCTAGGTTGGTTGTGTTTAATACTGAGAAAGTTTTGAGAGATTCTAAATGCATCACTTGTTCTTATTAGACGAGGATACTATTGCGTTTATCCAAAATTTGTCTTATTGTTCAACCAATCTAAGATTTTGACTTTCATGGGTGTTCCTTTTGTGCTTTGTCATAGTATTTTATAGCACTTCATAAAGATTTATAGTATCCAATCCTTTATTTTTAATTATAAAATAATAACAGTTTTGACAATGATAGTGATACAATTGTATCCTAATTGCAGAAATAAGTACACCACCTTTATTTTTAGAAGGAAGATATCACCTTCACCTCCAAAAGGCTTAAGCAAACCAAGGTAACATGATCCTACTCTATTTTTAGATTTCTTGTCTCTACTTTTGATTTTTGCTTTTGTTTGGGATGTGTTAGTTTCTCCTGACCTTGGAGTAAATACCAATTTGTAATTTGTTAGGTAAGTAGGAAATTTGGAAAAGCATCAATTTATTGAGAAAAGTGTTGACTGAATGTTATTCCTCAAATCATTGTTTCCATGCTTAGGATCTAATGATTTGTAGATTACTGGGGATCAAAGAAAATAACGATCAATGAAATCCTCAATCATTTTTGCTCTATATTTAAGATGGGAACAATTGTGCATGTTTATTTTGATTAAGTAGGTATTCTCATTTAAACATAAATTCATGGATGATGCCATTTAACCTTGAATTTCATCTCATCCTTTCCTAATTTATCATATCTTGGTTTAGGTTGCAGTGTGGTTTGATGGAATATAAATGAGATGGTGATCTGAATAAACATTTGACAATAAACAAAACTGATAATTTATTTGGCAATAAGACAGTCGATGTTACAAATCATATATATTTGTTTACATTAAACGATGTATGTGGTTATGATGTAGGTGAACGACTCTAAGAATCTAACAAGATCATCAAGAAATAAGCAGATCGAGTTCTTGTAAGTTCTTCATTTATGCACTTACAGTTCTTAGATTTCGAAGCTCCTATTTTATGCACAATATAAATGTCTCTGCATAAAGAAACATAATTTGTTTATACCATATGATTGAACATGGAAGGAAAAGGATAGGATAATTCAATATGGTGTCTTTCAATTTTAAGTTGTGTTTTGTCTTGGGGATGATGTTGTTTTACTGTTGTTGGTGTTGTTTCACTCTTATTTATCATGAAAATTTCCCATTTTATAGATGCATTCTATCCCTTCTTAGTTGATGCCTTATTGCATATACTGTTACTACACTGTCAAATATGGTGCTACTATACTATCAAATATGGTGTTCTACCTTCGAGTGTTTTGGTGGGTAGCATATATATACACTAAAATATTCACTCGTTTAATCAAAAACTTCCTTTTTCAATCTTCACTTTTTTGAATTTAATAAGCACTTTAACCTTTATTTCAACAATGCAATCCAACTATATCTGCTATAGTCATACATAAATAACACAAAGAATCTACTCTCATTTAGTGAAACCTCACTCATAGGTTAACATACATCGAAGTGAAGTAGTTCCAACGTTTACTTTGCTCTCCAAAAAGTTTATAAAAGAAAATCTTGCTTGCTTACTAAGTTGATGTGATTGACAATTTTCTTTAGTTTCAATCACTTTGGAAAGATCTTGCACAACATCATTGTCATTCATAATTTTAAATACATCAAAACAAACATGTCTCATTATGTTATGTCATATTACTATTTTGTTAATTAACATAGGCAACTTAGAAATATATAGAAAAGTATTCTCTTTAAAAGACTTGATTTATTTTTATCAAGGTTGGGAACTAGAAGTACATCAACTATTTGGTTTAAAGTATGCATAAGAACTGATCTTCTTCTTGATCTTCTTTCTTTATTACCTTCACTTATTGTTTTATCTCTTTTCTACTACTTTTACCTAGATTTTCAACATGCCCTATCTATATGTTGGACAATTATTTTTTGAATTTTTTAATATAGATCAACATGGCTCGCCCCCTATTAATCAACGACGACACAAACTAAAGCAATTTTTGATACTTCAACAAACAACAAATAATATGATGGTTTTCTTATTTATATCCATTATGTTATCTATTGTTTGTACCTTCAGTATAAGTTCCATGAAATTAAAACAAAGGATGAAAAAAGGATTGATAGAATGAGATGGATGTTTAGACTAACCATAGATTGTGATAATGCCTACATTAGTGAACTTCGTATGGATAGACCAACCTTTAGGATATTGTGTGATATGGTAAGAGATGTCGGGGGATTAAAATACACTAGGAACAC
This sequence comes from Erythroxylum pedicellare, assembly GCA_027563575.1. Lineage (NCBI taxonomy): Eukaryota > Viridiplantae > Streptophyta > Magnoliopsida > Malpighiales > Erythroxylaceae > Erythroxylum > Erythroxylum pedicellare. Next base: position 28,295,685 of record JAOQMP010000004.1, read on the forward strand.
ATCCATAGAAGAGGTTGTAGCAATGTTCATATACACGTTAGCTCACCACAAAAAGAGTAAGACAATAAGCCTACTTTTTCTCCATAGTAAAGAAATTGTGAGTCAGCAATTCCATCAAGTTCTTAATGCAATTACAAGATTGCATCATATTTTTCTCAAGAAGTCAAGGCCTACTATTCAAGATTGTCAAGATGAGAGATGGAAATGTTTTTGAGTAATTGAACATTATAATTAACTTATAACATTAATATCATAACTTTTATGTGTTAAATCACCTTTTAGTTTTAATTTGTAGGGTTGCTTAGGAGTCTTAAATGGGACACTAATTAAAGTTATACCTCCTAATGAAGATAAGCCTTTATATCGCACAAGAAAAGGATATATTTCAATAAATGTTTTAGGTATTTGTTGCCCAAACATGCAATTCATATATGTATTGCCTGGTTGGGAGAGCTCTGTATACGATGGTCGTATGTTTCGAGATGCGATCTCAAGGTCTCATGGCCTAAGAGTCCCTGAGGTAAATTTTTATTACAATATGCAATTTTACTTCTCTTTGAGTTATGCTGCTCAATCATAACTTATTGTTTAATTATGAAGGATGTTATTACTTGGATGATCCTGGATATTGCAATGCAAATGGATTTCTTGCTCCGTATCAAGGGTAACGCTATCATCTCATAGAATTCGATGGCCATCGACCAGAGACAACTGAGGGATACTTTAATATGAAACATTCCAAAGCAATGAATGTTATTGAGAGATTCTTTGGATTGTTGAAAGGAAGATAGAAGATCCTTGCATCCCCTTCATTTTTCTCAATTGAAACCCAAGTTCGCATTATAATGGCTTGTTCCCTTTTACACAACTTGATTCGCAAGTTCATGAGCTTTGATCCATAAGAGTCAATCACTGAAGATGAAGGGGAGAGTGAGGAAGATGAGAGTGAAGAAGATGAAATGGAATACATTACACAAATCTGTCTAACTAATGAGTGGTTGACATTCAGGAATAATATGGCAACCAACATGTATAATATATGGACAACTAGATCCAGTGACAATGATGTATATTAGTAATTTAAGATATGTTTGTTTCATATGCTTATTAGATTGTTGAAATGTTTCGAGTTCGATTAATATACCTGAATGTTGAACATCTCTGTTTGTTTACTATTAATAATATATAACTTTCAATTACTGGATTACTTTTGAAATGCACTCATGTGAACATCTTTGTTTGTTTGACTATGTGTTCGTGAGTTATTAGATTACATGTACATGCTTTAAATTTTTCATCAAATTTATTTTTATTATATGTTATTTCTTTGATAACTCTTACATTGTCATTCTTTTATTAGGAATGGCTATAGCTGCCTGTGGGAGGGGAAAGAATAAGCAGTATAGGAAGGATGATGAGGTTTAAGCTTTGGTCGACATTTTGCAAGAACTAGCTTATGATCCTTTATGAAAAGTAGATAGGGGATTTAAGAACAATTACATGATTGAAGTACACAAGATGTTGCTGAGCAAGATTCCCAATTTTGATAAGGATGTCGATCCCCACATTAACTCTAAGATTAAGTAGTTAAGAAACAAGTACAATCCAATTTATGAAATGTGCATGCAAAGTGGATGTCAGTGGGATGATGTTGAGCATAAGATCAATTGTGAGAAACAATGGTTTGATGAATGGTACTCGGTAAGGACATCTAACTTAAGAGTTGATTAGTAGTTTCTTTTCTCATAATTATAACATTTTCTTATTATTACGTTTTTAATCTTCTTCTTCTTATAATTCTTTTTTTTTTATAGAATCACAAGAATGCAATTTGAATGTGGAACTTTAAATTCCCATATTTGCAGAAACTGGACATGGTATAGGGTAAAGATAGAGCGACGAGACTCAAAGTTGAGGATATAGCTGAAGCAAGTGCTAAGGCTAATAGCCCAAAGAATATGACAGTGTGTTCTTCATCAGATAGTGAAGATGAACTTGTTGTGGTATCTGATACACAAGGATCCTCGGCTATTTCGCTAAGCAATCATGGAATTAAAAGGCGAAAAAACTTGTCACCAAAAAAGGAAAGTTCTTATAAGAAAAAAAAGACCAGCAACACTTCATAATACTATTGAGTCAAGGTTAGACAGTTTCACCGTTAAGTTTGAATCTATTTTCGAACAAATGTCCTCACAATATGCAGCTGATACAAATGCTTTGATTGCAAAGTCTAAATCTAATTCCCTAACTAATGAGAAGATGCAAGAGCTCATCAGTGAGCTTCTTAATATTGGAATATCTCAAATGGATGTTGGTAAGGCTGCTGTGTTATTCTGTAATGATCTTACTAAAATTCAGGTTTTTTCCGCTTTGCCAAGTCATTTAAAAAAAGTCTTCTGTACTTAGATTCATCTATCCATCTTCTAGTCTATGAATCATTTGAGGAAGCATATTAATATTTTTGTAAGTATTATGAACTTAAGATACAATTGATGTTGCCTAACTAGGTTATTTTGTATTAGTTGGAAATTTTATAGTTGTGATGCAAATAATGTTTGTAGTGTTAGCCTAGTTATCTTGCATCAATTGAAGGCTTTTGATTAAGGTATTATGTATACAACATATATTTTACATCATTTACATTATCATAGGAATATAAATTGTATTAAACTATGTTACTTGATTTTACTATAGCAATAGAATGGTGGATATTATGGTTATGACGATGAATTTTACAATATTTTGGATTATTAAATTATATTTTAAAAATATTATGTAACTAATGATATGTTGATGTAAGAAAATACTAGAGTATTTTTTTCTTCAGGAGTTATTGGAAATGAAATACCGTAATATACTTGATTTTAAACATTTTGTGATTATAAATAGGGTGCATAAAATATAATTAATTAAAATATATTTAAATTTTGATATAAAACAAAAATTTAACAAATTTTTATTTCTCAAGATTTTTAACAAACTAACCACTATCAATAGTAATGGTAATCATTTATTCTTTTTAACCAACCATCATAATTTTAATAATTATATCAATTTTGATTCTTCGTTATATTCATTCTTATTCTTATTGCCTTACATGAATCAAGCACCTTAAGTTTAATATTTGGACATACTATAACAATCTCATAAAATGCCAAAATTTCCAACATACAATTGCTTCATGTGCTTTTGTGTGTCCCGGTTCATACAATTTTCATTCTTAATAGTGACGTGACTATACTTTGATATAAGCAAAATATATACCAATTCTCCTAATGATTATACAATTAAGTTAATAAAAAATGTGATATTCCAGATTAATTGAAATATCAGAGAGGGTCTACCTAGCTGCAAATATTGCTAGCTGTGTATACACATTTATCAAAGGGATGTTGACATAGTTGCATTACAAAAGGCAGGGTGACATTATGACTTACAAGTTGTATAAACAAGATTAATGGACAGTCAACGATACTCATACAAATTTCTTGATCATTTCTCTCACTTCCTCTATCACAAGCCATGCCTTGTGTCCCCCAATCACTTCTGCTTTCATCTCTCCATCTCTCCAGAGCTGCAATTCTCCCATTTCATCATATAACTTTCTGCCTTATCAACTAACTCAAGTTCTTTCTACACTAAATTTAAAAAGAAAAAGGTCAAGAGGTGGACTCACCTGTATTGTTGGCATTTTCTGCGGGGGAAAGGGAACAGAAAAAGGAAAAGTACAATAGTTATTGTCATGAAGATATTTCCATCGAAAGATAAAAAGCAAACCAGTAGGATAACCAATACATACAGAGATGTTGCCACGTTTGACTAGAGATTGAGGCACTTTGTTAACATCCACGCAATAGAATTTGATTCTGGTTTTATGATGAAGCAGAGAGCCGGGTTGTCAATTACTTATTGATACTATCAGTATTAATCAATTTCAAAGGGAAGAGTTACTTGGTATCGTATTCTGCGGCCAACTTCTCCAACTTGGGCTTTAAATAGATGCATTTCCGGCACCAAGAAGCCATCCTATTCAATCAAAAACCAATAACTTTACCATTTTATTTTCATCAAAGAGATTAAAAAGAATAAAGGGATTGATATACCAGTCGATGAGAATGGATTGGGAGAGCTCTTGAGCGTGGACAAGAATCTGATCCAAATGCTCAGAGTCCTTGATTGATTCCATCTCTAGAACGGAAGGTCTTGTCTCAGGCCAGAAGGCTTCTACTCTCAAGTCTCTTTTCACAATTCTTTTGGAATCTCCATTCCTACGATCAAAAAATAAACACCCAGAAGTTCTTTGCAGCAGAAAACAGGTACCACCACCCCATAATTGTTGTTGTTGATCTCTGTGATACACTTCTCTGCACATAATACGAGTACTTGCTCCTAAAGCAGACATCTCTAGGTAAACTTTCCACTTATTCACTAGCAAAGCAGTAGTCCTACATGAAATTCATTCTCTTCGCAATAGATGCACGAGTATTAAAGATGGCGATTTTGGGAATTGGGAATTTTGGGAGTAAAGATGGGTTTGAGGTTGCTTTCTAGATTGAGCTTAATCTTGGACTCATAAAATATTCAAATTTTCCCGTAATGCAAGAAAGAAAGGAGAATTGTTTGTTTGATTCGAAAATGGAGAGAAAAGCTTATCCGAAAGGTGAGTTGGGCGTTGGAGAAGAACAAGAGATGGGGCCCACCAAGTAAAACGACCACGTTGATTAATTAAAATCTTCACGATCGGCATTTTATGGGTCAATCATTCAGGCCCAACCCCGCAGGAGACGCCCAGCGCTTCCTCAAAATTGTAAATGACTTGAAATTCGTACCTTTTTTGTTTGTTTGTTTGAAATTCATATTTATTAAACAATCGGAGATGCTACTATATTATCATTAGGTATTTTCAAACATTACCAAAATTCCTTCAAAATATAAGAAATGAGTTTTTTTTTTTCACTAATGTGCCAACTTTACCCAACTCATAGCTAGAGCCTTTTGGTTCTAATGTGATTTTTTTAATTTTTTGTTTTTCTTTTAAAATTTTGTGAATATTTATGTTTGATTGACTTTATATTTTTCTTTTTTGTTTTCATATTTTTTAAAAATAAAAATTGCTTTTATTTTAAATTTTATAATTTAAATTATCATTAAATAAATATATACTATATAGTTAGTGAATTACTATTAATAATTATGTCTAATACAATATAATTATTCAATTTATTTCTAAGTCGTACATTATTATCAATAATAAAGATATAACTATATTAAAATTAACAAATAAATAATTTTTAGGATAAATTATAAAATTTTTTGAATTTTACTCAATTTTATAATACTAACCAAAATTAATAAAATGTTTGAATTTTTAATTTGTCGCATAAATATTGTCATTTACCCCACATTTAGTAGCCTTGACATAGTTTGCCACATTAATATATCTATTTGACATAGTGACAGGCACATGAATACAATAACTCTTGTTAAATTATCAAAAAACAAAAACATAATTTTTTAACCCCAAGTTTCTTCTCTTATGTGACACCTACAATTAAACTTTCTTAAGCTTTTTTTTTTTGTAATTTATTCTGAAAACACAACTCTTTAGTGTCTGCCATAACTTTCGTTGGCAGCATCTCATTCTTTTTTAACTTTATTGCCACTTATATAGAATCCTTTTAAATTCCTCCAGTAGTCACTTGACTATACTAGCATATTTCCATCTTATTTTCCTCAAAGCTTCTTTTGCATAGATGGCTCTCTATTCTTGCTCAATCTTAGCCTTTTTTTTACCGCAACTTCTCTAACACTTTCTCTAATCCTTTAAACCTGTCTGTCAAGTTCATTGATGGAAATGAAGGATTCTGATAATTCTTGTGTCTATTTCTTGAACTTCATTATAACCTTTTTAAATGTAACTCTAGTTCTATGATTTTGGCTGTAGATAAAGCATTCATGTTGTCTCCTCAGTTTTTATACCTGGTTATACTTTAATGTGGAAGAGATAGCATAGTTTTCCTATTTTAAGTCCATGTAGTTTTGGATGGGTTGTGCAGTATAACTCCCCAGTTTTTGCCTATGTTTTTTACACACCGTAATTTCATCACAAAGGCCTGTTATCTTTTGCTGCAGTTGTTGTGATTTAGCCCCCGTCATTTTCCTATCCATCCATTTCTCTAGTTCAATGTTGGAGGCTTCAACCAATAATGCTTATAGTATCTTCGGGATTGCTTAGCCAATAAATATGACTAAAATCTAAATTGAACACAATATTTAACGAGAAAAGCCCTCTAATGTACATGTACAAATTACAGAACAAACCAAAAATAAATCCATTAAATGAAAATAGCAAGATACAAGTGATGAAGATTTTGAGCTAATCACTCCCTTAAAACCAATTGTAGTAGAACCTATCTTTTATGCTCTCTAAAGCTCTCTTAGTTTTCTAGCTCTCTAAATACTAAGGTTCTCACATAATATAATTAAGTACAAAACAATATATCTATACCAAAGCTACTCCTAACTAATTATAGATATTAAATTCACATTAAAATGTAGGCATGAATGCTATTTGGGCTC
>JAOQMP010000004.1:28310230-28322159 GCA_027563575.1 Erythroxylum pedicellare
AAGTCATGAGGTCTGAAAAGATGCGATAGTATGCAGTTTTACCCTATTTAGTATAGGGTTTTTTTTCTTCTGTAATGATATATCTAATTGAAATGAATAAGTTTTATGCCATTTGAATACACCGTAAAAGTATTTGTTGTGAGCTTTTAGACTTTTGTATTGCTTGTATCAAATGGTATAACCGACACTTAATATGTTTTGAAAAATAACACTAGTTAAATATTAACCCAAGGTGTAATTAGGATATTCAAATAGAGGTACAATTACCCCTTTCCCGATTTTTACCAAAAACAATGCGGGAATTATGAGGCTTTTACAAGGTGGGCTTTTTAGAGCTTTCAAAAGGTTGAAAATAGATAGCCCATTGTTCAATGGGCCTCAAACCCTTGTTCTTCACAGACCAATATCTAGACACTATCGGAAGAAAGAAAAGGCCCTGTATTTACATCCGGAACCTTTTAATTGCGTGGTCTTCGATTTTTTTTTTTTTTTTTTGTGTATGTCAATTTAACTTCAACTTCAGTGATCTTGTTTATCACGAGGTACTACGTATGTATATAATAGTCGCAAGTTTTGAATGACATACGTGCCATTTTCAGCCAATTTGCTTTAGCTTTTATCACACTCGAAACAGCTTTGTGTTTTTGTTGTATTAACGTACAAGTTAAGCAAACAGCTTTTTACTATTGTTTTGACCATTTATTCATAAACAGGCTACAAAGAAGCATGGTCCCGACATATTTATAGATTGATAGTGTGATTTACTGACATAATTAAGCTCACTTTTCTGTAGACCTCTGTCAGGAGCAGGCTGGGGAAGACCGAGTCAAGTGTGTATTTATAAAAGGAAAAATGTCAAGAGTTACAGGGCACAATACTAAAATCAAGTAAGTATTTCTGTACGTTAAAATTAAAATCGTAGCAAGTATAAAACACGAGAATTGTTTGTATGTACTTATAAAAATAATACATAGAATCCAGATGTTTTCATTCGGAGTTTTGGGGACTCAATTCTAAGTTAATTAAGCTACAAAACGTTTACTGGCAAGGAGAACCAAACTTTACCTTAACCTCGTGGCCTTGTTTAGGTGGGCCAATAAGCAACCATTGGACGGAGAATTTTTTTGGCTGCCGAAAGAGACGAAAATTACAGTAAATGTATGTGTTCAGATAAAACTGTGCAAGAAAAAGATTTCAAACGGGTTTCAAGGAAAAAAACCAATTACTGTATATAGCATTTGAGACGTGCAATACAGTAATAGAACTCCCGAACATCGCATCTCCCAAAATTTACCCTTTCCCGCAGTAGCATGTATATTAGTGACGATACTGAGAAACTGTCGATACAAAGTATTAGATGGGGATTGTATCCAATAGGCAGAAAGAGGAAACGGTCATTCAAGATAAGGAATCTCATTCCTTGTTAGTGGATATTGGGGAAGTAATAAATTTTGTATTTGGAAAATTATAATCACAATGCCTCTCTCACTCTCTTTTATGTTTGGCCGAGGTTTTACGTTTTGTCTTTTCAAAACATTTTAGATGAAAATTTTAATTATGTTAATGTTTCATTTCTTTCTTAATTTGATTATGTACGTCTTTTATATTTTATGTTCATTATATTCATGTTTAACAATGATAAAATTTTACACAAGTTATTTAATTGAAAATTTAAATTACATGCAATAAATATAATTTGTTCAACAACTTTTAAAGATATTCTCCACTTTATATACCATGGTGATGCTGCCAACAAGAATCCTTCTGGAAGAACAAAAGTTCTCACAATTTTCAAGGCATGGATCCTCTCATTTTCACCCTGGCAAATTAAATAAACTTCGTGGTCGTGCTCCAGCACCAAACTTTGAGACTCTATTCTAAAACGAATTTATTCTAATGGAGCATTGAATTGGTCCTCCGTAAACACATATATAATTGCCTTGATTAGCTAAATTAGGTAATTAGACCTTAATTACCGGCCACCATCTTGGCCAATATTCTAAGGAGTTTTTCTATTTAATTTCATGTCTGCACAATATTCTAATCAGAACTTAATCCCTATGCGGGTGCTTAACGTTTAGCACGTATTCATTATCCTCTAATCATTGCTTAAGTATTTAAATTAATTAAGGACAGCACATGTGTACATGGATCTTCAACTTTACCTTATTCTATTCTTATATTGAACTGTATACTAGATCTCGTACGTTGAAAGCTGCGTAGTTAGTTGCTTAGACAAGAAGACGCCTGAAGACAGCCACCCCATGTGAAGATCTATAAAGAGCATGTTATATAAATTCAAGCTTCAAATTAAATTCGGAAGAAGTGCTGAAGCTCACGGAGAACATCAATGTATATACTATTGTTCTCATCTGTGCAGTTTGTCTGCAAAAGCCAAAAAACGCAGCGCGGTTATTAATTAATTAGGTGCCTAGTCGGTGGACACAAATGGTAGAATGAGTTGGATGGAACCTTAAATGCCCTTCACAGATGGGCATTACTTTCAATCCTCAGCCAGCTTTGTTCCATGTCGTTTTAGCTTAGTGGGGTTAGTAAAACTTCTGCAAATACCCAACACCAACATTTATAAAACCGGGCACCATGCAAGCAGTGGCGAAGCGGATCGGCTGGAGTAGCACTAAATTTAATGGCTTTGCTATAAGTACACGCACTACCAAATATAACGTTGTTGAAATAAACAAAATTGTCTGCAAAAAAGATCGTCCAATAAATGGTCACAAAAGTTCAGTATCAAAAAATTATCAGTGACATTTTTAAAGGAATCGTCATTCAAAATATTTTGCTATGACCATTACTTTGTCGCTAAAAAGAATAGGCAATGAAAGAAGAAATAGTCAGCATATCACTTATTGTCCCATTTAATTTTGGTAGGTAAAAGTAATTAGTTTCATTAACCTAGGCATAGATAATAATGTTTATTGTAGATTTATTTTCGTAGCAGAATATGTTTAGCTTCAAAAATTAAAGCATAGCTAAATGTTATTATAAACATTTTGGAAAGTGTATGTTAAAAGATTTGGTGACGATTTCATATCTATAACTAAAAACTTTTAGTAACAATTATTTATTTTTAATTTAACTTCCCTATTACCAATTTAGTATTTAGTTATAATTATTAACAACATTTTTAGTTCATGTTATTGTTTTAATATGGTTTGAATTATAATTAAGTCACATTTTGTAATTATTGTTGGTGCATATTGTTTAAATAATAATAAAATAAAACAAAATATTTCATAATTAAAAATGAAATCCATTTTATACAAAATCATGTAATTAAATATTAATTACAAAACTTAAGAAAAAAATTTATTGACAAACTAATACTCCTCACATCACTACTACTGACATACTGTGACTCAAGCATTTGTTTGACTATCTTTTTTAGCTTGGTCAACTCTCTTTCAGTATGGTCTAGTTTTTACTCATTACGTTGTAATTTTTCTTGACTACGATTTAACTTTTCTTCATTATATTGTAACTAAGCCCTAAGCGACCAATTCTCCTCTTGAAGTGTCGTTACATATGCTGGTCGTAACGAAGATGAACCAATTGACTTAGGGTTATGCCCAAGACATTTGAAATACCCTGATCTTGTACCAAGAACATTATTGCAAATGTCATCCACATCGGGCTCATTCCCACCAGACAAAGATCTCTGCAACAACTCATGTATCTTGTCCTACAATTTAAAACACAAAATTGAGATGTAATTCAAATATTATGACTTAGTATTACATAAATACGTAAGTTCAAAATTTTGTACCTACATAATTATTTTGTGCCTCTTCAGACGTCCAGCCTTCACCTTTCTTATAGTGTGTTAGCTTATACAGTGTAATAATATCACACTCTTGTCCACGGAGTTGAGTTTGGCTGTGTTATATGAATGAAAAAAATTAAAAAAATTGGAACACAATAGATTATAGTGTATTAACTAATTGAATAACAACTTTTAAACATTACACTTACAAATTCTTGTTGTAAGACAACAAATGATTTGGAGCCAGTGTTGTGAGGAGTTTTCATTTTTTACTCTGTTAACCTTGGCTTTCTCACACTTTTCCTAAATAAAAACCAAAATTAATAGAAGGAAATATCAAGAGAATCAAGTTAAATCTTAACCTTCGCAGAGGCCCAATAATGACACATTTCACTCCAATTTTCTGGAGTCACTCATTTGGGAACATGTCTTCTTGCCTCCTCATCCGAAAGAAAAGACTTGTAGTATTTATGAAATCGATAACAATGATTATTTGCCCTTTGTTTTAACAGTGAACAAGCACAACTTAAAACTTTAGGGTTCTGGATATCAACAATATTGAGCTTCATCTGTGAATTACACATATAAGTTAACTTACTCTTTAAATAAGTAAAACCATAAGCATATAATAAAATGAATTTTAAAATTAACAAAACTTTGTCCAAAGCATCATGTAGCAAGTTGTCTTTCTTCAATTACCTAGTATGCTGAAGGCATGACAATTCATTCCTGATAATGACTCCCAACTCACTGAACAATTTTGTTGATTGGATCTTATCATCAGGACAATGTTGTATAGGGTCAATATGAACAGACAAGTTGTTGTTCATTGCAACATTCATGCGTTGCAACTTAAATCCTTTAGTGATACTTCTACCTTTTTTTCTTAAGCTGGTATTGGATCCTGACAATAAAAAGAATAATGATAAGAAAAACACATTAAACATGTAAATATATATTTGAACATAACTGTAAATATAGATGATTAACAATAACAGACCTGAACATCTCTTGGCATTAGTTGAGGTAGATATAGGTTGTTACTGACTGCCTTCATCGATATGGTCAAATTGATTTAGTTGTTGTGGGGGAGGAACATCTTTAGTAGGTGCCACCCTCTTTCCCTTGTTTCTACTAGGTTCCATTATATTAAATATATATAAATGAAATATCAACATAACCCATAATCTTTACTTAAGCATCAACATTCCACATGAATATAAGTGAAACACAAGTCAAAACTAAACATTCAACATAAACATAAATCAAGCACCAACATTCTGCATAAACATAAGTAAAACATCAACAATATGCATTGATTTATCCTTAATAAACATAAGTAAAACATCAACAACATAACTCAAATATGAACATAACATTTCAAACATTATAAACAATTTATTTTCATTCAATCATCATAATCAAGATTTTGAAAATCATCATCATTAATTTCATTATGATTGGATTCTTCATCACTAATATATTCGGCCAAAGCATCATCATTGTCATTTAATTCATCCTGATTATAGTCTTCTTCTGTTTGATTTAAAAAATTGGCTTGGACTTCATCCAATTGTACTATGTTCGGATCAATATCTCTCCTATTAATGATGATGTATCTACATCTTCTATTTGAATGGCTTCATTATTGAACTCTAATCCAATCTCTTGATAAACTTCATCTACATCCTTATTGAATTGACTATTATCCCTTTCAAAAAAATCGAAGACATTTTGATGTTGAAACTTTTGAATAACCTTCCAATTGCTACCTAACATAGTATCATTGAGGTAGGAAACTTGCTTCACTTGACTTGCAAAGACAAAAGGATCATTATTATACCATATCTTACTAACACTGATGCTAGTAATATTCCTGTTCACTTTCATATCAATAAGATTAAACCATTTGCATTTATATAGAACAACATTCTTATCCTTGATGTAGTGCAACTTTATTATTTTAGAGAAGACGTTGTAGAAGTCAATAAATTTATCGTCATGACATCCCTCAACAACAAACCCACAATTTTGGCTTCTAAGTCGACTATCTCGATCTTGTATGTGAAATCTCACTCAATTAACAATGCAAATTGTGTAATTTTTCCTACAAATATGAGCTCCACATGCCAAATTATATAATGTTGTTGTCGCTTCTTGCACATTACGGTTATGCAACCGTATCATCTGTATGACAAAAAGAAATTAGATGTTATTCTGACATATAAATTGTTATATGTTTATAATATGTAATCAATATGTAACTTACTCGATTTCCAGACCATGATACAAACTTCAGCTTATGTCTTTGTTCAACATTAATAATCCATTTGCTGCGAATAAACTCTTTGTGCTCTCTATTTAAAAAAAGTAAATGGCAATAAGGAAATGAGATTCAATGAACAAAATTCTAATATGATTGTTTGAATCAAAAGGAATATACATACTCCATATATATATATCGAATTTCTCACAATTGTTCAAAATATGCAATGGGTGATTTGGAATTCGTCGTTATTTAACTACATATATTTACCCACACCTAGTGGCCTAACTTTTTGGGAGAAAGTTGATAACCCACCCACATCATCAAAATCAAAGTTATGTTGTGCTCTGTTAAATCTTATTTCCACATCACTTAACTACATTGAACAAAATGTTAAGCCTTCATTTGCTATATAAGCCTCTGTAATAGACCCTTCAGGTCAAGCTTTATTATGTACATAATACTTAAGGGAGCATAAAAAATTGAATAAAATATAAAAAGTTAGGAATTGATACTAAAAAATAACTTTTAAAAAAGTGAAAGTTAATACGAATTACCTTTCAATCAGGAAAATCCATTGAAATTGAACCGGTCCATAGAGTTTTGCTTCATAAGGTAATTGAATTGCTAAATGAACTATAACATCAAAAAACGATAGGGGAAATACTAGTTCAAGCTTACATAGAATGAAAGTTATGCCTTTTCTCATTTTGTCAAGCTCTTCAACTTTAGGTGTCTTGTAAGATAATTGCTTTAAAAACTCTCAATTGACTCCAAGTTACGGACACATCCTTCGATAAATACCTACATATTCCAATAAGAAGTAATCGTTGCAAAAGTAAATAACAATCATGGCTTTTCAACCTTGATACTTTTCCCTCTTTAACATTTACGCAATGACCTATATTTGATGCATACCCAACAAGAAACTTCATTGATTGAAGAAACTGATAGAAAGATTGCTCCTCCATTTTTGACATGTTGTAACAAGCAGAGGGAATAATGTATGACCCATCATCTCTTCTTTTCAATTGCAAGTCTAGTCTTAATTGCGTCTTTCAATTTTCCATCAATTCCTATCACATTTTCTACAATTTAATTAGATATATTTTTCTCAATATGCATCATATCAAGATTATGCCTTAATAGTAATTCCTTCCAATATGGCAAATTAAAAAAAAAGCTTTTTTATTCTAATTGAGTTCAACATCATTTCTCTTTCACTTTCTATTACTTGGGTGTTTGCCAAGTGTAATGTCACCTAAATGTGATAGTTGGTTAATAATATCGTCACCGGACAACTACAATGGAGCTTCACGTAATTCTACTTTGCCATTAAACAATTTACTTCTTCTTCATCTATGCCCATGTTCCAAATAACAATAATGACCCATATAACATATTTTACTTTGTCGCCTCATTGAATAAGTTTGATAGTTACACACAGGATAAGCCATATACCCTTTAGTGCTCCACCTAGACAAATTCCCATAAGCTAGGAAATCATTTATAGTTCACAAGCATGCATTACAAATGTTTGACCTTGAAAAACATCAGAAGTTTGTAATCCAAATTGCCATAGATCATTTAAGTCATCAATTAATGGTTACATGTATACATCGATATCCTTACCAGGAGTAGTAGGTCCTGGAATAAGCAAAGATAATAACATAAAAGGCTCCTTCATACACTTCCATGAAGGTAAATTGTATGGCACTAGAATTATCAACCGCATGCTGTATGATGAACTCATATTATTGAAAGGATTAAATCCATCTTAGGCTAATCTAAGTTGAACATTACGACAATACTATGCAAACCATGGAAACTTTCTATCAAATTATTTCCATGCCATTGAGTATGCTGGATGATGCATAATATTATCATCAATGCATTCGTCTTTATGCCACCTTATATCTAGGTTGTTTTTGTTAACATAAAAAGTCTTTGTAATTGTGGTTTAATACGAAAGTATCGCAAGATTTATTTGGTATCATTTTCCCTCTCCCATTATCCAGTTGCCACCTTAATGTACTATAAATTAGACACTCCTGAAGATCTTTACTTTCCTTCAAAAAAAGAACATCATAATTACAAGTATGAATTGAAATATATTCCAATCTAAGGTCCTTAACAATTGCTTTGAATCATAGTAAGATTTGGGTAATTTTTGTCCAACAGGTAATGTATCGTTCAATAAGTTAATTAACATGTCAAAGGAGTTGTTATTCTATTTATTACAGACCTTAAAATGCAACAACTTGACAAGAAAAGATAGTTGAGAGAAATTTGAGCACCCCAGATATAATTCTTCTTAAATAACTTTCAATAAGTTCTCAAAATAATCTTCTATAATACTACCAATAATGTTAGACATACCTGTTTCATTCATACTCTCCATATAATTCCCATAATTGTCTAACATCTCGTCAATCTCATCATCACCATCATCATTAACATCACAATCATCTACATCATTATTGTTACTATCATCATAACTTGAACCACCATTTCCACTACAACTTGCTTCCTAACGTTCACCATGATAAAGCCATGGAGTACATAATTTATTTATGCCTCGGATTAGCAAGTGATTATATACCACATCTTGACTTTGAAAGTTGACATTTAAGAAATCGATGCAAGGAAAATGAATATGACATTAATCACCCATTTGATGTTGTAATTTGCATAAAACTCTTAACTCCTTCTGCATATTTAGTGGACCATTTTTCATGAGACATCAAACTCTTATCTATGTAGCTATACAATAAAATAAGATAATCGAATTAAATGTATTTCTCGTTCAATATTACATTACAATAAAAGTTATTATTAATTAAGGTACGTGGCATTCTTTACACCTGTGAATTGAGAAAGGGACTTTTTGCTGTCGCTCCTAGGCTCATGAAAATTTTCACTGATAAGCCTCATTAGAGCTGCGTCATTGGTTTCCGGCCTATATACCATCCTAAGGTAGAAGTTATTATCCACTAAATTCATATCAATTTAATGTTACAATAATTCTATCTACAAATTATGTTTTTTTAAAAAGTTTTTTATAAAGTCTTGTTTTGACTTTATTTCATCATTTGGTGCATATTTAAAGACGTAATATGGTTTATTATGAATATCATCCTATCACTAATGAAATCTAGTCAAGAATTAAATGTGATCTCTTTAATGTAACTTGTAGTGATAAGCTTAAGACTTTGGTCCAATGAGAAAGTGATGGAAATCATCAATTACATAACTACGATAAAACAATTCATAAATGCCTATAATACATATGAAACATTAATTAACAAGCAGATTAAATTGATGGAAAAATGGATCATTCAAGTTTTAAAGTAAAAGACAAACTATTTCAATAATTGTATCAAAACAAATGATAAACTAATTAAAGTCAGTTGCTCATTCAAGTTTGTTCACATAGATCGAAAGCAAAGAAACACTAAGGTACGTGACATTGTTTACACATGTGAATTGAGAAAGGGACTTCTCACTGTCGCTTCTAGGCTCGTGGAAATTTTCACCAATTAGCTTCATCAGAGCTGCATCACCGGTTTTCCAGCCTATATATCACCCTATGTTTCTAATTGTGCTTGCAAACCACAACACAAAGCTTAGTTCTTAATTGCAATCACACAAAACCTAGGAAAAAATGGTGTACTATTAAATCTAAACATATGTGGACATTAGTTGGACGACTTACCTAGACGGACAAATTTTAGCAGAGTATAAAGAAGAACAACGGTTGGTGAGTTATTGAAGCTCTAAAACACATATTATAGCCTGCGAAAAAAATTCATATTTAATGTAATACAACATTTATAGAGAACGAATCACTTATATTGAAAAATATTCAACTTTTAAAGGGTATACAACAAAATCAGAGCAAAATCTTTGACTTGTAGAGAAGTCATTTAGAACATAAAGATAATTTTAAAGGTCAGCTTGTATTAACTCAGTAAAGATCCGTTTAAATTGAATGAATCTTAACTTATAGTGTTATTAAATTATTTAAAAGGGTGAAGAGGATGACGCCATTTGTGTATTTTTTTTTCTCGTCAAATATGTTTGACGACAAACATATGTTTCACCACAAAATGTGAAATATTTTTCCATGAAATTCAAATATCGTTGCAAATTGTCTAAAATTTTGCTACTAAATTAATAAACCATCTCCAATTCAAAACCTTTTGATATAATTAATTCTTTTGCTAAATTGATTAATTAAAAGTATATATTACAATCAAAATTTTAACTAAATTTGTTTTACAATTATGCAATCAACATCATTAACATCAAGTATTGGAAATTATTAATATATAATGTTCATTACCATTTTCTAATATATTGGAAAGAATTTCTGATTAAACTACTACTATTATTGTTATTATCTCTAGTTAAAAACTATATCTAACTTCGTAAACACAAACATGTCTCATAGATGAAACATTACTATCTTCTTCAATGGGTTATGTTAATTTTATAACATGTTTTCTCGCCTACTTTTTATTTCTTATAAGTTAACATAATACTATTTCTATTCAAACAATACTTTGGTGTTTTATACTTGGATAATTTTGTTTATAAGTTTGAATAGATTTGTATAACTACTAGATGTGAAATGAGTCCTTACTAACTCTCTCTCAATCTATTCAGACCTTTTCATCCAAGTATCCATTGGTACATTGTGTATAGAAGAAGTTTGATGCAATTTTTCAAACAATTTTTTCATAAAATGATTAATTAAAAAAATATAAGGTCAAATTTGTTAACTTAATCAAATATTTTTCAAATTATTTCTAATAAACTACTACTATTATTATTATTATTATTATCATATATGGTAATTAACTTAATGTATTATCAAAATTTTTTAATTAATCAAATTGGCAACTTTTTTTTGTACATTGAACAAATTGTACTTTATTTCTTTCGACAAAATCGAAAACGACATTGTTTACCTTAACAAAAAATAATGTCGTTTTGTATTAGGTTTTTATCACTAACAAAACAAACCTCTCTTCATTTTCATGTGAGCCATCAACATTCACAGTCTAATAACCATTGTTCCCACTCTTGTGCTTGTTTCATGTATTTTGGTCGTCATCGGCGAAGAAGCATCCTTAACTGTGTTGGTATTGTTTTTTATTTCTATTCTCAAACCGTCCATCTTGTGTTGAGTTTTAATTATACCTTTAGGTGTATATTGAAAGTTCTTTTTTCTGCATTTATTGTATGGGTTGTGTTTTTAGTTGTGATTCGAAGATGATTTATTGTTTTCCTTTGTTGATTGTATAAAGGTTGACTTCTTTTTACCTCCTTTAATGCTTCTTTCAGCACAACCTACAAAATATCTGATGAAATATCTTAAAGAGTATTTAACTTTTTTTGTAATAATAGTAATATAACCTTATATAGATAATATTATATTTCTATACATCAAGAACATGGTCATCTGTAATAATCTACTCTAAATTTTACATTTTAGATATGATATAAAGGGTAGGGTAAATGGATTACTTTTATTTTAATAAGGCTAACTTTCTTCTCAATTACCACATTTATGTATAACTACTATACTGTAGTACTTTCACTTATCATCAAAAACTTCATTGAACATAATGAATTTTATTGTAAGCTCATTTATGCAGAATATAACTCTTAACATAATTCACGACATGACGACTAGTTTCTGATGGTGGAAATTCATTTCATTAGGAGGAATATAGCAAAATTGTCCTTACTGAACAAAACACCAATGCAGAACAAATCCCTTCTTCATACAATAATAATCATTTGCTTTCCATGGCTGATCTTCTTCTTCAAGGTTTTTAGTATCATCCAAACTAAGTCACTTTCCTTATTAT
>JAOQMP010000004.1:28335320-28361241 GCA_027563575.1 Erythroxylum pedicellare
TTATTAATAATAAATATTTTCATTACAAAACTGTAACTGAAGAAGATAAAGTTATATGTAAATACACTTGCTTTCCAAGGCACTATGTTTACATAACTCCAACAGAGAGTTAATAAGCAATCCTTTAACTTCAAAATTCACATCAAAATTAGGGCAAGCAGCAGTAAATAGATCATAATTCAAGATAGAGGCATGAAGGAAATACACAAATATGCAAGATAGAGGCAGTCACTTCCCTAATGGTCCTCCTTCTTTGATTTTCATTATTCTCACCAACTCACTCCTGCTCCCTATTACCTCCATTATCACCATTCCTTGGTTGGTTAGCATTAAAGTTATGGTTTTGTAGAAAAGTTGGGTTTTCAGCCATTATCACTCCTCCTCATGATTCGCTCTCACTGCTTGGCTAACTAGACTCCACTAAAATGTTCCCCCCTTCAACAACTACCTTACTTCTCTCTTTTTCTCTCCTCTACTTTCTGATTTTTCTCAAACGTCTCTAAATTTCAAGGTAGAAAGGTAGAAGCTTGCTATTTTGGGGCTTGCAAGGAAACAACTTAAATAAAAATAAAAGGTAACAAAACTGACTTACAAGCACACAAAGTCAAATAAGAAAAATGAGATGTGATGGATGCAAGTGTGTAGGTGTGTGAAAGTATGTATGCAAGTAAAGTATATATGTATGGATCAAAAAGTAATCAAAAGAATGATCTAAACTATGTGGGTGCAAAAATGCTAAATATGAAAAGTGCAAAAAGTTCAGTTTCCTATTGTTTTTGTTTTCAAAATTTTGATGCTATGCAAAAATGAAATCCTATACTATTGACAAGTATGAACCTAAACTATCAAGAATGCAATTTAAAGAAAAAAGCTCCTAACCTCACTTAGCAGCAAAATGACAAAAGCTAACCTAAAGAACAAATTTCTTGGTTCCCCAGCAATGGCGCCATTTTGATTTGGACCTTTGTTTATAGCCTTAGAGGTCAAATCAAAATAATAATAATCCAAGGATTGCAACATAGGATGCAACGTCAAGTCAACTCACTTAATCGGAATCTAAAACGAATGGATCTAAGTTAACCTATGTGTTATGAAAAGTAAGTTAATTTAGTAAGGAGGGGGTTTTGATCTTTGAAAACATTGACTGTACTAAATTAAATGGTAAGAAAAAATATGTAAGATATATTTTTGGGTTTTTGGAAATAGAAAATAGAAAGATTAAGGCAATTGATCAAATAGTGATAGTATCTTATTGAAAATGAGCTTTGGCTATCATAGTTCAAAACTAATTTTATGGGATTGGAAATCACTAAGTTTCAAATGGGTGAACGTTAAAGAACTCTTTAAGTCCAAGATCTTAATCAATGGGACTCCATTTCTTAAAACCTTGTTAAATGCTCATAGTGTGTGTAGTGGATAAGTTAATGCAGCAAGTCACTTTGGGATCTAGAATCAACTCAATATCAAACACAACTATGCCAGATAAAAGAGATTCAATAAGATCACAAATAGACATATATGAGACTTCATATATATAAGCTCAAAGTTCTACATCAACAAATCCAAACCATACATTGAATATCCAACACCTGATTAAACTATAATCAAGAATGTTCAACTACAAATTACAAATCCTAAACCTAAGAGTTAATAAATCATAGCTAAACATGGATTAAGCTACTCCCTTTTTAAGTCCATTGAACTCTAGCCATTGCTACATCTTCAAGAGGTGAAAGAGACGCCTAGCCATGCATAGCTCTAAGAGACTTCAAAACTGATAAGCAATTGGACAAACCCATGCTAATGGTTGATGGTGAAAAATAAAAGAAAATGAGATGAATGTGGGAGAAGTCGATGGTGTGATAGATGTGGAAGATGGAATATGGATATGTTATATGACAACTCTCCTTCTCTCTTTTTGTATGTTAGCCCAAAATAGGTTTCTTTTCAAAAAATTAGTTGCTAGATCGGGTTGCACAGTGGGTTAATTTTTAAAAATGGCTTGGGTTTGGTGCTAATTCGAAGGTGTCACTGCGGTGAAAAGATGAGTTTACCACGACAAACTTTTCCCAAAAGATTTGCTCAATATCTGTTGATCTTACCACGACAAAAGCATTATTCTCACCACGACAAACTTTAGTCGAAAGTTTTTCTTCAAAGATCTTATTTCACTGCGGCGAAACATTATTCTCGTCGTAACGAACTTACCTGTTACCCTCGTTGATTTGTTGACTTATGCTCTTGGTCTTCACTTCTTGGCTCTACTTCTTGAATGTCCTACAATGAAAAATAGTAGTTTACAATATCAATTGTTCTAAAAATCAATTAAGTGCAATTACTAATTATTTGTGACAATTTTACCCTCAAATTACATTAATTCAAAACAAGCACTCATGAGTTAAATTAAGCATAAAATGTAATAATATGAACCAAAAAGTATAATAAAAACCATGAAATTGTCATCAAATGATATAGGAAAGTTGGGTTCAATCACTTCCTCAACCAAGTTTTAGCTTCTTCTGATCGTTTGTCCCATAAAAGTCCACTACCTTATATTTCCTGAGCTTATCAAATTGCTTTCCCTTCTTAACTGGGGCCGGAGCAGAAGTTTGTAGCATTTTGCCCATCGCCTGGACAAAAGCCTAAGTAAAGGCTTGGAACAACCTAGGATCCAAAGCAGTAGATACTTGCTCCTGTGGACAAGAAGACTCATGCATCTGTGATTGAGAGGGCCCACTACCGTGCCTTACTAAAGCCTTAGCATTTCCTGAGGCTCTAGACTCATCAGTACTCTCCTCTCTTGGTAGAGAGTCAGGTGCAATTGATCCTTGTAAATCTCCTCATATCCTTCTACAAGGTGGCATCTTACTACTTCAATTTAAACACTAATGATTAGCTTACATTTAATTTTAATTTTATTTCCTACATGTATGTATGATATGTATGTCACTTAATGCACTTATTCAATTCATAATGAAAACAATTTATCACACATCATAAAAATTTATACCACTACATATTATAAGCCTAGGAATCCTAAAATTCTAAGCTCTGATATCAAACAAAGTTGGCGCCGGGTCCCGTTACCGATCTCGAGCTGACCATTTAAGACAGTTGGGTAAGGATCGTTTGAAAGAAAAGTCAAAAACTTCCATTGAAAAGAAAATTTTTCCGTCAGCAGTGGCGGGTTTGCTGTGGCAAAGTATATGTTCACCACAACGAAGATATGGGAAAAATCCCAAGGACCTTTCGGGAGAAGTTCCCCATGGCTAACATTTTCTTTCGCTGTGGCAAACTCTCAAGGTTGAGTGACCGGACCCTTCAAGATAATTATGTCACAGCGAAAGTCTGGTTTCGCCGTGGCGAAGTCCTTATATCAAATCCAAGAACCTCTTGGGACAAATAAGCTATAGTGAAAGGTTGGCATTATCGTGAAGATGTTGCGAAAAAATTAGGTAAAATTACCCTTCGGAAAAGGTTCGCCATAGCCAAGATCTGGCTTTGCTTCGGTGAAACCTTTGAATCGCAATGCAGAAACCTAACATTTAACACAAAATTTAGCACACATATAAATACCATTTCCAGAACCATCACAACTCAACCACAAGATAAACATAAACATACACAAAGGAACTTCTTCAAGTCTCATTCTCATTACTAGAACAAAATAGAGTTTGAACAAGAATTTGTTACATATCAATAACTTAATACAAATGGATGCTCAATGTCTGATATACTTATAAAGCTATCGAAACATATATTCACTAACTTAGTTACAAAATATCTCTAACTATCTTAGAGTTTCCAATGCCTTGTAAGGATTAACAATCTTCTTGTTCTACACCTGCAGACTAGAAAATAATGGGTTAACTGTAAAGCTTAGTGGCCAATATATTTAAAGCCATCGGTAACGAGCCACATAATCAAGCAGATGTATATATATATATATATATAGACATCTATAACTCATTCAATCTAGCAATTAGATCATCGACAATTCTAGTTCACAGATTCAAAGTAAAGGCGATGTCATCACATTTAGCATATCAAATCATAACATAAAATTATACATCATACTTTACAAATCGAATGAAATGGATAAACAAATAGCTTGAGAGTCCCATGGGTCGAAATGGAGAAACCGAAGTTCATACCATAAACAAAATGAGTCCATTCTTAGGATCTCATATTCCACAAGCGGGCAGTCGGGATAAGGCTATAGGTCCACGTGCACGAGACTAATGAAATGGTTTCTCTCTTGCCCAAACATAAGCAAATATTCATGCTCAATTCAATTCATCACATTTTCACATTTTCATGCTTTTCAAGCTATTTCCTCTTTTGCTTATACAAAATGTCATAACATGGTAATAATCATAATGCATTTTCCATATTCACAACAATTGCATTTCAAACAATTAAACAGATACACATACAAGTAAACAATTTCCCATTCACACAATAACTATAAACACATTACCCACGTAATTTCTTGTTAATCCAAGCTCAAGATTGCCTTTTTGCTTGCTCTTGAGTAAGGTTTCCTTGATTCCCTTCAATTAAACCAAGTTTTTATTCAAAACGATATCCCCATAGAAATCTATAAACTTCAATAATCAAAAATAAAAAAATTAAGCTTAAACTTAAGCTACCCATAGTTTATCTAGGTTAGAAAACTAAGACCTAGGTTAAAATCCATGAAAGATCAAAATGGTTTCTTCTTTCTTGACCACGTGTCGTTACGCTAATCAAAATAAAATAACTAGACCTACTACTATAGCAGTGGTGAGTCTAAGTCGATCCCATAGAGAGTGTTTGTAAAGTTTATGAAATGAAATTAATCGGTCTTTAAGTTCAACAGGGGTTTTGGATTTTGAATGAAGAAAATAAAATAAAACTAACTAATAAGAACAAATTAAAGAAAACATGCAAAAAATTATAAAGGTGGGGAATTAGGTAGTGAACCGGTTTTTTGGTTCCATCTCGGCTTACACCCTAATAAAGCATATTTTATTGATTTGTTGTTCTTTAACCTCTCCTAACAACTATTAATCGTGGATTAATAATTAACTCAAGTTTTCCCTTAGGTAGTATTTAATCAAGATATGATCATTAATTAAACCTAACTACCGAACAACCTAGGATACGATCTCTAGATTTAATTAGGCAGTAGCATTACGAATTAGGAAAACCAATTAATCAAGGCAATAACCACATACCATGCGTCATTTAACCTAGGTTATGTTATCCATAATGATTACGAATCATCAGTCGCTACACATGAATTTCAACATAACAATTACAGATTATATCGAAATTCTAACAATGGGTTTGAAATTATTGATTCAATGAACGCATTAAAATCATCAATTCACAATACCCAATGAGTTCATACACAAATAACCGAACAATAACGAAAATCTGATTATCCATACACAATACCCAATTCAATCAACACAAGGTAATATAATCAATTCCTAATGAGAGAAATAAACAACAAAATAATAAAAAATACTTAATCGTGGTCATCGGCGTTGATGTCACCTTCGAACCGGAGTCGGGATATCTAACCCTTCATGAGTCTTTCCCAAAAAAATGCTTTAACATATAAATTTCCTCATCTAGATCACCATTCAAGAAAGTTGCCTTAATATCCATTTGGTGCACATAAAGCTTAAACAACGAGGCAATAGAAAACAACATCCTTATAGATGCAATTTTAGTAATAGGAGAGTAAGTATCAAAGAAGGCCAATCCTTCCTTTTGTTTAAAGTCGTTAATCATAAGTCTTGCCTTGAACCTCTCAATGGTTCCTTCAGATCTCAATTTATTTTTGAAAATTCATTTACACTCTAAAGGCTTACAACCTCGAGGTAGATAAACTAAAACCCAAGTTTTATTAGACATGATTGACTCTAATTCACTATCCATAGCTTCCTTTCAAAAGGTAGAATCCACAGAACTCATTGCTTCCTCATAAATTTTGGGTTCTTGCTCAATAATATAAATTACTACAAAACCGTCATCTATCTTCTCAGACTTTTTCACCACAAAGGAAGTAATAAATTCATAACCAAAAATAGTGGGTACTCTAGCTCTTTTGCTTCTCCTTTGTTTAACAATTTCCTCTTCCTCTATGTCATCATTAGTAGAAGAACTAAGGATAGATTCTTTAAGAGTTTGTGCACTTACTTTCATAGGAAATATATCTTTAAAGAATGTTGCATCTTTTGACTCCATAATTGGTCTATATGAGTTAGATCCCACTTCCTTAACCATAAATCTATAGGTAGCACTATTAGAGGCATATCGCAAAAAAATTGAATAAATGGTCTTAGGCCCAATTGTCTTCCCCTTATGTTCAGGTAGAGCAACCTTAGCAAGACACTCCCACACTTTCAAAAAAATGCCAGTTAGGTGGATAACCTTTCCAAATTTCATAAAGGGTTTGATACATTTTCTTATGAAGGACTCTATTTAGAACATAACAAACTGAAATAATAGCTTCCCGTAAATAAAAACAGGTAATCTTGAGGAAATCAACATTGCATTAATCATGTCTTTGAGTGTTCAATTTTTCCTCTCGGCTATTCCATTTTGTTCAGGTGTATAAGGTATTAAAAAATACTGAATAATACCAACTTTTTCATAAAAAATAGTAAGAAATCAGTACTTGTTCGAGTTATCGAAGCCCCTAAAATAATTTTGATTCTTCAAACTTTTTGTAGTAGTCGTAGAACGAGGTCAAATCCCTAACGAAAACACTAATTTCTTAATTTCAAGTAATAAAATAAAAGGGGGGTTTTGATTAAGAAATTGATTCACTGAAATTAATACGAAAATAAATTAAATCAAATGAATTTAAATATGAGAAACTCAAGATTACCAAACTCCTATTCAAGGGAAAGATCTCATCTAATTGTAACGTTGATCATTGGTCTAAAAAGAATATTTTTATAATTCAAGCAGTTAGTCCGAGACCTATTAGGATAGCCGTAATAAGTCTCAAATTTTTCTAAATTAATTGGTTGAAACCCAACATTCAAACCAAAACTTATCATCTATTGACTAGGTATGATAGCATTCCATATCAAATAAATGATAGCAATAAGCTCCATGAAAAATACTAAACTCTAAATTAAATAGTGAGATACCTACAACTATTCAATTTAGTTTTCTTGTTTTTCATAAGTTAAATATGAAAATTCATAAATAACCTATTTGCTAATTGTACCAATCCTTCATGATAATTATGGATCATTGAATTCCTACATAGTGATAAAATAATCAATATTAAATTAAATTGTCAGATTAATCGAATATTAATCATTCATAAAATATAAGAACTCAAACAAGAAATAATTAAATTAAAATATGGATAAAAGTTTGAAACACAAAACCTCACAAAGTTACAATCAGAGTATTGAATCCCTTTGAATCAAAACAATTAAGTTTAGCCACACATGGCTTTTTCTCTAATACCAAAAATAGGAAAAAGACTAAGAATTGCGAAAAACATAAGAATCGAGAACCTCTTTTATTGTGAGGAACATCCCTTTTATAGGGTTTTCTAATTTAATCATAATCTAACTCTAACTTGTAAAGATGTCTATTTAAAACAAATTTAAATTCAAACTCCTACATGATAGGGATAAGAAGAAGTTTCCCAGTTAAACTCCAACTCTTCAAGTGATCAACATTATCCACTGCATCAATCTCTTCACTTTATCCAAATTTTGTAATTATCATCAATACAGTCCCAATTTCATGCAATCTCTACTTTCATCTCCTAAAACAAAACAAACATTAATTTTCATATTTAAACATCAAAATAAATCCAGAACAAGGGAGATAATATCAAATAATATAGCAGGATGAGATCTTATCAAATTCCCCCCCACCGGACTCATGCTTGTCCTCAAGCATATATCAATTCAATATATTAATCATCTTCATAACAACATCTCATCTCCTTTTGTGT
The DNA here is from genome assembly GCA_027563575.1 of Erythroxylum pedicellare. Taxonomy (NCBI): domain Eukaryota; kingdom Viridiplantae; phylum Streptophyta; class Magnoliopsida; order Malpighiales; family Erythroxylaceae; genus Erythroxylum; species Erythroxylum pedicellare. The sequence continues at coordinate 28,343,302 of JAOQMP010000004.1, forward strand.
CATCCAAAAATATCCAAAAGCTATTTCACATTTAAGGTTTAAGATAAAATAACAATCGAGAGAATAAGCACTCATAAGACACATTGTTAAAACATAGCATCTCATCAATTCCATCAAAAACAAATGAACAAGACTTGATACCCTCACAAGGATTTCACTCTATATGCTCAAAGTGTTTAAGGTTCATTAAACTCTCAAATCAAAACATAGCAAGTTATTTCCATAAGCTTGGTCAAGAATCATATCTCCACAACTAAACAAAATGAACCTAATGCATAAATCCAAAGGACTTAATAAGGGTTGTAACGTGGCTTAGGTAAGCTATGACAAAAGGAACTTTTTAGCTAAATAAATTGAAGGGAATCATACAAACTTATCCACACAAGTTTCAACTTAAATTAAAATACACTTGGTTCAAATGACATCTCTTTCAATCACTTTATCTTTTCTTTTCTTTTTTTCTTCTTTTTTCCTTTGCTTTTTTTAAACAAAAATATCAAAGAGGAGATTTTTTTTAATACTTCTCCTCCATTCTATAAAAAATCAAAACAATGTAACTTGAATCATTTAATTAACTTTTCATGGAAATAGTCAAAATACTATGCAAATAAGCTTGAAATAATTTCTTCAATATATGGGTTCAAAAGTATAGGATATCAACAAAAAAAAGGGTAAATTAGGCTTGTAGCAAGGTTATTTTGCAGAAAGAAGGTTAAGGCTCAAATTGGTTTTCTAAAGATAAAAAGTGAGGTAGGTTTGTTTAGGTTAAAAAATGGTTATCCTAAATGCCCTTATCATATTTATACATAAATTCATCAAGACCTCTCTTTCCTTTAAGCCAATAAATTTATGATTCAAAAATAAACAAATGCATCAAAGAAAGAACTAAATCAAAATAAAATAAAATTATCATGTTTTAGGTTACCTCTCAAAAAGCACAATTGTTTAACCTCATTATGCTCGATGGGGCCGATTCTTCTCAAACTTCTTCATATGATGGAAGTTCTACATCAATATTCATCACACTGGAAATTGTCATCTCCTTATAGAATGGTTTTATTCTATGTCCATTAACCTTAAAAATCTTTCCAGTGTCTAAACTTGTTATTTCCACTGCACCATGAGAAAAGATATTAGCAACAACAAATGGACTAAGCCATCTAGAACATAACTTACCGGGCATAAGGTTTAATCGAGAATTATACAATAACACTTTCTGTCCCACCTCAAATTGTTTCCTCAAGATTATATTATCGTGGAACAACTTGGTCTTCACTTTGTAAATTTTCAAATTTTCGTAGGCATCCAACCTTATTTCCTCTAGCTCTTGTAATTGCAACTTCCTTTCCTCTCTAGCTTTCACCAAATTAATTTTGCAACATTGCACCTCCCAATGCTCTATGTTCAATTTCCACCGATAGATGGCAAGCTTTACCGAAAACTAATCGATAAGGAGGCATTCTTATCAGTGTCTTGTAAGTTGTACGGTATGCCTAAAGAGCATCATCTAGTCGTAAACTCCAATCCTTTGGACTAGGATTCACAACCTTTTCTAAGATGGATTTCACCTCTCTATTCAATACTTGTGCTTGCCCATTCGTTTGTAGATGGTAGGCGGTGGCTACTCGATGATGCACTCCATACTTTCCAAATAACGTTGCCATAATTTTATTGTAAAAATGACATTCTTGATCACTAATGATGGCACGTAGGATTCCAAATATATAAAATGTTAGTTTTTATAAACCCTACAACAGTTGTAGAATCGTCAATTCTAGTGGATTTTGCTACCATCCATTTAGAAATGTAATTAACAACCAAAAGTATGTAAGAAAATCCACAAGATGAAGGGAAGGGCCCCATAAAAACAATACCCTATACATCAAATATTTCAACTATAAGAATTGGGGTTTGAGGCATTTCATTTCGATGAGATAATGTACCTGAGAAAATCCACAAGATGAAGGGAAGGGCCCCATAAAAAAATACCCTATACATCAAATATTTCAAATATAAGAATTGGGATTTGAGGCATTTCATTTCGATGAGATAATGTACCTGTCTTTTGACATCCATCATAACTTTTACAGAACACATAAGCATCTTTAAATAAAGTCTCCCAATATATTCCATTGTCAAAAACTTTCCTAGCAGTTCTTTTGGGGCCAAAGTAACCATTGCATGCATATTTGTGTCAAAAAGCTAAGACAGAATTTTGTTCATTTTCTGGCATATAATGCCTTATAATTTGATCAAAGCAAAACTTCCATAAGAATGGTTCATCCCACACATAATACTTTGCCTCATTTCTTTTTTTTTTCCTTCCTAAACTTACTAATGTGATAAGGTAAAGTTCCAGTAACTAAATAATTAACCAAGTCAGCGTACCATGGAACCATACTTTTCTTTTGGAATGATTGCACATCAGGAAAAGTTTCGACAGTAGGTAAAATATCTTCATCTCTTACTAAGCTACTCAAGTGATCTACTACTAAATTTTTCACACCTTTTCGATGCTTTATTGTCAAATCAAACTCTTGAAGTAGCAGAATCCATCGTATCAACCTCGTTTTGAACTTTTTCTTTGCCAGAAGATATTTCAATGCTACATGATCAGATAAACAATAACATTAGAGCCAAGCAGATAAGATATAATTTATCTAATGCAAAAACAATTGCTAAAAGCTCTTTCTCAATTATAGAATAATTGCACTGCACAGTATCTAATGTAATTCTCAATATACTTAGAAAATACACTCATCATGCATCTTTGGAGCACACCGAGAGCATTACAGAGATCGAATGACATTTGTATAAAAGCATACGTTCAAAAGGACACATGAATGTAGTCTTTTCTTGATCCTCTTGAGCAATTGCTATTTGATAATAACCTGAAAAGCCATCCAAAAAGTATAAACATGATTTACCTGCAAATCCTTCTAACATTTGATCCACAAATGGTAACAGAAAATGGTCCATTCTAGTAGCTAAATTAATCTTTCTAAAGTATATGCACATTCGTCACCCATTTTATACCCTCATTGGTACCAATTCATCATTCTGGTTTTGTATTACTGCCATCCTAATTTTTTGGGCCACAACATGCACTGGACTTACCCATTCGCTGTTCGAGATTGGATAAATTATACCTGCATCCAAATGTTTTAAATTTCTTTCATTACCACATCTTTCATTGTTAGATTAAGTCTTCTTTAGGGTTCACATTTTGGTTTAGCATTCTCATTTAAAAGAATTGTGTGTATGCAAATCATATGACTAATTCCTTTTATGTTTGCTAAAGTCCAACTAATTGCAGTTTTTTATTCTTTAAGTAGTGTCAAAAAATTTTCCTCTTTCCGTTCATTCAACCATTTTGAAATGATCGCTGGTAATGCCTCTCCATCAACCAAATAGACATATTTAATGTGATCAAGTAGGGCTTTCAATTCAATTTTCGGAGCTTGCAAAACAGAAGGTAGCATTTTTCTTGTGATTTATAGTAAGTACAGCCTTCAAAGTTTTCGAATCTATTGTATTGCTGATAACGACTTTATAACTTCACAAGTTTCATCAATTTGCTGATTCACTTCTAATTTGGCCTTAAACTCCAACTCATCTTCAATATTTTCTTCATTAAACATATCTTACAAAAATGAATCCATAATATTCATATGATAGCCAAATTGAAGATCATTAGGATATTTTATTACTTCAAAAGTATTGAACTTTACTATCTCTCCATCAAACTCTACAAAAAGAGTACCCTCATCCCATCAATTTTAGTCTTAGTCATCTTCATAAGTGGACTACCCAATATAATCGAAGTTGAATGTTCCACATTATCTCCATACATTTTCAATATGTAAAAACCCACTAGAAATATCAAACCATTAACTTGGACTAAAACATCTTCAATAACTCCACTAGAGCACACATACGAACGATCATCTAATTGGATAATCACGTTAGTTTCTTACAAAAAATTTAGATTTAAAGCTCAATAAATTGAGTATTGCATGAAATTAATAGATGCACCTAAGTCTAGCATGTCACGCTCAATTTTTTTTTATTACCAACAACACACGGAAGTGTAAACATACCTAGATCTTTACATTTTTTAGGTAATTTCATATTTATCACAACTGATACATTCTTACCCAAAATTATTCTCTCCTTTTCCTTCAACTTCCTTTTATTTATGCATAACTCCTTTAAGAATTCTACATATTTTGGAACTTGCTTGATGACTTCTAAAAGTGTTATATTGATTTCCACCTTTTCTAAAGTTTCTAAGATCTCTCTTTCATACTTATCATCTTTTTGTTTAGCCAACCAGTTAGGAAAAGGAGATAAATGTGCATTAATTAATATTGATGAAGATAAATCATTTTTTACCTTCGTTGATTCTTAAGTTAGAAGTTCTTCCTTCTTTTCTCCATCATCATGCTTTTCTTCCTCCATTGGTAAAGAAGTTCCAGAATGAATTTCCTTATCACTTCTCAGTCATTACACTCACATTCTCCTTAGGATTCACCACTGTTTTGGAAGGTAATTTCCCCTATGCTTGCACTTCTAATTTACTTACTGAGGGGGCTAATTGAGTGATATGATTTCCTAAGTTCTGAAGGCTTACCCTTGTTTCATGTTGAAATTGTTGAGTATTATTAACAAACGCCTTAACAATTTCACTAAAGACATACGTGAATTTGAAGATTAAAGTTGAGCATATGTAGGAACTTGAGGTTGATTATTAAAATTGTGAGGTTCATATCGTTGTTGGCCACCTTGATTTCTATAACTCAAGTTTGGATGATCCCTCCATCTTAGATTGGCCACCTTGATTTCTATAACTCAAGTTTGGATGATCCCTCCATCTTAGATTGTAATAATTAGAATAAGTGTCATACTTTTGTTGAGGTTGACTAGAAAATCCCCTTATTGCATTAACTTCTTGAAGAAAGTCTTGTTGCAATGTAGGGCACATACTCATAGGATGTCCAAAGAATGAGCATATTCTACACACTCTTGCTTATTACAATTGACCTACATCCATTTGATGAACTAGAGTGATTAAATAGAAATTTTCTCCATAAAAGTATTGAATCAGAAGTTGATCGAGAATTTGATCATGTGGACAGTTGGCACATAGCTCCTTAAACCTCTCCCAATATTTATATAATGTTTCTACTATAATTTCTCTTATCCCACATATCTTTTTCTGATATTCATAACTCTTGATGCAAGAAAGAACTTCTCCAGAAACATTATTTTCATCTTGTTCCATGTTGTTAGTAAGCCAGGTGGAAGATAATATAGCCAATCTTTTGCCTTATCTTTCAATGAGAACAGAAAGGCCTTAAGATTAATTTGTTCTTCCATCACCCTTTGTGGTTTCATTCTAGAATAAACAACATGAAATTCTTTCAAGTGTTTATGCGGATCTTCAATTGCAAGACCACGAAAATTAGGCAGTAAATGAACCAAACCATATTTCAATTTTAAATCTACCTCAACATCTAGAAATTGAATGCATGAAGGTTGTTGATTCAAATTCGGTGTTGCTAACTTCCTCAACATTCTGGGATTGAGATTTGCCATCTTTTTGCCTGCTTCTTGAAAATTAGAGCCTTCATCAATTGTTAAATCTACTTCAATTTTCACGTCTGAGGGTGAATGACTGCTTCCTCGCTTAGTTTCTATTCTCAAACGACACGTTGTCTTTTTAATTTCTGAATTATATTTCAATTTACCTGTCTGAGAAACACGAGTCATACAAGACAAGAGATTAGCAGTAACTGTAAAAATAAAAATGCAAAGAAATTAAGAAACTTGAAATAGTTCCCCGATAATGATGCCAAATTTTGATTGAGTTGTCGAAGCCCCTAAAATAATTCCGATTCTTCAAACTTTTTATAGTAGTCATGGAACCAGGTTGAATTCCTAGAGAACTAAACACTAGTTTTTTAATTTCAAGTAATAAAATAAAAAGGGGGTTTTGATTAAGAAAATGATTCACTGAAATTAATACAAAACAAATTAAATTAACTGAATTTAAATATGAGAAAGTTAAGATTATCAAACTCAGATTCAAAGGAAAGATCTCATCTAATTGTAACATTGATAATTAATCTAAAAGGAATATTTTTACGATTCAAGCAGTTAGTCCAAAACATATTAGGATAGTCGTAATAAGTCTCAAATTTTTCTAAATTAATTGGTTCAAACTCAGCATCTAAACCAACACTTATCATCTATTAACTATGTGATAGCATTCCATATCAAATAAACAATAACAATAAGCTCCATGAAAAAGACTCAACCCTAAATTAAATAATCGAGATACCTGTAACTATTCAATTTGGTTTTCTTATTTATCATAAGATAAATATGAAAATTTATAAATAACCTATTTACTACTTGTACCAATCCTTCACGACAATTACGAATCATTGAATTCCTGGATAGAAATAGAATAATCAAAATTAAATTAAATTGTCAGATTAATCGAATATTAATCATTCATAAAATATGAGAACTTAAAGCAATAAATACTTTGATTAAAACGTGAATAAAAGTTTGAAATACAAAACCTCACAAAGTTACGATTAGAGTATTGAATCTCCTTGAATCAGAAAGATTAAATTTAGCCACACATGACTTTTACTCCAATAACAAAAATAAAAGAAAGATAAGAATTGCAAAAAATGTAAGAATCGAGAACCTCTTTCTGTTGTGAGGAACATCCCTTTTATAGAGTTTTCTAATCTAATCCTAATCTAACTCTAACTTGTAAAGATGTCTATCTAAAACAAATTTAAATTCAAACTCCTACATGATAGGGATAAGAAAAAGTTTCCTAGTTAAACTTCAACTCTTCAAGTGATCGGCATTATCCACTACATCAATGTCTTCACTTTATCCAAAATTTGTGGTTATTATCAATAAAGTCCCAATTTGATGCAATCTCTACTTTTCATCTCCTAAAACAAAACAAACATTAATTTTCATATTTAAGCATCAAAATAAATCTAAAATAAAGGAGATAATATCAAATAATATAGCAAGATGATATCTTATCAGTACTAAACTCACCACGTCAATCAAACCTTAATCTCTTAATTTTCCTTTCCAATTGGTGCTCAACCTCAACTTTGTATTTTATAGACACTTCCTCTGCATCTCTTTATTTTCAATAAGTAAAGCTTAGCAATCGAGAACAATCATCTATAAAAGTAACATAATATCTCATTCCTCCTTTAATCACACAATTTTTAAAATCGCCCAAATCTGCGTGCACCAAGTCTAACAACTGTGACTCTCTCTCGGTCACTGACTTAAAAGGTTTCTTAGAGTGTTTATCCTTAACACAAATTTGACATTTTTCATTTCATTGGTGATCTGGTTAGGCAACAAATTTAGTCTTTGCATTCTCTTAATTGACCTCACAGTCACATGCCCAAGTCTAGAGTGGCATATATCTAGAGACTCAACAATATATGCATAAGAAGTGTATGCGTTCATTTCAACATCAAGTACAAACAAGCCCCTATTACAAAACCCTTTACCAACAAAGTTCTCATTCTTGTAAGAACTAGCTTATCATAATCAAAAGTAAGTTTAACACCAGTCTTGTTAAGCAACGCACCAAAAATCAAGTTTCTATATACATCAGGAAAAAATAAAACATTTTCCAATGCCAAAACTTTCCTAGAAGTGAGTTTGAGAGTGACATTCCTAACTCGTTAGACAAGAACTTTGCTATGGTTGCCCATGTACACGAATTCACCATTAGTAACATCATTCAACTCTATGAACAAATCCTTATTAGTGTAGATGTGGCATGTGATTCCTGTGTCAATGATCCGATCAACTAAGTTTCCAGTAAGGTTGACTTCAGATACCACAACAGTAATCATCTCCTTGTCATCATCACCAGCTTTAACCATATTAGCTTAAGGCATACCAAAGCTCTTCTGGTTACCCCACTGGTACCCTTTCTGGTTTCCTTTCCCAAATTGTCGTGATTTTTGTCTTTGTTCCTTGTTCCTTCTTCCTTCTTCCTATAGTTGATTCTAGCTTGGAAAAAAGCAGTAAGATGGCCTGGCTTGTAACACCATCAACAATCACCATCAATCCTTTTATGCTTAAACTAACTATGCTTGTTGTTAAAAGACCTATAGTGTCCACCATTCTTATTAGAGTTACCCACATTTTTATGTTCAATGACGTTAGCCTTAACAGTAGGAGCAGGTGTGAATGATTTGGGCTGTATACAGTTGGCATTTTTAATCTTTATATACCCTATTAACTCTTGTAGCTTCATATCTTTCTTCTTATGCCTCAGCTAGTTTTTATACTCATTCCATGAGGTAGGCAGCTTCTTAATAAGGGCATTAGCTTGAAACAACTCACATATGTTCATACCCTCAGTAAGGATTTCAGCAACTACGTTTTTTATACTCATATAATTAGTCCATAATAGGCTTATCATCAATAATAGTAACTTTAACCACCTAGCAACTGCATATTTCTTAGTAACGACATCATCCGTCCCACATTTCGCTTCTAAAGCATCCCAAATTTCCTTTACAGTTTTATACTTCCAGTATATATCAAACAATGGGTTTATCATATGGTTGAGCAATAATCCCCTAACGGTATAATTATCCTTAGTTATCTTGGGGTCGGTATTGTCACTAGGAATATCTTGAAACAGTACATAATAAATTTTGTATTGTTGAAAGTAAAATAGAATTTTCTCAAACCATCTTTTGAAATTTCTCCCATCTAGAGGCTCTAATCTCATTAGGTCAGGTATAATTCTTTAGACTATGGTGATAAGGGTAGAACCTATGTAAGGAACAGTAAGGGCAGAACCTACGTTGGTTTCATTCGTAGATGACTTATTGAATCCGAAAACAGAGATGTCTCACACGAAATAACCAAACAGCAATAAGAACATATCAATATTCTAAAATAAACACACAGCAACACAGTATTCTGACTTATACCGAAATAAACAAGCAACAGCACAACCGAAATAATTGTCGATAAACAATATGAAGAATGCAACAATTTTTGAGAAACAATATTAGCGCAACAAAATTTTCTTAGATTGTTAGTGAAATAATGAAATAACACCAAATAAAATATGAACAACTTATATGAAAATACAAGGTGTCATGAAAATCACTACCTAAGTCGAAAATTTCTCCTCTACAGTGCAGTAAGACAATGGGATCCGACCCTAGAGTTAACGCCTTCTCCACCAACTTCAGTGCACTCCAAAGATTTGAGAAGGATCTGTCTCTATGACTGAAGAAAAAAAATAGAAGAAGCAGAATGCAACAGATAAATGTGCGTCGTATGAAGCAAGGCAGACGCGTGTGTGAGAAGCAAGAAAAACATAAGAGATGCGTAAGATGTTGTATCTGAAGAAAATGAAAAGAACGAAAGTTAAAGAACAGAAGAAAAACCAAAAAAAAAAAAACGAGTGTATCGTGTAATAAAAGGAAAGGAGAGCTTCATATGTTGACCGGTAATAAAGACAAATTAAAATACATTAACGTTATGAACGTTATCGGCCATAATGTGATGAATGTTGCATAATAAGAAAGGTAATAACATTATAAACGTTATTGATAATAAAAGGTAAAAAGTTATGAACCATGAACGTTATAGCAACTGACAAGCAAATGTTCCAAATTTTGAAACAACACTAACATTGGTGACGATTCTTTTCATAGTTAAATGTCCCTTTTGTTGTAGTGTCAGTAGATTAGAATATCTTGAAAAAAGAATATTCTTAGTGGCCATTTACAAATTGAAGGTTTAGTTCTATTTCCCCCTTGCTTAACTATTGACGTCATGTCTTCGTTTAAGATTAAGTTGCGACAAACCACAAATTTAACGACGAACATTTGACGGAGAACAATTAATATGCTAAGTTGTAATATGTGAGAATGTTGATAAAGGGAACCAATCAATTTAACGTGGTCTTGAAATTGTAATATAGTCACTTGAACTATGGGAAGAAGAAGCAGATAAAACTCGACAAGCAGAAATAGCAAAGAGAGCTTCTGATTCGAGTTAGAAGATTCAGGCAGATGCCTTGGTTGTAAAATATAAACTGGTTTTTTCTTTCTCATGGTTAATATTAAATTGTTATTCACTTTAAGGAAAGTGTTGATTTCAACATAGTAAATAGAAATATACACATAAACAAGCTGGAGGGGGCACAAATTTTAACACCAAAGTCCGGTTCTTCCACGCATTACTCACTCCTCAGGGCCTCCTTGTCCAGTCCCTTGCAGTTAATTAAGCCCATGACTATTCTGGTGTACCAAAACTAACTATAAATTATCTGTTAATGACTACTGATTTATCATCGAAGTGGATGCAAGGATTTAGTCCGTAATAATAAATATATAAATACATATGGTCCAGGCCATTAATTTCTTCTGGTTGGCTGACCAACATCGTTCCCCAGCCATACAATTCAAAAAACATTCTGCTTGCTCACATTGCTTCAGACTACGTCTTGTCGTCTTCTCTGTTCAGATTGCAATGCATGGGGCTTGCGCAGTAGGACGGACCATCCAGAACTATTTTTGGGGAGGAACCCGACCAGACGGGGAACATATACACATTAACTTCCGAAGCCAAGGCATACACAGGCTACTTTCATCTTAAACACTAAAGCTAAACCATAGGCGCGCTTATTGTTGCTTGTTATTTATGATCCATCTGTTACTCCATCAACCGTCTCTGGTTTTTGGTCGAGCTACAAAGCCATCTAATATGGTTTGTGGGTGAGAAGGAAAAAAGGTCACTCCTTTAATGAGCGTCCATGCATGTCAGAGCCTTCGTGGTAGGAAGTCCCTATCTTCATTACTGCCATTAATGGTTTTACGGTCATTACTTGCGACTAGGTTCTTCGTAGGCTTAAAACACAGATTCTTCTTTCCCTCCAAGATACGTTTATAAGAACGGGGATTTCAATGCCCTAGTCTGCAAGGAGCTAGTATCCTACCTGAGTAATGTTGTCATCGGTTGGAAAATTAAGCTAGAAAATTAGGTCCAATATTGCGAGATTTTTGGAAAGCAGCTGGTATGTGATATGTTGTAGACTATAGACCAGAATCTGTCAAAAATTTTAGAAAATGACATTTAAAGTAGTTGTTGAACAATCATTTTTTCAACAGATTTGAGGATAGGCTAACCAGAAAAATCAACCGAGGATCATTTCTACTTTGAATAAAGCTCCCAGCCATCAAATGATTGGTTTTTGGTCATGCTTGATAAAACTTGACTTTCCAGTTTCCGTTTGCACGGTAAACATAACATATCAGTCGGTTAAACGACGGTGATTGACAAGGTACAATAATATGTATAATTTTAATTTGCTTGGTGCAATGCTTAGTGCCCGTACAATTAAGATACTTACAGCCGAGTTTGATATCGCCCACTGTCCTAGTTAAGCACGAGATGTAAATAAAAAAGGATCATCACCAAACAAATGTAACAAATTGGAATGATTAAGGAACAAATATTGGTAATAATAAACATCCAAACTGTATTCGAATATCAAACTCAATTAAATACATACATTAGTAGCTACTAATAATTTCTAACTAACCACAAATGCGACGAAAATCTAACAAAATCCCATCAACAATTCTTTCAAACCCTACCTTCTCCATCCTACTAGAGGCAAAAATCAAAGACCAAAAACAAAAGACAGTGATCAAGAACATCATCCCTTCCAACACGTATTTACAAATGGCTAAAGGGACCCTTTTTCTCTCCTTCACTTTCTTGTCAGTATTCTTCTTTTCTTTCTTTTTTCTCTATGGATGCTTTTCTATGATGAATGGTGAGGCTGGCCTTTTGGCATATGAACTTGGGAATTAGACAATGGATATACCCTAGGCTTAGCCAGTGTCAATGCTGTGGTGGTGGTGGCTGTTGTCGTGTTACCGGAGGACGAAGTGGTGGTGGTGGTGGTGGTGGCCACGCGCTCACAAGAAGGGCACATGGTGAGAGTGGTGGCAGGAAGCTGCATGTAGAAAGGCTGGGAAGCTTTTAACGCTCTCAATTCTTGCAGTTCTTTTTGTAGTCTCCTGTTCTCTTCCGTCAGTGTCTCGCAGCATCTCTTTAAATACTCACAGTCTACTTCCGTCTGCTTCAACTTTGTCCTGTACATTATTCATTCCCAAACACGACGAAAGACGCATAATTTCATTAGTAACAACAATCATCTCGACCGGATAAAATTCAATCTTTTGAAGCCAATCAAATATTTATGAGAATGGGTATATACCTTGCTCTTCTATTCTGAAACCACACTTCCACTTGACGAGGTCGAAGATTCAACTGCTTTGCTAAAGCAAGCTTCTGTTTCTGCAAATTTTTGACAAATCGTTGCGTTATATGCAACCCAACAAACTGGTGAATCAATTCACTGGAAAAAGAAGTGTCTTTTAGAGAACTTGTATTACTTTTCTAAGTTTTGACTTACGGGATTGAGGGTATTGTGCTCTTTGAAGCTTTCTTCCAAAAATGCTGACTGCTCCTTGGAGAGTCTAAGTTTCTTCCGATTCAATCCGTTATCTTCATCATCACTCGCTCTCGAACTCGCTCTATCAGTTTCAATAACCTCCAAATCTCTCTTATGGCTCCGACCACCTCCACTGCTTCTGATAACAAAGTCCATCTGAAACGACGACGCTGCGCTGTTCGGCGATGATAACGCCGCCGTATCTTCTGCTTCCTCAGTTGATAAACGGTTCACATCAAACCCCCTACTAGTTCCATCTGTTGACCGCGGTTCAGACACCACTGTGACATTTGAAGATAAATAACCAAAAATCAGAAAACAAACAAAGCTCATATCCTAAAATCCGGGACAAATGTAGACGAATTTTCAGGAAAAGTCAGTGTTCTTGGAAAACAAACAGTGTAAGCAAAAAAAAAGAAAGAAAGAGAAGAAATTTTCAAGGATTACAGTTATCGGTAAGCCACGGGAAGCGAATCTGTGAGGGAGGCTGTCTGCGAGGAACAGGAGAGAAAGGCAAAAGATCAAGCTGAACGGGTGGATCCTGCGAGACTCTTCGCTGGTCCCTTTCATCTCGGGAGCCGTCTAGTTTCTCCTGGGACGACCTTGAACCAAACCCAGAGCCTAAACCCATGCAGAACCCTAAATCTTTACTGGACAACTTGGGAGCTTTGTCAAGAAACTTGAAGGGTTTAGAAGCATCACCTAAGCTCAAAGCAAGTTCCATGGTGGCGATGAAGAGCAGTGAGGAAAAGCAAAGGCCGAGAAGAAAAGCAACTTTTGAGAGGTTGTTTTGGTTGGTTGGCTGATGCTAAAGAGAGAATAAAATCTAGGAGAGTTATGAAAGGATTGCCTATCCCATGGTCTCCTTTTGAAGTGGAACTACGAAAACCATTATATAAAAGTCTGCTCTTTGAACATACCTCCAATGTTCCAATGTCTCTCTTTCTCTGTCTTTTATTTTTTTACTTTAATTTCTTTTCTTAAGAACGACCGACAACAATGCCAGGGTTGACAATCACACGTGAAACTATCCTAAATGTACAACGGTCCTAGCACGAGATGAAGATCTTGTCTATCCATAATATACCACCTCGTTGTCTAAAAATATCACATTATATATAAATCTTCTTAACTAAGAATTCAATGGATGTTGAATTCCAGCTATTTCTTCTGATTGTACTACAGACATGTAATAATAAAATCATGCAAGTATCTGAAATATTAAACATGAAAAGGGAATTTACATAGAGCAAGTCTCGTGGGAAAATCAAAGCCAATCTTCATCTTGTAGTCAAAGATAAGTGATTATTTACATGTCTTAAGATTATTAACCGTTGCCTCCTCTGAATGTTGAAAGCTGAATTATTGTGTTTGCACCAAACAAAGGGCCCAGTCCTAGTCTTACACTATAATCAAACTGTGAGAGGAATTATAGCATAACAAATCCAAAGGCCGCCTGCGAATGCGATCATGTTGACATGTCGTTTATGTTGACTTTTTCTTGACTAATTATATTTTATGATCAACATCACCATCATGATTGTTGTCATACTATATTATGATTAATGTATTCGCGTCGCCAACCAGGAGAGGGCAGTGCTTCATGCTTCCGTATGTCCAAAAGAACACATAAACCCCACTGATACTGATACAGATACAGATACAGATACTGATACAGATACAAGGGAGCGTGATGCGTGAACAGACGAAAACATTGGGAAACTAGAGTCAGTCAGCACCAGATTTGACCAAGAACTCCATACTTTAATTAAAATGATTTCTGTTAGATGAGGCAGACAAAGAGATCAATCTTTTACTTCTCCGAGAAAAGTTTCAACACATAATTTAATGGGACTGCGTTCTTTTGTGTCTTTTAAGCCCTTTTTGATCAATTTCTTGAAAGTTGAAACTCATGATAAAGATCGGTATCCAATGACTTCCCATCCCAGGTCTACTCAATTACAATAATTAAAAAAATTAAGTTAATTTTATTGGATAAAAAGAAAGAGACGAGGAGAAAAAGTGGTCGCGCGTGGGAAGGCTTTTTGACGAGGGTCGGAATTAAAAAGAACACGTCTAGAGGATGTGAGCAGGTCAGATATGTCATGCTTTTGGGATCCTTGCAATTATTGAAGTCATGCAGGCTTTAATGATATGTTTGTAATATGTCAGTTGAATTATTGGGTGGGTCCTTCTTGGAGGAATGAAGCATCAAGCATTAGATCAAATGAGACCCACCACTCTCTAACCAACTACTTTACTAATACTGTGTCTGACTCCGTTCCCTTCCTTTTATCTTCATTGCCATGGCCTGGAGCTGCTTTTCTGTATCCTGAACTTAATTAATTACTAGTATTCATGTTATCGCTACATGGTTTGCATAATCAAATGTTGGTTTGTTTGATAATTTACGAGAGCAAATTGCTTTGTTTTAACATTTTCATTTTGTGTTCCGTTTTCCCTTTCAAATATCAAATAAAAAAACTAATTTTAACAACAATATCAACAAAACTTTGTGAAAATCTCATTAAGATTTAGAGAGATTTAACAATACGCAATCTTATCTCTAACTAGTAGAAAGGTTGTTTCCAAGTGACTCATATAAAAAGAACTAATGTGAGTAGTGAGAATTTCATTTTTAGATTCTCACTTAATTTCATACCTTTAATTTATAACTTACCAAATTTAGCTTGTGAAGATAATTGTATGAATAACCTTGCCCATCTGTGATTATAAAAAGGAAATCTTTGCTATTTATCACCTATTTCAAGTTTTATCGTTAAAATGGCTTACAATCACATAACATATCATTGACTTAAGATGTTAAACACAAACAAATAAGCGGTGGAAATTTGATGGATACCATTTTTCAAAGATCAATTAGGTTAAAGTGTCTTTATGCTTGACAAGTGATCAGTAACATATTTCTTCCTTCTTGATATGCAAAACATAAATATATATAATATTAGAAAGATATCTCGGATGGCATTACATGGCGCTTCATGCAGCAGCACTAGTCTTTGCATCTCCTTCCTCTCCTCAAACTTAATCATCTTTTGCTCATCTTCAACCATATTCCTCCCTTCTACTTGCTGCCTTTCTTCTCGAACACTTAATTCCAAGGGAACTATAGTCCTAATACAATTTTTGTTTTTTCTCGTCCCCTTCCTTTTCTTTTTTTGCTCCTTTCTTTTACAGCTATTCTTCCTTACAAAAGCAATTTTTTTACTTTTCCTAACTCTAATCTTATATATGTTTTCTTTTCCTTCCTCAAACCCCTTTCTTTTCCTTTGCTGCTCAGTTTTCCCTTACCCTCCTTCTTAGCTTAGCTCCTTTCTCAGTTTCTGCAACACTCTTCACAGACCTGCAATCAAAAACTTTTACCTCAATCAGTTTTTCCCTCCTTCTCTCTTACCCTCCTACTGCCATTCCAGAGTTCTGCCCTCAATCCTGACTCTCTTCCCCCCTCCCCCAAACTCTCCACCTCTTTTTGCATTCTTGCCAGTTGAATTGGCATTCTTCCTTCTCTTTTCTCTCTTTTATTTTTCTTGTCCCAAATTTGGCCTGCACACAACAGCAAAAAATTAAAAAAAATAATGAATTCAGACTTTCCCCCTCTTTTATCCACATTACCAAATCCTAACCTGAACCCTAACCCTAACCCTAACCCTAACCCTAACCCAAATATTCATATTCCCCTGCCCTCTAAAACCACTGCTCACCCTCCCCAACCCCTTCCTATTGCTATTACCCCTCCTAAACATACCACATTGGTTGAACCCAAGAGTTTTGCAGCTACTGCAGCTGAAAACAAGGCAGGAGGACCTAAAAGAACTTGGAAACAAGTTATGGGTGATGAATCAGACTCCCTACTAGAGTTCAGCCCTCCGGTTGAATTTGAAGGCAAGATGATGGTAGCTCCCAGTCTTGATATTCTTCAACAAGGAGCTAAGACATGGGAAGCCACACTTGTGGGCTTCTTTATGGAAAAAAAGATCTGCTTTTCCTATCATACAAGCATGGGCAACTAAGAATTGGAAGGGACGAGGGCTCATGGAGGTAATGTTATCGGAAGAGGATAATATAAATTTTCACCTTTTCTTCCAAATCGGAAGCTCTAAAGGTAATAGAAGAAGGTCCTTGGCATATTTCTCAGCTTCCTTTATTCCTACAAAACTGGCATCCTAGAATGGAACTAGAGAAAATTAGAAGAAAGAGTATTCCCTTATGGGTGAACATCCACAATATTCCCTTGGAATATTGGACCACTAAGGGACTGAGTATGTTGGCAAGTTATCTAGGAAAGACTTTATGTATGGGTGAGAATACGACTATGAGGAAAAGGGTAGGTTTTGCACGGCTATGTATCAGTATGGATATTACCAAAGAATTGCAAGACAACATTCCTATTCTAAGACTAGCCGATGAAGTTCTCTTAGAGAAGATAAGGTTTTAGTAACCTATCATTGGAGACTATCTCTAAAGGCTCAGGGAAAGGAATGGAAACCTACGGGTACAACCTTTCTTAAAGGGGATTATTGGGAAGTGATGAGGTTGGAGAAAGGTGAGCATGAGGACCAAACGCAGAAAGAGGTGACAGAGTAAGTGGAGGAGAACCAAGGGATGTTTCAGCCACCAAATGGACATCTAGAATCTCAAGATCACATTCAGTTGGAGAACAATAATGAGTCAGCTCAATAGAGGGAGGAACAAATTAATAATACCGAAGAAGAATGCAACAACTCTACTAACATTAGATGTAATGAGTTAGCAACTAATGACCCCAATCTAAATGAGGATGCTACCACTAGTGAGCTAGCTGAACAAAGTCATTAAAAGGCAGATCAGCTGAATGGTAGTAACCTAGAGGACAAAAATGAGCAAACCATGTCTAGGAAAAGTGTAAGGAGCAGTAGGAAAAGCTCCAAAGGAAAAACTACTTGTCTATGACCTTGTTAGTATGGAATGTTCAAGGAATAAATAGCCCTTCAAGCTCAATGCTTTAAGGGACTTTGTCCTAAAGGAAAAGCCTAGAGTTTTTTGTATGTTGGAAACTAAAATTAGAGAAGCAAATTTGAATAAATTGGTATGTCTTGGTAGCAATTGGCAGTTCATTACTAATAACCAATGTCATGTCTATGGTAGGATTATCATAGCTTTTGATGCTGAGTTTTTGGAAGTGGATGCTTTGGATTTTAGATAGCAGCATATTCACACTATGATCTATTTCAAAATGGAAAATTCTCAGATTCTAGCTACCTTTGTCTATGGTTTCAACACAGTTTTCTAAAGATCTGATCTATGGAATGACCTTAAACGGATTAAGGGGTTGGTTCTCTCCCTTGGGTGGTGTGTGGTGACTTTAACACCACTGCCTACAG
>JAOQMP010000004.1:28362978-28375669 GCA_027563575.1 Erythroxylum pedicellare
GGAATTCTAAGATCCCTTAAATTTTTACATAACCTATATACTTTTTTGTACAAAGAGTCATCATATCTTTCATTATTCAGCTGATGATTGATCATTGGCCTCCCCTTACTCAACATCAAGTTCCCATCAGCCTTTAAGTTCTTTAGTAACTCCAACTCTTACACTATCGTTGAAAGAGAGGTGTTCGTAATTGATCCGATCAAGGAACTTTATCCAGAAGGCTAGAGCATCATCAACAAAAATATTCCCTATTTCTCCTCCTTTACCATGACTCGATCACAAAATTCCTTAAAAAGGAGAGCCTTAAAGTGAGAAGCCGAAACCTAAGAAAAAGGAGAGCCTTCAAGTGAGAAGCCGAAACCTAAGTATACGTATATGCACAGCCCGTTATATGATTAAGTTCCAAGAAGAAGCTCAGGGCAAGCTTACAGAGATGAAGTGATCTACTCGAGAATTCCGTGGCATAACGGCAAGATGGAGTAGACGATTAATACTTTCAAGGGTTTATTTGCAAAGCTGACTGAGCATATTGGACTGGATGCTCCTAAGCCAATCCACAGTTGCCCACTTGTTTTAGATGGCCACCCATTGGATAAAGGATGCTTTGGGAGATCTGTTAAGGAACCAGATCAACCTCCACCAAGAGACCTATGGTTTATTGGTGCTGAATACTTGTAGATAAAATATCCTAAAACTATGGCGTGCCTAATCAGATTTGTCTTCCTCGGTTGGATTGAGCATCCAAACTGCAGCATGATCCATAATAAGAGGAAGTCCCACTAGCTCTATGGTTCCATTCCCCATCCATTACAATCCCTATTGACTTTTTCTTCAAGAGGATTAATAAACTTCAAATGTCCAAATCTGCTAAGTTGGGAAATGGACTTAAATCTTATCAAAATCTCAATACAAAGTGAGAATAGATAAGGTGAAATTGAGTCTTTTTGATGAAGTCCCTTGTAGTTAATCTTATCAAAATCTCAATACAAAGTGAGAATAGGCAAAGGTGAAATTGAGTCTCTTTGATGAAGTCCCTTGGTTCTTTGGAAAATATGCGTGGGGTCACTATTAACTAATATAGGAGTTAGTGTCAATACAACTTTGGACTCAAGTAATAAACTGATCCAGGATAGCAAAAGCTGCTAGAGATTCCAACATAAATCTCTAGTTCACAGAGTCAAATGCCCTTTTGAAGTTAATCCTCATTGAGCAGCTTCTCATCTACTTCTTGCTTTTGTTAGCCCTTGTGAAGATATCCTAAACAAGGAGCAAGTTATCTAACCTTGGCTCCAATTAATGAGGCTGTCTAATGTGGTCTTATTTAGCTAGTATTTTAAAAACAATTTTGTAAACCACATTGCAGCAAAAAAGCGCCTATAACTAGGGTTATGTTTTAAGAAACACCAAAGTCTCATTTAGTTCTTTTAGCATGGAGCCTGAGGAGAACAATTACGAAAGATCAAATTCTCTTTTAGATTGTTCTTTGGAAAAAGAAGGCATTATCCCATCTAAACCTAGAACCTTATCAGGATTAAGGCTAAACAACGGATGTTTAACATCTATGACACCGAATGGCCTCAAAGAGAAAGTCCTTTCGATCCCGAGAGCGGAAATCTTGGATGAAACCCTCGAGCTCCGACAAATGAAAATTATCAAGGAATGAACCTTCTTCAATCCTCAAAAAGCAGATTTTCATAAAATAAAGTTATGAAAGAATCTGCCATCTTTAAGCCAATTACTCAGTTTGAATGAGGAGAACTTTTTTCTCCTTGACTTCAAAAGAGAAACCAATAGGAAATTGATAAGACTTGTAATTAGAGACGCAGAAGTGCTCCCCTGACTTTTGATATAGCTGATTCAGTAAAAATCTCAACATTTAAGAAGAGCAACTTTTTTAAGTTTTAATTTTAATTTTGGAACTTCATCACCAATTTAAAAGATTCATAGCTCTAAACTGAAAGTTTAATCCCTTCACTATTGCATCTTCAAATTCCTGAATTTTAACTAAGAAGTTGTTGAATCTGAACAGATAGAGATACCTCTATAGGTGTATGATCAAAACGGAAAAATCGATTAAAGAAAACTGAGCTAGATTTGAAACTTGAGAACCAAAAGGGCTAAGAAGGGCTCGGTCTACTTTCCTTCTGATCAATAAGCTGCTTCCCTGTCCGTTCCTTATGATAACAGTGGTATACTTGAAAAATAGGTCATACTGCAGTTCAACTACAAATGAAATCAGCACTCAAAATAACATTAATAATTTTTGGCTTCCACTTCCCGACTAACAACTAAACTGGACAGAGTAATTTCAACTTAAACTCTTACATTAATTATACGCATAGAGGAAACATATATAGGCTGTTCAAATCCTTTAATTTATCAAACATCCAAACCGTAAATCTCTAGAAGCCCGCATTCTTCCAAAAAATGTAGTAAGAAGACCGGGAGAGAGAGTTACTAGTTTCAGAATAGAAACGTAAGAAGTAAATATGACTGGATAAACTTTACTCATTCCCAACGGACGCCATACAATACGGAAATGATTTTACTGACTAATATGGGGGAGGACCTCGAGGACCTGGGGGACCTGGAGGTGGTGGCCCCCATGGCCCTGGAGGACCAGGCGGCGGTGGTGCTCCCCAAGGCCCTGGAGGACCAGGAGGTGGAGGACCTGGTGGCGGAGCTCCAAATGGACCAGGAGGTGGAGGACATGGAGGACCCGGAGGTGGTGGACCTGGCGGCGGAGCTCCAAAAGGACCAGGCGGCGGTGGTCCTGGCGCATAAGGGTCTGGAGGAGGCGGTCCTGGCGGAGGTGGAGGCCCAGGAGGGTGGTGGTGGTGGTGTGGCATTCTCTCTAGCCCTCAAAGATATTATCAAATGAACTATGGTAGAAAGTCGAAATCAAATTGAGGCCTACTGCCAGGACAAGGGCACAGTTATATAGGAGGGTTGGATTGAAGTTGATGGGAGTACGTGGGGTGGGACTAGTAGATCTAAGGTGGACCGGTTGTTTCAAAAACCTGGTGCGTGTAACATATGCCAAATGGAACAACTGCTGTTCAATCTCACTGCAGAAGGCTTTTCACAAATATTACACTTGTATGATGATGCTAAGATCGAATCGCCACATGTTCCGTTGCTCAACCACAACTTTAAATGTGGTACCATTTCAACTGGGAATGCTTGGTTTCTGGCAAGACGGTGTAGGTGATTGTAGCTAGAATTGGAGGTAAAATGTAACAAATTAATATTTTTAAAACATAATTAGAACAGAAGGAAAGAAAATAAAGATATAAACAACTTACCATCGAAGCATTTCATCTTTAATTTAGTGCCGACAAATTATTTCCAACTACAAAGAAACACAAGAATCAAAATTAGCTAGTAGGTCACTTTGAATTTTCGTCACCAAGTATTTTATCAATAAAATTGTTTTGTGACGTAAAGGTCATGACAGTTGTCAGCATAGCACCGTCGCCAATTGGAAGTTGCAACAAGACTGCACTTTCGTCCGCAAAAGGTTTTTTCTTTCGCAGACAAAACAAGTTTCGGAAAAGTTGTCGCCATTTCCTAGTATTCTATCATTATGCTCTCTCCCTCTATTTGTTTATTTTCATTATATTTCCGTTTCTTCTTTTTTAGTTATAATAAACTTAAACAGACTTAGTTCTTAAGGAAAGTGAGCCCTAACGTGGAAACACCCTTCCGAGGAGAGATTACAAGAATGAGGATGGAACTGCATGGGCTTCATGCGGCAGGACTGGGCCTTCCTCTCCTCAAACTCCAATCCTCTTCCGCTCATCTTCAATCAATTCCTCCCTTAAACTTCTTGTTTTCTTTTCGAGCAGTTGCTTCTAGTGGTACTATAGTCCCAATATAATTTTTGTTTTTCCTGCCCCCTTCTCTTTCCTTTTTTGTTGCTCCCTTTTGTTATAACTGTTCTTCCCGCGAAGGCAACTTTTTACCTTTTCTAGCTCTGATCTCTAATCATGCCGACCCCTCTTATGAGGAATTCCCAACTTTACCCTCCTCTAATTCCTCTTCATCACTCATCACTCAACCTCAAACGAAACTCATCACCACCATCACACCATCTAAAACTTTTGCCCCACAAAGGAGTTGGAAGCAAGTTGTTGGAGATAACCAAACTTTAACCTTAACTTTTAAACTCCCATGGAAAAGGATGGCAAGCTGATAATCTATCCAAAGATAGAAATCCTTGAAGAAGGAGCACACTGTTGGGAAGCTACTCTCGTTGGTTTCTTCTTTGATCAATGTCCCCCCTTCCCTGTTATCCAAAAATGGGCTCATTGTGCTTAGCATAACAAAAGACTAGCTAATAGGCCCCTCACTAAAGACAACATCATTTTGTTCACTTTCCACTCAACCTCACAAGCTTATAAAATACTTGAGGAAGGCCCTTGGCACCTTAGAAATCAACCATTGTTCTTGCAATTTTGGCAATCGAGTTTGAAGCTAGAATTTGTCAAGGTGCAGAACATCCCCTTGTGGATCCACTTTCACAATATCCCTCTTAAATACTGGACAACTAAAGGCTTAAGTGCTATTGCTAGCTACATAGGAAAAACCCAATGCATTGATGAAACTATTGCCATAAAAAAGAGTGGGATACCACATATGTGTTAGTATTGACATATCTAAAGAGCTTCCAACAAACATTCCTATAATGAGGCTAGGTGAGGGACAAACTCTATGGGAGGACGATATTGAGGTCTCCTATCAATGGAAGTCTCTCCCCAAACACCAAGGGAAAACTTGGAAAGCAACTGGAAAGAAGTTTCAAACTAGTAGCTACTCTGAACTGATGGGACCTTCAACTGTTGATGATGAAATACCAGATTTAATTTTAGAGGCTGCAAAAAATATACCAGATGTTGAGCTTGCCCTTAATACTACTCCTTGCACTCCTATAGAGACATCTCTCATGAACCAAGTACTTCCCCAAGACAATCCACCCTTAACACCTATCACCCCTGCAGGTATTCATTCTTCTTCACCTGATAATACCAAAAATGTCTCAGCTAGTAAAACCAATAGTATAACCTCTCCTTCAATTACTCATAGTGTTAGCAATACAGGGTCAGAAGAAACTCAACTCATCCAACCCTCAAACTAGTAACATTGCATATCATGAACAAGGAGACTCGAACAAGCCATTTCAAACAGTGGTTAGGAGAAAATCTCGATAGAGTAAGAGTAAATGCTCCAAACATCAACTTATTTATGATGTACACTATAGTATGAAATGTCAAAGGATTGAATTTCACTAAAAGCAAGCAGCTTTAAGGGATTTTGTCAAGAGGCAGAAGTCTCTAATTATTGCTTTGTATGAAATAAAAATAAAATTAGCAAACTTCAATTGGATCTCTATTCTGGGACATGGGTGGCAACAGATATCAAACCACTCACATGTAAATGGTCGAATCATTGTATGCTATAGGATTGATCAACTTCGGGTGGAGCTCCTCAAATCTACAGATCAATTTATGCATCTTAAACTCACTTTTCTACAGGAGAATGTTGATCTTCTTGTCTCCTTTATCTATGCCAATAATATTGGTTTTCAGAGAACCACTATGTGAAATAATCTCCTGAAATGCAGAAAAACTTCCACCTTGCCTTGGCTCATTTGTGGAGATTTCAACTCTATATTATATCAATCTAAGGCTCGAGGAAATTGTAATATTTGAAATTACTCAGATGACTTCAAATAGTGTGTAGACAATCTTGGGGTGATAGTTTTGAATTCTCTTGGCCACAAATTTACTTGGTCAAATAAACAATCTTCTTACTAGTTTATTTAAAAGAAGTTAGATCAAGAATTGAATAATGTTCAGTGGCTTGCTCAATTTCCCAACAGCTATGCTATCTTTCAGGCCGCCCTCTTCTCTAACCATACTCCTGTTAAGATCATAAATATTTTTCAGAAGGCTACATATTGTCATCCGATTTGTTTTAACAATTACTTAATCCATACACTAGGTTTCATTGATGCTTGTAAAGCAAGAATTCTTCCATTTTTTAGTGGAACCAACCAATTCATATGTGTGCAAAAACTAAAAGCCATCAAACAAGAACTTAAACTTCTTCATGCCTCATATGGCCCTGCTGAAGAAACTTTATCAAAAGCAAGAAAAAAAACTCACTAACCTCTAGTAACTCCTTGCTATCTCCCTACAAGATCCTTAACTTATTACTAAAGAAAAATTCGTTCTCTCGAATTATTTGCTTTTAGTAAGCCATTATAGCTCTTTGCTCCAATAAAGATCTCGTCTAAATTGGCTCAAAGAGGGTGACAAATGCAAAAAAATTTCTTTAACTCCATCCTAGCTCGTCATGAGGGGGTAATCCTTTAAAATTTGGAGGAATTAAAGAAGAAGTTGTGTTTTACTTCAATAAGCTACTTGGAACTCCATGCTCAGCTTCTGCTCCACCTACAAACCTCATCAATCTCAATCTGGCATAAATTAACCCAATAGACTGCAACATGCTTACCAAGCAAATGGAGGAAAAGGAAATAGAGGAAACCGTTTTTAAATTGGGAGGCATGAAAGCACATGGCCCTGATGCATTGAATGGCCTCTTCTATCGAAAAACATAAGATATTGTAGGTACCTCTGTCAAGCTTGTAGTAAAAGAGTTTCTTTTCCCAAAAGGATCCTAATCAAAGAAATAAACAGAATCTTCCTATGTCTTGTACTAAAAAATCCTCTCCAAACCATTTCCATGACTTCCAACCCATAACCTGTACGAACTTCCTTTATAAAATCATCTCAAAGATCCTTGCCACAAGAATGAAGATAGTTATAGCTCCACTCAATAGTGACAATCAAGGAACATTCATAAGCAATCGACAAATAGGTGATCATATCCTAATTGTGCAGGAGCTCCTCAAAGGCTACTTAAGAACACACTCCTCCCCTAATTACACTATTAAGATTGATTTCCATAAGGCGTTCGATAGTATAAGCTGGGATTTCATTTGGAAAGTGATGGAGGCTTTCAGATTTCCTCAAACCTATGTCAGTTGGATTAATGAATGCTTGACAACTGCTAGCTACTCGATCTTGATCAATGATAACCCCTCATCATACTTTAAAGCCAAAAAAGGGCTTAGACAAGGAGACCTACTCTTACCCTACCTCTTTATCTTATGCATGGAAGTTCTTAATTCCATGATCCAGCTTGAAGTCCAATCAGCTACTGGATTTAAATATCACACTAAATGTAAGAAAATTAGGCTAACCAACCTGCCTTTTGCCAATGACTTATTTCTTTTTTGCAGAGCTAACATGGGGTCAATTAACACCTACTTGCAAGCTCTTCTTAAATTCAAAACAGCTTCTGGACTGGAGATAAATTTTAGCGAAAGTCAGTTTACTCTATCCAAAGGAGCATTAACTATGTCCTCCTGCATTGCTTCAGCTACGGGAATGTGGGAAAAGTGTCTAACTCTACAATATCTGGGGTTGCCTATTTCTAAAAAGAGGCCTCCTGTAACATCCCATCACCTGTGGGGAGGTTACAATAGTAAATATGAGTGATTAATGAGAGCTTAGAAATGCATTTTTCATGCTCATGCATCATGTGGCATACACATACACGTGAATAGTAAAATTTTGCACATGAAAATAATTATACATGCATTCATTGACGTTCCGGGTATAATTGTGTATAAATGTGAGTATATTGAGAAATGTTGACCTCAAAATTCCTCCCTGATGAATAAGTATGATTTATATTGATTATAAGTTCTTTATGAAATTTTGTGGAAATTAATTATTATGTTGATGTTAGAAAGATTATATGATATAAGTTGATTGAAATAAAATGTAAAGGTTATAAGAATGTTCAGGGGTATTTATGGCAAGACACTTAAGTTTAAAAGAACATAAGCCTATAAGGAAGAAAAAAAAGGGGCTTTTTGGGCTCATTAAGGGTAGAAATGGAAGAAAGAAATGTAGTCTTGCATTTTAAGAAGAGGGAAACATGAATTGGGAGAGAATAATAGAAATTAAGAAAGAAAAAGAAGAGAATTTCGCTGGTTGAGAGAAAAGAAAAGAGTTGAGTTAGGGTTTCAGCATTTCTTTGTCTTGAGAGAGATTTTGAAGTAGTTCAAAAAGAGAAAAAGGAAGAGGAAGAGAAGAGATTCAAATTGAGCAAGAGATCTCTTTATTTGGTAAAGAATCAAGGTAAGATCATTTTGAATCTTTTGGATTTTTTGGAAGAGTTTTAGGCCATGGAATTAGAAAATACATGGGTTTAAGTATTTTAGAACCAATTTTAGTGATTGTGTGTTGTGGGATTTTTCAATTTGAAAACCCTATTGAGTTGAGATTTGAGAGTTTAATGAAGTCAATTTGGTAGCTGAATGGTTAAGCTCAGGACATTCCAAGTTTATGAAATGCAAAATTTCAAGTCTTCCATAGGGAAAAATTCATATTCTGAGTTCAGGGAAAAATATGGGTTAATCTAGGTTGATTTAGACAAAGTTGTCTTCTAAAAAGTTGTAGGATAGATTTCTATCTTTCCAACGATATATAGTATGAAATTTTTGGATATCAGAGTCAAAAGTTATGGTCTTTATAAGTGGAGATGCTCAGGAGTATAGGACGCTCCATCTGATGAGGACGTATCATCTGGTGAGGACGTATTGTCTGGTGAGGACATACCTTCTGGTGAGAACACTTCGTTTGGTGAGGACATATTGTCTGGTCAGGATGTATCGTCTGGTGAGGACGCATCGTCTGGTGAGAATGTATCATCTGGTGACGTCATTTCGTCTGGTGATGATGTCATATCGTTTGATGCACTGTTCATCTGATCCTATCGTCTAGTCACAATTTTGACCCTATAGATGATCGAATTTGTCTTTGAGATCTTCATAAACGTTGTAGATATTGAAGTTCTATTTCAAACCGTCTAAAGAACACCTCGATCTGATATCTCTAGAGTAAGTTATGCCAATTATTCCAAATAGGTCTTAGACTGAAACTTCTTCTAGTCGATGTTCATTTTGTATCGTCTGGTCCAATTTTTACCCCTTATATGATAGAATTTATGCTCAAGGTCTTCATAAAAGTTATAGACCTATAAGTCCTTTTTTAAACCATATAATAATGACCTTGATCTAATAACTATAGTGAAAGTTATACTAGTTTCCTAGAAATAGGTTCAATATGATTGAAGACAGAACCTTATTTGATTCTTTCAGCCATAACTTTGTCATTCGACCTCCAAATGTAGTGATTCTTGGATCAATAGATTCCTAGCACATTTGCTACCTCTCCATAAAATTTTATAGCCTTAGATACTGAATTCAAAAAGATTGATTGAATCAAATTGAGGATATTGGATGGAAGAGTATAAAATTGTGATTTTAATGATTCTAGTGAAGTATAAACCTAAGTATAAATTATACTTAGAGGAGTCTTAGTATGGGACTGATTTTGTGATGACACTAATGGATAAATACCCAGGATTGTCATGAACATGCATTGTACATATTTTATTGCATAAACATGCATTGTTAAACACTTATAATTGTACAAATTTTGATGGATGTGTATGCGTTATTTGATATAGAGGAGCAACTAGAATGTCAACCTCCAGATGTTGTCGGAACTTCCAAGCATTAGCTTTAAGAGTAACTTGTGAGTAACCTAGACAGTTTCTCTCAATTATTGTTTGCTTAAATTATGTTTTGACTAATAAATGTATGTGAATTGAATTGTGTTGATTTCCGGACAGAAGGTCTGATGAATGTGAAATTTGGAGTGTATATTGAAGTGCTGCTTGAATGTGAATATGAAGAACTATGTGTTTCATAATATGATCGATTGTGATAGATGCATTCCATACATGAGTGCACAATTAGATAATGGAAGTTATGACTAGAGTAATCATCGATCAGAGCTTAAAGCTCAAAGTGTGAAAAGAGCCTTAAGCTCAGACAGTGATTAAGAGCCTAAGGCTCACTATGTAAAATGAGTCCTATATCCTCATCGGATAAGGGACAGTTATTAATGAACTCGATATCCAAAATAGATATGGGATAGTTCAGGCACTCAATCACAACAATGTAATAATTGGAAAAGAATCTCATGAATATTTCCTATGCATTTTGTTAAGTATGCTTAATTGATTGAGATGCATATAATTGCCTATGCTTAAGTGAAAATGTGATACATGATCAATTATGCAAAAATGTGATTGGATGTTATGTGAAATGATATGATGTATGAATTGAGTGAACTATCGATGATGGTTACCTTATTGAGTTCGCAAAACTCACTAAAATTGTAACGTTGTCTTTTCAGGACTGAGAGACGACTCTAGCTATTGAGAGGCTTTACTAATCGTGTGGATTGTGAATTGGCAAGAGAAGCAATGGCTAAAAGATTAGTCAGTTGGGATTTTCGGATGGCTTAGATAGATTTTATATATTTTCCTCTTTCATGTAGTTCTTTTGTACTAGGTTTTGATGATGCATATGTAGTAAAGGTTGAAAGACACAATGTAGACTTTCGGTTTTATGCAATGAAATGAGGAAAAAGTTGGTTTTTAAAATATTGTGATTTCTTTTGATGCTTATAAATGATTAATGTTATGAAGTGATGTGAAGTGAATGTAGTGACCAAATGTAGCTCGCCCTTATCGTAGAATATGAATGACCTTCGGGCATCCCGGTGTGTATCTTGTGGTAAGGGGGCGCTACATTTAGGTAGTATCAGAGCATGGTTGGCATGTGTTAGGACATATAGGAATATTAAGCATGAAATATCGTGAGAAATGCGGAAAATAATTGAAGTTATTATTTGTTATAGGTCATCCACTCTAGGTGATCAAATTAATCAACCAGCTGACCAAGGATCGGTGGGAGCCAGTAGAGAGTCCTCAGTACCTCAATCAGAGGAAATGCCTCCTAGAGTTCCTAAGAGAAGGGAGAGGAGGTAAGATAGGCTGTAGAAGCAGGGAGTTGTGGATTTCTATGGCATCACAGACCCCGCTAAGGCCGAGGAATGATTGGAAAGGACTGAGAGGGTTTTTAATCAGATGGACTGCGAGCCTGATGAGAGGTTCAACTAAGTAGTGTCCTTACTGCAGGGCCCATCTTGTCAGTGATGGAAGACTATCCCAGGCAGTACCACCAGGCCGTGCCAATTGAAGTAGGAAGACTTTCTGAGGGTCTTCAAAGAAACTACATGCCCAAGATCTACTTAGATAGAAAGATGAAGGAGTTTCTGGACTTGAAGCAGGGTAAGATATCAGTGGCAGAAAATGAGATTTGGTTCAATGAGTTGATAGGCTATGCTACTGCTTTGACCCCTACAGAAGGATATAAGTGTAGGAGGTTTAAGGACGGGCTTAATATGGAGATCAGAACAAGGTTGGCACTTTCAGACTTGGGTACTTTCACTGAGTTGAGAGCTACTTCGATCAGAATTGAGTAGCTACTGAGTGAGCGACAATCAGAGGCTGGGCAAAGGTCCAAAACGAAGAGGTCTAGTGAGGGTCAGAGTAGTTTTGGCAGAAGATTCAGTAAGCGCCAAAACAGGGTCTTCAGACCACTAGCTGGATTAAGGCAATCAGGATTTAGTCAGAGGGGTGGTTTCGTATAGTCTGGCAGTAGAAGAGATACAGTACAGAGTCAGATACCTCCATATGAGAATTGTGAGAAGAGACATAGAGGTGAATGTTAGAAACTGACTGGATCTTGCCTCAAGTACAACTCTTTTGATCACTAAATTAGAGACTGTCCTATTACTTTGGGAGCCAAGTCTGGTATGAGTGGGGGATCTAGGAGTGTTGCTACAGGCTAGCAGAGCAGAGGTAGTGGGTCTGGATAGAGAGGCCGAGGTAAAGGTAGAGTGAGCTCTTGGAGTCCTTCTAGGAGGACTGAGGTGCAGAGCAGCTGACCGGAGTCCCAAGCTCGAGTCTATGCTATAACCAAGCAGGAGGCTCAAGACTCACCAAATGTTGTTGCAGGTGCGCTCTTTATTTATAATTATGAGGCATTCACTTTGCTAGATCCAGGATCTACACATTCATTCATCACACCGCATCTGGCATTTAGGTTGCATTGTGATAGAGAGATATTACAGTATGGGCTAGAGGCGAGTACACCAATAGGTAGTGCTACAGTTATAGGAGAGGTCTGCAAGGGGTGTTTGGTTTGGATTAATCAAGCAGAGTTGGAGGTAGATCTAATTGTATTACAGCTGAGAGAAATAGATGTAACATCCCATTACCCATGTTAGGGCTATAATTGTGAATTATGGAAAATTATGAGAAATTAGGAACATGCACATCATGCATAAGTAGAGTAACATATATATTTATTTTATACATTCATATGATTGTACATGCATTCATTAGCATTTCCGGGTAAATTGGTTCATAAATGAAAATTTCGAATTTTTGTTTGCGTTAAAAATTTATTTGGAAAGTGTTATTATTATTTTGGAATTTTTGGTGAATTTTAGAAATTTTCGAAAAGAAATTTATTTGAAGACTATTCGTAATATTTTGGAATTTTTGGTGAATTTTAGAAAAAAAATTTTCTAAAAATTTGGAGTATTTTTCGACTAGGCTGTGGACCAATAAAATAGTAGCATTTGGAAGCCTTGCATGTAGCCACATGGCTTACATGCAAGGGACACACGTTATA